>LZPO01075946.1:208385-242813 GCA_001675575.1 Neotoma lepida
TTTGGCCTGTCTGAAAGTCTTCTTTGTAGCTTGGCTTTCTTTGAGAGCGACTCTCAGCTTTTATTATTTGCTCTGTCAGGGAGAGGCTTAGTGAATCTGCTCAGTTTTAGGGACTTCCTGAAGCTATTTTGGGTTTTTTAATATTTTATTTAAGAGTTTTCTTTAGCATAAAATATTCTAATCTTCAAAAAAAAAGCTGTTACTCAACAAATGGACAGATATTTATAATAAATCTTGACATTAGATTTCTTTTTTGATTTTTGTAAAGTGGCATAAGCATTTTATTATACTCTCAGAAAACTGGGACGTAGATATAAAAGCTGGTGTTATTTTGCTTCTGGTAATTATGGAATACATTGTCAATGTGGTTAACATGATTCAGATAGCTTGTTACACTGTAGTGATTTTTGGCAGCACATATTTGAATTCCTAAACTAATGTAATTTCTAACTGTAATCTAAATACTTATCCTTGTGCCTGCAGATAATTGCAACTCTAACCCCTCTTCAAATAAGTTTATTTTAGCAGCAGCCAGAAAATATCTCAGAGATCCATAATTGGTCAAAATGCAGAGAACAATTGAGTGTTGGGTATCCAAGTCCAACTGATGAATCTACAATAAACTTCTTTACCTTAGAGTAAGGGAATATTATAGAAAGGGGTCAGAAGTATTGTAAGAGCCAGAGGAACAGGAGGCTTGAGATGACAGAATCTTCTAGACATGTCAGAGATGCTACTCTTATGAAATATCAACAATATGATTGCCTATACAATACCTGAATAATGACCACACAAGTCAACACATCAACATGGATGCATATTTCACAGAGCCCCTGTAGATGAAGATCGACAGGCAATCAATAACCACTGAGAGAAGGAAAATCAAACTACTTTAGTTATGAGTCCTCTGATAGGTAACCCAGTCCCAGTGGTCAGCCCTAGACACATGTACATAAAACCAACACTAAATGGACTGAGCAAGTTGAATTTAAAAGGTTTCTTTAAAAGCACAAGACTTCCATTTTGGATATGTTATTATAAATAGATGCAAGATCTCCATTACAGAATTCCAAGAACAAGAATATTGATGACACCTTTATTAGCTTTCTAAAAGTGGTTTCATGTAATGACATGAAGATAGGCAGGACAGAAATCAACTACAAAAAATAATCAAAGAAAGTAACTCTTTGTTTTAACTGATTTTGCAAACAATCTATCATGTATACGTGTGTGTATGTATGCATGTGTAATGTAACTGTGTGCCCACCTGTATGTACATGTGTAGGGTAGTGATTGGTAGGTGATACTGGATATCTTCCCTAACTGATTCCTCACTTTATTATTTTTTTTTGAAATAGAGTTTTTCACTGAACGTAGAGCTAGCTGTTTCTACCTTCTTTTCTTTTCTTTTTAAAAGAACTGTAGTATTTGCTTTTACCCTCAGTCTGTGGCCTATCTAGTCCCAGGTTCTTGGTTACCAAAGAACTGCTGAATATGGGTTTCATCTAGTGGAATGAGCTTTTGTCCAAATCAGATATTGACTACTTACTCCCCCAAACTTTGTGCACTAGCATAATTTTCAGGCAGAACACCATTGTAGATCAAATTGTTTGTTGCAGGGTTGGCATATACATTTCGCTTAGTACTTAGTACTTTCCTGTACCAAAGACTATAGAATGTAGAGATAAATGCTCTATGTAGACACCAAGTTGACTTTTCCATGTTCAATGAGTTTTGTAGGTGTTATGTTCAGCAATGGGGTTTTGTTTTTTTAATTTGTGGAGAGCAACCTATAGTCTTGGCAACAGTGTGGGTTGTTTGGGGCTTCCAATGGGATCCCTTTGGCCAACAACTTAATTAGGTAAAACCCAGTCCTTGTACAGGAGCCTTCATTTGGTGACAAGAGATCTCCTTTTGGGGATCTGTCTCTCCCATTATTTGGAGATTTTATTTACATCCCCTTCATTTATGTATGTATTATAGGAAGCTTATACTCCATAAGGTTTCAAAACCACCTCTCAAATGACCCTTAATTTTAACTTTCCCTCCCCCTACTCCCTCCTTATTCTTATGTTTCTCTCTCTACTTGATCCTCCTTTTCAAATCCCTCCATCTATCCATAACTATTCTATTTCCATTTGTTAGGAAGATCTGCCCCCTCACCAGTCCCTTACTCTATGCATATTCTCTGTGGTTTTACATATTGTAGCTTGGTTATCATTGACTTAGCAGCTAATATCCACATGAGAGCAAATACATACCATATTTGTCTTTACAGATCTCGGTAACCTCACAAAGAATTATTTTTTTTTCAAGTTGCATTGTCTAATTTAAAAATTTCAATTTTAATGGCTACATAATACTCTATTGTGTAAATGTCCATTTTCTTAATCCATTCTTCTGTTGAGGAACATCTAGGTTGTTTTATAAATTCTGACTCTTACGAAGAGATCAGCAATGAACATGGTTGAACAAGTGTCTTTGTGGTAGGATGAAGTGTCCTTTTCTCTTCTATCTAGTTCAGTGTAGCTGGATTTATGTTGAGGTCTTTGATCCACTTGGACTTGAGTTTTGTGCATGGTGACAGATATGTATCTATTTGCAGTCTTCTACATGTTGACATCCAGTTACGCCAGCACCATTTGTTGAAGGTGCTTTCTTTTTTCCATTGTACAGTTTTGGCTTCTTTGTCAAAGTAATTTTCATTTGTATTTGGATATGAAAGACCAGAGGGAGAGGTAAATGTCTACAGTGAGCCTAAGTGCTTCCCTGGCTGGATTGGTCTATGGGTTCCTAGAGAGTCAGGAAATATTAGTATCATAAGGAGGGATTTTGCTTAGAACTTATTATGAGCCTACAGTGTTCTAAACAAAAGCAAAAAATGAGAATTATTTTATTTCCAGTAATTTGGTTTTTGGGGAGGGGGCAGGCACTGGCCCTTAATGGTAAAATACAAGGCAAAAAGTACATATTTTTTGTTAAATGTCAATTTTTAGATTTCCTCCTAAATGCATAAATTAACTAACTTTTGAACTCATATCAGTTGAGTCTCAAAATACAAAAGATCAAAGGGCCAGACATAAAACAGTAACATATAGAACGCTGTTTCTCATCACATGAAATTCTATAGTATGATAAAAAATCAGTGGGATTAAAAATAGCTTTTGCCTATAGATTAGGAAGGTTCTTTGAAAAGAAAAAACATCTAGAAAATAAAGATACTCTTATCTTAATTAAGATAGTGATTTAAATGAATATCAAAGCTCATCAAAATAAATAATGCACAAACTATGTGTGCTTGTGTCTGTGCATGCGTGTGTGTGTGTGTGTGTGTGTGTGTGTGTGTGTGTGTGTGTGTGATGTCCTCCTTTTTTATGTTTGTTCTGGGTTTCAATCTCAGGTCCTCATTCTTGCCATGCCAATAGAACTATTTCTCCAGACTTCTTTAGTTCTTCTTTTGTATTGTTGTTGTTTGTTTTGTTTGTTTGTCTATTTTTTGATACAGAACCTTTTGCAGCCAGGATTGCTTCAAATTTTCTATGTAGTTGAATGCAATCTTGAACTCTTGAATATCAGAATTATATCACTGCAGCACCATATCAAGCTTGCTCGTGATTTTAAATAGGATATTTCTCAGGTAAGTTGAAATAGAAAGTAACTTTGATAATGTTTTAAAAATAAATCTTAATATTTAGTAAGAATATCAGGTTAAATTATAGTTGTTACCATTGTAATTGTGTGGGAAGGATATTTGGCAGATTGTAGTAGTCAGGTTCAGGGTTCCAATGTAAGAAGTAAAAAATAAAATTTTAAGACCACAGTTACATGCACTTATTACCAGAATATTAATAAGTGGAAACTTCTATTTGTAAATTGGATGTAACATTAATAGGTTTAAGTATCATGCCTACTGTTCTGATTTAAATAGTAAAGAACTTTGTACAGTTTTAATCTCTAATTACTGCTTAATGTCAATTGCATCAATTAGGTTTTTATACACCTGGCATGTAGATAGTTTAATTATAATGAAAATTATAACTCTGATTTATACAATATTAATTGTGTACCTATACAAATATGATGACAAATACTCACAACAATTTATTCATTCTCCTTTCCAATTCATTTTTGGTAGAAAGAGCCTCTGAGATGTTAGAATTTCACAGTTGGTAAATGTGAGACTTAACGTTTTCTTTGAGGTCATTTTAATTTCAAAACCTGCAGGTTTTCTATCATAACACACTGATTCTCTGGCAGTAGAAATAATAACATTAAATATTAATTGATTATAAACAAATAAGTGGATGTATCTGTTAATTCACTCTTTGCAATTGCTTCCAAAATTCCTTTTGCCACTATATGTTATTTTAGGTAAATAAATAAATAATTAAATTGGTTTTCTGTATATCGCTTCTATTTCTTTGCTTCTACAACCTTATTTCCTTTTCTTTCTTTGGAGAGTTTCATTGTCAAAGAACTTACTTCATAACACAGTATCCTATCCAGCTGTAGTCATGCTTATAGAAAATATACACTCATGAGACTTTAATGAATGAAATTTTCTGCAATGTGTATATTTACTTCTTTACACAACCATCTGCTTTGGAGTTGGTGAAACGTAGGAGGTGTATAATAAGAACATAGAGTCTGTTATATTTTTTTAAGTAAATATGTAATAAGAAATCATTGGAATTTAAGAATCTAGGGGTGCAGTAAACATAAAGGACAGGCTTACCATGAAGGCACCGAATGCCAAATTCTTTTCTCTATGCAAGTTTCTTCCCAAGTTTGACTTCTAATGATAAATTCATATACTGTTTCTTCAATAGTCTTTCATCAGTGTCTGATAATACAGACTAATAATTCTAGCACCTAGTGATGCTGATACTGAAGAATCAAAAATTAAAGTCTTGTTTGATTGATAGAGCAGTTTCAAGGTTAGCTTGAGTAACTTAGCAAAAATTTGATCAAAAATCAAAAAGTAACAGCATATCTGGGGATGTAATTCAATGGTTAAAGTGATTGCCTAGTATGTACAAGACTCTAGGCCGTGTCACTAAAGGATCTTTTAATAGTATATATATGCTTATTGGCTTTTTGACAGAATATCGCATGTAGACTGTATACTTTCATTTTATAGGGGAGGATATTCTTGAAGTCTTTCTTTATCTTTCTGTCATTACTCTCAGAGTACTATGATTTCAGACATACAGCATCACACATAGCTTTAATAATTTTATATAAGCTTATTTTCCTAAAAATCTACATGTTCTCATGACAAATCTGAAGACTCAATTTCAAGATCAACATCAAGACAACAAAATAATATGAACTAATTAATAAGAGTGAAGCTTGATACTTGATATCAAGTAGTATAAAAATTCTTGTCAATAGTAATATCAATTTTGGCCATAAATGACTTCAAATATATTTAAGCTTTAGTATTATATTAAGAATATTGTAAAAATAAACTGATATTGTATATTTTTCTCTAATTCTTTCACAAATAAATATAGACTAAAACTCAGTGTATACACCTAGGATATATCACAGGAAAATAACAAAATTGAAGAAATGAGATAATGTTAGAAAAATAGTCACCATCAAGAAGATTCAGAATCTTCTGATCTCTTCTGATTTTAGAACAAAGTCTCCAGTATTCTGAATTGTGAATTGCATTGTTTTACTTTCTTCTGCATGCAACCAAAGGGATTCTATTTTTTCTTTCCCTTTTAACTGAAATTGGAATAACTGATAATCAAAGAACAGATGACTCTCTTATGCCCAAACATACTGTTTTGTTTTATTCTGATTTGTGCTAATGTCTTGACTCTATTTCTTTATTATGATTTTTGTTTATACTGTGCATATTTTATCTCTGCCATTCTTGCCTCTTTCCTTGAGTTTGCCAAATCTGAAAGTGTCTTCAAACAGCACAGATTGAAATAAGCAACATTATACTTAGGAGTATTTTACTCAATTATAAATCCTTATTAACAAAACAATGAAATGTTCATTTTTTTTCATATCTTTAAAATGGGTGGAATACAAAAACACTTTAGTACTAATATAAAAGGCCACACATTAAAGCAGAAGTGAAGGCTTGATTTGGAAGGTTTCCTCAAAGTAGTAAGTGTTTTATAACAAAAGAAAGTTAAAAGTGACAAAGTATTTTATTTGTGTGTCTCAATGACATAAAAGATTTGGAGAACTTGGAAATGCAGCATAGAGTCAGAAACTTGCATAAACTGATTTGAACAAATAAATGCAGAGAAAACATTTCTTATAAATAATTCAAAATTACTTTATGGAATAATTTGTCAAAAACTCTTTTTTTTGCTTCAAGGACACATAAAATTTAGACCAAAGTATTTTAGTTGTTACCCATTTTCTTTGTGTGACAATGAAGTAGGAATGAGTGGGTATGAGTTTGGATTAGAGAGGGAGATGAAGAAAATGTCTAGAGTAGAATGTCAATTGTGTAGAAAAGTAAATTATAAAGAAACTAAAATAATTATAAAAGATACTCCAGAAAAATATCACTTCATGACTTTTCATAATAACACAGTCTGAGTGTTAATCTGGAAAAAAATGAGGTTCATACTAATTACATGTCCAGCACCACACAGAAGCAATTTAGAAAGTGTCACCAGTCCATGTTGTTTTATGCCAAATTCTGTGTAGTTTCTCCTAGTAACTTTAGTTTCCAAAAAAAGAAAAAAGTCACATTTAATAATGGCAAACATTTGCTAATAGCACTCTTCTCATATATCAATCTAATTATTTCTCCAATTATTCATTTGTTTATACAAATGTTCTATCTTTAATTATATACAAGGCTCTGGGCAAAATATATTCATTCAAGAAGAGAAGATCCACCATGGTTTTATATTTTCTCATTTAGAAAGCATGATTTTCATTATTCTTCTGTATGGTTAGCATATCCTATAGAAAATATCACTTAAATACTTTCTGAGAAGAACAATAAGATTAAGGAGTTTGAGGTACTGAATTTGAACACATTTTAGCTTTCACACACTTATTTTTTTCTCCTTTACAAGAATGCCATGCTAAGAGAATAACAATAGTGAAAGAACAGAACTGCAGCAAAGATTTTGACTCCAGTTTCAATACCTAACTGTTGAAAACATCCATGCTCAACTTCCCCATCTCCCCCTTCCTCTACCATGGCACAATCTCATAAAAATAAAGACTGATTGTTCCCTCCTTTGATTTTAAAGAAAAGTTCAAACTGTGAATGGCATAGCACACATAAAGGAACCCTCAGAGTATCTTAATCTTCTAGTCACTTAAAAAGCCTGCATCCTTCTAGTCTCACCAACATTACTGCCTAGATACAAGTTGAACAATTAAAAGAACAATAAACATATTAAAGTGAATTGCAGAAAGCTCAGGAGGCCTCATCTCTACACAAGGACCTATAATCAGCTAAGGAATACTGAGAGAGGGAGAAATATCTTCCATAAGGAAGCACACACCAATTGGTCATGCAATATCAAATGGTCAACATTGAAATCATACATACAAGTAAAATTATACAGATTTAGAAGATTGTATACATGTATTTAGAAATATGCATACATATATATGTATGCATGTATATATCTATATCTGTAGATCTATATCTATATCTGTATCTGTGTGTATCTGTGTGTAACAACTATTAAAGAAAAAACAGGTCATGAATTTAAAAGAGAGACAGGAGGAGTATATAGGATATTTGGAAGGAGGAAAGTGAAGGGGGAAATGACAGTATTATAATCTCGAAAACATAAAAGAAAAAATTGAGTAAAAGTCCTATTCTAGATATCCCTTCTTGTTCAAATAATTTTTAATCTACTTAGGAGCTCACTCTGCTTTCTTCAGAAAGTCTCATTTGAGATTTTTAAAAAGTTCCTTGGTGTGTGTGTGTGTGTGTGTGTGTGTGTGTGTGTGTGTGTGTGTGCATGTGTGTGTGTGTGTGAATATTTGTATCTGTATCTTTGTCTTTGCCAACACTCTTGATATTCATAGCTTATTTCAAATTGATGGTGAAAGTTTTCTCTAAAGCATTATCAAAAAAAGAACAAAATCCTGACAAGGAATAGTTCTAGGAATGTGAGTAATTTGAACAAAGTGGAATCTTCCATGATGACCTTAAAGGATTCTGAGGTAAATAAACAACAATTATTTGGTTAATCTTAACATTAACATTTTATTCCAATATAATGAATGTGTGGGCTTATATAACAAAAACAAAGAAATACTGAGGTAGTAAGGAACAGAATCAGAAGTTAGAAATATGTCATAATAGCAAGAAAATTAATATAACTGTCACTTGAAACATGTTACTGAGACTTACTTTAAGGAAAATAGGATCAAAATATAAAATTTTACTTATGTGAATTTGTAGTAGCTGTAATTAGTTAAATACCCTATGCCTCAAATTCATAGTTGTAAAATTTGGGAAAACTTAAGAGTTTCTGGACTTTAAATGCAGATAAGAGAAAAAAGGCTTTGGTCAACAAAATGTAATACAATATTTCATCACAATATTATAATAACTGACTATTTTATAACAAAGTCAGATGAAATTATAGGCTCCCCACAAAAACCTGATACCTCGAGAGGGACACCATCCATTAAACTGAAAGAATGAAATAGATGGTGCACACACAAAGAAAACAGATTTCAAAACAATGACTAGACAAGTCAGGGAGGTCACTGGGAAATGGAAAGTCCAATGAGAAAGCATAAGGGTTGCCAGCATATAGAAAAATAAAGATCAGCAGCTTACTAGGTTTTTGAGTCAAGCCAAACATTGACTGGAATAATACTGCAGCTTTCAGATAGGCTTAAAATAATCATTTCCTAGCAAGGAAGCTATAATTAGTGCACAAAAATTGAGAAAAATATATTCTGTCCTGTTAACAGTCAACTTCACACACCATAGTCATCTAAGAAAGAAATTACCTAAATCATATTAATCTGTGGGCATGTCAGTGGGGGAGTGGTTAGTTGTTGTAGGAGGGACCAGGGCACTGTGGGCAGTGCTATTTACCGGTCAGATTGCCTGTATCAAAAAGGTAACTAAGCCAAAGCCTGAGCACGGTGGCAACCAGTGTTCCTCCACGGTTTTTGCTTCAAAGTTCTGATTCAGTTCCTGCACAGACAATCCTCAAGGATAGACTGTAACCTGTAAACTGAAATAAACCCATTCCTTCAATAAGTTGCATTTAGTCAGAGTCACAGCATCAAAATGAAACTATAGCACCCTTTCAGCCTCTCTTTTATGTCACTGAGGAGACTCCTGTGTGAGTCTTAACCTCTCAAAGGGCAAAGTCAGGGTCTTTGCAGAACAGCGGATAAGAGAGTTCTTCACAAAGATGAGGTTCTGAGCTTTCACAACTTCTATTCATTGAGATTTTATAATTGGGTGTACCAAATACTAATCTGTGTTCATTCCCATGTGTTCCCCCTGGTGTAAGGCTGGTTTGTGTGACTTTGGTATGATTGTGTCTATGATCTAAACCTTTAAAAGGATATGGTATGGAGAAAAGAGTAATAATCCTTTTAGATTATAGATTGCAGAAGTTTCATTTGTGCTATTTGTTAAGATCATGTATCACCTAAAGATTTCACGCTTTGAGAGAGAAAGAATAACTGATGGAACTTGGAGGTCATTTTTTCTTTTAGGAAAGGGAGATATTTTCTATGTATAGGAAGAGGGCGTAAGATAAATATGATAACCATAAAAGTAAACAATACACTCTTTAGTGTGCACATCTGATCATATTCAATGCATCAAATAGGCATTCATTTTATATTTTTAGTTTTTTTTCATTCCTTCCAACCCCTAGCCAGGGTTCCAGGGTTAAAGGAATGCAGGAAACAACAAGTGGTACCTAAAGTAAACACTTGAGCTACAGGGAACTCGAAATGAAACTCACATGAGAAAATCAAGCAAATAGTAAAATAAAAGATGAGAAATAATGAAGGAAAAGGAAGAGGGTGAATAGTTCATCAGGTGTAGTGTTTGGGGCAAGTAGTTTTAGAAGATAAGTTGCTATATATTAATATTTTGTTAGGAAAAGTAAAATCAGAAGATATACAGTTGTATGTTGGTGATTTGAAGGAGATTTTGAAAAATCATGGACGTAAGATTAAAGGAGACTTTGGGAAACCAAGGGAGTAAGAAAAAAAACCAAGCCGGGCGGTGGTGGCACACGCCTTTAATCCCAGCACTCGGGAGGCAGAGGCAGGCGGATCTCTGTGGGTTCAAGGCCAGCCTGGGCTAAGGAAAGGCACCGCCAAAGCTACACAGAGAAACCCTGTCTCAGAAAAAAAAAAAAAGAAAGAAAAAAAAATCAAAACCAAAACCAAAACAAAACCATTACAGCCAGAGATGTGCCCTTGGTCTCCAGGAAAATGCTAACGGGATCTAAGTCAGTAATTGAACAATGTGACCTGAGGCTTGCCTAGGGGGCCTAGCTTTACTGGGGAACAGAGACTCAGAATGTTGCTTCTATCCACCACCTTGAATTTGGAAACCAGATCCTGCAAATGAGGTGTTTGGGATCCATTGGGGAAATGGTATGTTAAAGAATGGTGACTGTAACACATGAAAACAAAAAGCTACATTTTCCTTTATGTGACATCCACGTGCCTTTAAATTTCTGCTTATATATTTTTTCGCCACCAATTCTCTAAACAAAGCCTTATTTAAGTTAAAAATTTTAAATCTCACAGATGACCTCACTGTGGAATAATGACCCTGGGGGTTAAAAACTAACTTGTTATGGAAAGATGTCATAATGGGAAAATAGTATGCCCCATTGACCGTACTGGTTTGTGATAGAGTGCCTTGCTTGTAAGGCAGGATTCCTATGAGATTACAGATGACCTTGCTCAGTTGGTCAACACAGAAAGGAATGTATGTTGAGACAAACTATTTTCCAAGATAATCTGTCTTCCTTTGGGCAAACAATATGAGGAAGGAGAGACATGTGGTCCTTTACAGCTGCAACAACTTCCTCATTTCAAAGCCACTCATCCTGCCTCTATAAAGGATTCAGGCCAGCTTCAGCCCTTGGCAGACAGCTCTGTTTCCTATGGGAGAGGAGGCTGCCTCTCAGTCTGTGTGCTAATTAAGCAAAATTCCATCTGTTGAAGGTCATATTCTGGTCTCTTCCTGCATTTTGTCTCTTTATGCTGTCTCAGAAATCTAACAACATAGGTGGGAGGCTATGTTTGTATCTATTCTGGAGGTGAAGAACAGCCACTTTGGTCCAAGGAAAATCCTCATTTCAGGTATGAAGAGGCCTGGAATTTGGAAATAAGACAGTGGGTATATTTCTGAGATGTTTGGTAATCCTATCTGTGCAGGTAAGTCTGGTCACGGAAAAAGCCGACAGGGTTACATTAATAACTCCCTACATTTGGGGAGTTACTGCTTTAACAGCTGAAATTCCAGTGAACTCAATTCAACTATTTTCTGCTGGCTACAGTCCTGAGAATTAGTGCTTAGTATGTCACATGGATTACCAACACATCTGTTTGACAACAGCTCCTTAAAATGAGAGCAGATACAATTGGGAAATGATTAGGGTCTGCCTCCTAGGTGCTTGGACCCATAATAATAGCAATGATTTGGTCCAAATACAGTGGCACAGCTAACAAAAGTAAAATGCTTATGATCAGACTGTTTCTCCTGCTACTATTGCAAAGTAATTTTCAATAAGCTTCATGCTTTAATTGCATTAATTTGTTAAAACATCCCTTTTCTTTTTCCTAGGCATAGCTTCTATTATGATCTTCCATCTTATCATTAAAGTCTGGTGTTGAGCATTGAAATGAACCACCCCTGGACTATGTGTGAAGATTCATCCTAAACATTTAAGAAATAAGAAATGAGAAGTATAGGTAGAGGTATAGGGTTAACGACCTAAAAGCAAACTGAAAAATTCCCTGCAGGGAAACTGACAGGATGATAACATCTGCAGGCAGTTAGAAGCTAGGAAGCATCTGACAAGGAAGTCCATATCCTAAGAACCTCCATTAGAATTCATGAGGAGAGAAACTCATGACAAGGAAGTCAACATATAGATAACAACCTCATTTAGAATTTATAAGCTTAGGAGTGCAAAAAATAAATCTACTGATGGGATATTCAATCCCAAAAGATTCCGTCTGCCCTAAAAATCCCCGAGCCCCTACATTTTGTTGTCTCCACTCCCACAGACATAATGCTGCCCTTCATTGCTCTAAATCAAGGGTCGTCTGCTTCTGTTGAGGTTGGTCTCCTCTTACTTTTATTTTCACATCACCACTATCCATACCGACTTAAAACAGGGAGCAGGGGAAGCCCTGAGTGAGTGAAGTCCTGAATGAATATATGTTTTGACACAAGAATGGCCTGCTGAGGACTCTAAGGCCAGCTGGCCCCAGAGAAATTAGCAAAGCTGTTACTCAAATGGGCTAGGCTTAAGAGAAATGACAAAGTTTCCTAGGACTTCCAAGTATGAGTATTTATGAATGAGTGATCTCTCTCTCTCTCTCTCTCTCTCTCTCTGTATGTGTATTTATGTATGTGTGTATATATGTGTGTGTGTGTGTGTCACACCTTAAACACTGTGCATCAATGGATTTCCAAGTTCCTTTAGCATAGGCAATTTTCATATGTGACATCTTCCTTTTTGTATGTCCAAATTTAATCAATGCCATGCCCCTTAAAATTATAAAATATTAAAGAAAATATATTCTGGTATACATTTTTAGTAATACTTTACCTATTTCTTCCCAAAATTATCATAAATAAAATTGTACATAAAACAACTTTGAAGTGCTATATATTTTTTCTTCCTTACAGCTGGTATTTTATCATAACAGTAACACACATAAAAAGGATACACAAAGTTTTGGTGAACTTCTTGCTATCTCTAGTATCTCCTCATTTGATACATCCAAGAAGGTATAAGAAGATATGAAGTCCAAAAGTTCGAGCAAGATTATAAAAATAAATTCTAATCCATTCTAAAATATAACAAATTGCCATCATTCACATATGTTGGTCTAATAATGTGATTTGTTTGCTGCCTTTTGTGTTTTGTGTAGTGACAAAGAGAAAACAAGTATGGTGATGTAGAAATGCTGATGAGAGAAATCCAGGCAGTCTTTGTTAGGGTTATTACTGATGTGATGAAACACCATGACCTAAAGGAACTTGCAAATGAAAGGGTTTTTTTGGCTTATACTTCCACACTGTTCATCATTGAAGAAAATCAGGACAGTTACCCAAACAGGGCAGGAATGTGGAGGCAGGAAATGATACAAAGGCCATGGAGGAGTACTACGTACTGACTTGTTTCTCATGGATTGCTAAGTCTGCTGTTTATAGCACTCAGGACCACCCCATAAAGGGTGGCACCACCCACAATGAGCTAGGCACTTACACACCAATCACTAAGAAAATGCACTACAGGATATCCTATAGCCTGTTTTATGGAGGTAATTTCTTAAATGAGTTTCTCTCCTCTCAGATGACTCTGGTATATAACAAGTTGACATAAAACTAGCCCACACATGAGCCTTACTCTCTGCCCTATGCCATGATGTTATAGCACCTGTGACTATAACAAACCTTTTAGGTTGCCTCAGAAGTGGGAGACACACTAGATGCCATTTCCCCACTTGTTACATTTCAAAAAACAGAAATACCTAATAAAAAGCTTGCTCAATTAGTAATTAATCATTTGGTGGTTGTGGTAGGTTTTTTTTTTTGGTTTGTTTTTAGTATTTAACTAGTACTTTTTTGCTTGCTTTACATTTTCCTTCATAACTTTGTAAATATGTTGGTAATTGTAGACTCTAAGCTCTTAGGTCTAGCTCTTGTCACAGGATATTTAAAATTCTGAGGAATTGCAGGGCACCCAAAAGCAGCAAGTGAAAAAACACAGTACTAAATATAGACACAAGTAGCAGAACAGACTGTGAAGTTCAGTGATCTTTTTCTTCATGTTTTCCTCTCTTCATGTGTAAGTTCCATTTAATTGGAGACCCTTCAAAAGACTAATGAGCACTGGGCAGCTCAGATTTGACAGCCTATTTTTGGAAAATGTAAACACAGTTACAGCATCATGTGCTGAAACATAAACGTGGTCTCTTGACTTTCTCAATATATAAGTTACTCTAATAAGTGTAAGTTTCTTTCACTCTTACTGGTTTCAGAAACAATAACTTTCTAAACATCAGTATTTCATACCCAATGTCTGTATGCATTTTCACTTGTAGGGCATGGAAATCATTTACAACACTTGATCTTCTATTTGTATATTTAATAGTAGAATTTGGAGACAATAGCCTGGTCCGTTAATGTTTTTCACCCTTCCTGTTATGTGAACTAGAAGACATTTGCAGCCCTTGAAGAATTCAAATTCCTTCCTTAAATAGTAGGCTATATTGGATTTTTTTCCTTCTCTTTGTATGATCTGAACTGGATATCTGGTATTATGTGGAAAGACTGACCTGGAACTCCTATAAATTAACATAGGTTGTACTAATTTTATTTTTAAAATATTATTAATTTTATGTATGTGGGCACATATGCATGTGCCCATGTACCATGACATTCATGTAGAAGTCAGAGGCAATTAGCAGGAGTTGGTTCTCACCCTCTACTATGTGGGTCCCAGGAATAAGACTCAGATCATCAGGGGTGACAGCCAATTGGTTCCTTCTCCTACTGAGCCATCTCTCTCATCCCATTGTTTGAATTCATTTTAATGACACCAGAACACACTGGACAATTTTCTATTATATACAAAGGAATCCAAACTTTCAATTTTATTTCTCAGCAGTGTTATTCTTATCTTAAATACCATTAAAAAGTCAGTCATTAATCTGTAGTTTGATTATAATTTTTTACATGAGAAGAAAAAGCATGACATCTCTATAAACTAACACAGGAATGGCTATGTATATTCCTATGTGTACATACTCAAATACATTTTTCTTAAAACGTCATAGGCAGAAGGTGCTGCTGGTAGCATAGCAGTTGGAAGTAAATTGCACAAAGCTGGGAAATTTTCTTAGTATAACTTTTATTGAGTTTGTTATTTACAACTTTATACATGTGTAATGTGTATTCTGATTATTATAATGACAAGTCCATTTTCCACACTCATCTTTTCTTTTTTGTTTTGTTTTGAGATCCATGGAATTTAGTCAGTATCATCTATATTACAGAAGATTTAGAACTATCATCTGGAGCCTGGTGGGGTCCTCAGTAAATATACAAATGAAAAAAAATAACTGTCCTTCCCACTGAATCCATTGCTAGCGCAAAGCAGGAAGAGGTAGAAATCCATAAGCTCCTCCCTGATCTATTGATAGGTCCAATTTTTTTTAAGCACAGTACAAGCAGCCATACCTGCCATGAGATGATGACTGCAAGGGCTCTGCCATGCCAAGAAGACAACCTTTCATAGCCCTCCTTCCTATGTTCCAGCTGTCATATGTTTTCTGTCTCCACTTCCACAATGTTGCCTAAGCTTTATAGATAGTGGTATCAAGGTCCTGTTTAGGGTTCAGAAACCAAATATCACTTATTCTCAGCACCTTGAGCAACTGTAAGACTCTGCACTCATCACAATTAATTACAAAGAGTAGATTTTCTGATTCATGCTAACAGCAACACTAGTCTTTGGGTACAAACATAAACATTTAGAAGTCAGTTTGGGGTCTTGTCAATTTAGTAATTTAGAATTTAGAATTTAGTAAATTCTCTACCCAGAGAACACGACTTCTTTAGCCATGGCTTTTTGACCAGATTTATAGCATGCATGCAACATGCATATCTTCTTGTGGAGTGAACCCCAAATCCCAAAAGAAAGCTATTTATTATTCCCTAAACAGTGGGCACATTTTGCCTGGGAGATTGGTATGAATTTCACAATGTTCATAGCTGTGTAAAATCATTGATGTAAAATGGAATGAAATCAAAGACCCAGACTTAAATCCACATACCTATGGAACCTGATTTTTGATAAAGAATTCAAAATTATATAGTAGGAAAAAAGAAATCATCTTCAACAAATGGTGCTGGCATAACTGGATGTCAACATGTAGAAGATTGCAAATAGATCCATATCTGTCTCCCTGCACAAAACTCAAGTCCAAGTGGATCAAAGACCTCAACATAAAACCTGTGGGGAACAATCTTGAATGCAGAGGCATGGGAGACAACTTCCTGAACAGAACACCAATAGCATAGGCATTAAGATCAACCATTAATAAATGGGACCTCAAGAAACTTAAAAGCTCCTGTAAGGTAAAGGACATTACTGTCAATTGGACAAAATGGCAGGCGACAGAATGGAAAAGAATTTCCATCAATTCCACATCTGACAGAGGGGGTAATTTCCAAAATATATAAGGAACTCAAGAAACTAGATACCAACAAACCAAATAATGAAATTAAAATGGATTATAGATCTAAACAGAGAATTTTCAACAGAGTAATCTCAAATGGCTGAGAAAGAAAGAAATGTTCAAAATCCTTAGCCATCAGGGAAATGCAAATCAAAATGCCTCTGAAATTCCATCTTACACCTGTCAGAATGGCTAAGGTCAAAAAGACAAGTGATACATTATGCTGGTAAGGATGGGGAGCATTGCTGGTGGGAGTGGAAACTTGTACAGTCTCTTTGGAAATCAATATGGGGGTTTCTCAGAAAGCTGCCTCAAGACCCAGTTATACCACTTCTGGGCACATAATCAAAGGACACTCCATCCTATCACAAGGACACTTGCTCAACTAATGTTCATAGCAGCTTTATTATTGGTAATAGACAGACTCTGAAAAAAACCTAGTTGCCCCTCAACCAAAGAAGAATGGATAAAGAAAATGAAGTACTCAGATGTTAAAAAAAATTAACATCATGAAATCTGCAGACAAATGAAGGGAACTAGAAAAAAAATCATCCCAATTGATGTAACCCCGACCCAGAAAGACAAACAGACTATGTACTCACTGATAAGTAGATATTAGCTGTAAAGTAAAGGATAACCATGCTACAATCCACAGACCCAGAGAGGCTAGGTAACAAGGAGTTGAAGCATGGGGTGCATGATTTTCCCAGAGAATGGGAAATAGAATAGATATTGAAGGTGGACTAGGGTGAGGTGGGGACAGGAACAGGAGGTATCAGCTGAGGAGAGAATGGAGGGAGAGAGTACTGAGAGAGACAACTGGAATGGAGGCCATCTCCAGACAAACTAGAAACCTAGTGCAATAAAAACTACAAGGAATCTATGAGGTGACCCTAGACTAACTAAGAATACTAAATGGGGATATGGTACCTGAACAGGCCATCTTCTGTAACCAGGAAAGAATTTTAGTAGAGATATTGGGACACACACATAGCCACAATACCTTTGACCTACATTTTGTCCTGCCTACAATATATGCTGAGGTAGAGGTAGTGTCGAAATTGTGGGAGTGGCCAACCAATGAGTTGTCCAGGTTGAAATCCATGCTATGAGAAGGAGCCCACTCCTGACACTGCCTGGAGGGCCAGAACCCAGAGACTGGATAGCCCAGATACATATCATAGAACCAAACACAACTGGCAAAAAAATCAATGAAATGATTCCTAATGATATTCTGTTATACTTGTAGACAGGAGCCTAGCATAATTTCATCAAAGAGGCTTCATACAGCAACTGCTAGAAACAGATGCAGAGTCCCACACCATACTTTAGGTGGAGCTTGAGGAATCATGCAGAAAAGGGAATGAAGGATTGTAGGAGTCAGAGGGGTCAAGAACACTACAAGAAAACTCACAGAATCAACTAACCTGGGCTCATAGGGGCTCACAGAGACTGAACGGACAACCAGGGAGCCTGCATGGGTCTGAACTATATGTTATCATATAGTTATGATACCTTGATCTTCTGGTGGGACTCCTAATAGTGAGAGTGGGAGCTGTCTGTAACTCTTTCTCCTGCTTTGGGGACCCTTACTTACTGGGTTGCCTTGTCCAACCTTAATACAAGGAGAGGTGCCAAATCTTACTGCAACTTGATATGCCATGTTTGGTTGAAATCCAAGGGAAGCCTTCCCTTTTCTGAAAGGAAATAGAGGAGTGGATGTGTGGAGAGGGATGGGAGGAGAGGAGGAAAAGGAAACTGCAGTCAGGATGTAATATGAAAGAATAAATTAAAAATTAAAATAAACAAAAAAATTGATGTCTTTTCCCCCCAGGAACATTCACAATACTTTACTGCACTTTGATACATAAAGTATGCTAATTTCTAAGAAGCTATCCACCAATACAATCAAATCAGGTTTTGTGAGAATTTTCAGATACTCTTTGAGATACTTACCTAACTCACTAATTTTAGAGAATATATTTCAAATCCAGGAAGGCAATATGAAAGCTGGTCAGCAAGGAAGAAGCTTCCAGCTCATTCCCAGCTTGGTTTCTCTACACTTTTAATCACGGTATATAGTACCTTTAGCAATAAGGCCTTATAAATGATTTCTGCTGAGCAACAAAGAGGCAAAAGTCCATATTATTTTGGGGCCCTTGTGGGCCTCCCCGACCAACAACTCACAAGGAGATATTTCTACCTGGTAGTGAAGTTTTTGTTTCATTTCCTTGGTTTTCCAAGATCAGCACAATCCATTTTGGATCTCTCCATTCATATTTTCTCTTAAAATGTACAAACAAAAAAATTAATAATATTTAATTGTCTTACAAAGTACTGAATATGCATATGGATTTTCTGTACATACTTAAACTTAGCTAATTCTCCCCTCTTCCCTCCTGTCACCTGCATTCCTCTCACATGCATACTGGCTTAAATTTTCCTCTATCCCTCTCCAAGTTCCTCCTCTCCGTCACATATGGTTTACTAATCCTTTCAGTTAAGGAATACTCGAACCTTAGCGCCCCTTTTCTAATTTCTTTACTGTACTGTACAAGTACTCCTGATTAGACACACAACACTAAAATTTTGACACTAGGATTCACATATACAAAGGAGCATTTAATGTTTATGTTTCTGAGTCTTGTACCTTGCTCAATATAACGGGTTTTTTCTTCTGTTTTCTTCCATTTTCCTATGAAGTTTATAATTTAATTTTTCTTTACATCAGCTAGAAGGTTTTAGTGTCTTCAAGACACAAAGGGAGGAAAGGAAAGCAGGAAACTCTTATGGTTTGCCATTTTTATGTAGTTTGAGCAAAACTTCCATAGAACTCTCTCAGTTAAGGAAATAAATCAAAATAAATAAATAGATAAATAAATAAATAAAATTAGAGGTAATAATTAAGTTTAATATGTGTCTTATGGTACATCTGTTGCATTACTTGTATTTCCATGACTTGTTCCTATGTTCTTATGCTTTCTCAGCCTCCTCTTCCTTATGGATGAGTGTTATTTAGAACTAATGATATTTATGTTTTTCCTTTGGACTGTCTACAGAAGTATACATTACTTGGTAGAGATGACAAGAAACAACAAGGAAACTTATTCCATGACTTGTTCCTATGCTCCTATGCTTTCTGAGCCTCCTGTCCCTTATGAATAAGTGTTACTTAGAAATGATGATAATTATGATTTTCTTTTGGACTCTCTATAGAAGTATATATTGTTTGGTAGAGATGATGAGAAACAACAAGGAAACTTATTCAGGGTTCAGTCAAAGAAAGTTGAAGGTGGACTTGAGCCCCAAATTGCCAAATGGGAAGGAGAAGATGAATAAAAGGACTCTCAACATGTTAAATTCACAGATTTTAAGCATCACTTAATTCTAGCTCTTTGTTTTTCTATCTGGAAAAAGCTAGATCCAAATGTACTTACTCATTTTAATGACCTACAAAATATCCCAGCATATTTTCCTCATAGTTAATAATTCTGTGACACTTCAATTTCTTTGTATTTATTTTTATTTATGATTGTTATGGAAGTCAGAGGACAACTTTGTTGAGTTGGTTCTCTCCTTCCAACTTTACCTGGCTTATAGGGATTAAACATAGGTTCTCAGGCTTGGGTGACAAGCACTTGTATTCACAGAGCCAAACAGCCTTCCTAACAATCTGCTCTTAAAATTATTCTTCTGCTCAGTCAAGGCTCTCTTTTTCTCTATAGCTTTCAATGATCACTTATGATAGTTCCTCTTAATAGAGTTATCATTTTAAATAAAATAGTGCTAGAGAAATACTTAACTCATTCCTCTATGCTACCTTCCTAAGCATGAATAATTATGCAGTATGATAACTTTGGTTGTTGTTTTATTTGAGCCATCTGCAACTTGATCTACTTCAAGACGTAAGAGCTGGAAAATCAGTGAATTTCTGCTGAAGTCTCATTTCTCCCATTCATTCTGCATACTAATATATATGTGTAGTTATACATATTGTATAGTACTCCTCCTAGAAAAAAAATCTTACATCTAAGTATGATACACTTCCCTACCAGATGATGGCAAGGGAAGCTTCAGAGGCCACCAAAACAATATAGGCCACTGCCATTGCTCTTGGTTACCCCCCAAACTTGTTGACAAGACTCTGTTGCTGATGATATGATACACTTTGCTCACAGAACATAGAGCAATTGTTCTAGATAGTTTTACATCAATTTGACACAAGCTAGAGTTATCTGAAAGGAGGAGGAACCTCAATTGAGAAGATGCCTCCATAAGATCTTAATTAGTGATTGATGGGTGATGGACCAGCCCATTAAAGGTCCTGGGTTCTATAAAAAAAAAGCAAGCTGACTAGACCACCGGGAGCAAGCCAGTATGCAGCACCCCTCCATTGCCTTTGCATCAGCTCCTGCCTCCAGGTTGCTGGCGTGTTTGAATTCCCAATTTTTGGCTTCCTTCAATGATGGACTACAATATGGAAATGTATGCTAAATAAACCCTTTCCACTCCAATGTTCTTTTCTTTAATTTATTTTTATTTATTAAGTAATTGATTTTTTCAAGCCTGATCAGAGTATCCCCTCTCTCCACTCCTCCCAGTACCCTCTGTTAGGTTTTTTTTTTTTAATTTTTTTTTCAGTGCTCTTACACTAGAGGAAAAGGCAACCATAAAGGGATAGCTTTATCAAGGGAGAGAGACAGAAAAGACGTTCTCAGGCTTGTAGAAAGCATGAAGAAGAGAGCGGGGTAAGTGGGACCTGCCTTTCAAGGACTGGCCCAGGCATATGCACTGGGGTCCACATAGCTACTCCAAAAATGCACAGATTACTTGGTATGTGGTGGCACTGTGAGCACGACTATGCGGCCACATAGAGCACAGGTTTACTTAGCAGGGGCGGGGAGGGGGCGATTATCATTCCAGACTCTTTGTCTTTATAAAACATGGCGGAGGATGAGTGGGTATGGGGGTGTTGTGTCTCTTGAAAACTGCTTCCAGCTGACTTGATGGGAATCAATTGACTCTTGCAGGGGGCATAGAAGAGGGCTTCTGAGGTAGTCAGGCATCCTGGGATGGTGGGCTGCTATCTGCTGTCCTGGAGCTGTCCATCTGTCCTGGCTTGAGGCTCCATGGCTGCTTGTGTCTGGGAGAGCATGCCTGGAGGTTCTCAGTGGTCCTCTGCCTCCGGCCCTATGGTGGTCCTGTAACAACTAGCTGAGTGCTTAATTAGGAGTGGGAACCAGGAAAGAAAATCCTGTGCATTGGGACCTCACTGTTCTGCAATTGGTGGCAGGTCGGTGGATTCTAGTGTACCCCGGAACTTAAGAGAGCAGGACCCTGTCTGTGTGACTATATATGAAGAGATATTTTTCTGGAATGGAGGTGAAGTGAAAGGCTTTAGATGGGACAGGTGAATCCAGTGAGGAAAGCCCTTGAGCTTAGCACCTGTAAGAGTTACAAGAATTACCTTGAAGGGTCCCTGCCTTTTAGAAGAAAGGGGTGAGGGGCACTGGCCTGGAGGAGAAAGAAGAACCTGATCCCCAATGTGGATTGGGGGTGGGCAGGAACTGTCACATGGCTGAGGTAAGAAATGGTCTGCAAAGTTCCATAGAATAGACCTGAGATGAATAGAGGAGTTAACAAGCTATCTGGAAGAGATGAAGATTTGGGTAGGAGGCCCAGTGTAAAGGCTGGCCTCCCATACATCAGCTCAAATGGGAAAATTGAAAGAGGCTTTTTGGGAAAGGCCCTGAGACTGAAAAGATCTAGAGGCAATAATTTTACCCACTTGAGGTGAAGTTCCTGTGACATCTTAGTAAGAATAGATTTTAAAAACCTTTTGGTGCACTCCACCTTTCCTGAGGACTGAAGATGGTATGTGATATGAAAATGCCAAGGAATATTGAGAGCCTTACCTAGTGTCTGAGAAATCTGGGAGGTGAACTCTGGACCATTATCAGACTGAAGAGATGCAGGAATCACAAACCGAGGAATGATTTCTCAGAGAAGGAGATCTGCAACTGTCTGGGCTCACTTATTAGAAACTGGGTATGCCTCCACCCAGTTCGAAAATGAGTCCACTATCACAAGGAGATATTTAATTCTCCTGACAGTGGGCATGTGGGTGAAATCAAGCTGCCAGTCAGTCCCTGGAAGGGAGCCTCTGGCCTGGTGGGTAGGAAAAGGGTGACTTCTGTATTTTATCTTGGGGTCTGTCTTTGGGCAAATTTCACAAGAGGCGGTAATAGTTCTTAAGAATTGTAAGTCCTCAGAGGTGGGCTGCAAGTGAGCTTTCACGAACTGAGACAGAGCAAGACTATTAGCATGAGAGAGTTGGTATAGATAGGACAGAATTTGCCTAGTGTCAGGAGTTGTCTATGAGGGTGTGGGCTGTAATGTATGGATTCCCTGTGGTGAGTGGGCTGAGTCTTGGACCTGAAGGGCTGCTGTTCTGGCTGCCTGGTCAGCCCAGTTATTTCCCTTGGAGATGATGGAGCTGTCAGTCTGATGAGACTGGCAGTGGATAATTCCTATAGACTTGGGGAGGTGGGAAGCTTTTAGCATGGCCATTATTTGGCCTGAATTGGATATGGATCCTCCCTTCGTTGTAAGGAGCCCATACTCTTTCCAGATAGCAGCATGGTATAGGAGGATATGAAAGCATATTTGAAGTCTGTGTAAACATTTAGGGATTGCCCCCGTGCCAACTGGAAGGCACAGGTGAGAGCTATCAGCTCAGCCTGTTGGTTAGTGGTATGTGCAGGTAGTGCCTGTGCTTCTACCACCTCAGTGTCTGGCACTATGGTGTAACCTGCTTTATGGGTCCCCTCAAGTAAGAAGGAGCTGCTATCTGTGTACCAGGTATGAGTGGCCTGGGGCAATAGGCCCTCCTGCATATGTGAAGGATGTGACAACAGTTCCTGCAAGGTTTCAGTGCAGGAATGAGAGGGAGAATAGTCAGTGTTAGATTGAGGGAGAAGACTTGAGATATTAAGAGGTGGTCAGGTTTTAAAAGTGAGTGTGGCATCTTTCAGTAATATCACCTGGAGAGAAAGAACCCTGGAGGGAGGTAAAGTTTGTAAGCCTTTATACGTTAAGAGATGGGACAGGTTATGATGAGAATGGACAGCAGTAGGTGACACAAAGGTTAGCTTTTTTGACTCCTGAATAAGGAATTCAGCAGCTGCTAGGGTGCAAATACAGGGTGCCCATCCCTGAGTGGTAAGATCTAGTTTCTTTGACAGGTATGCTACAGGTGTAAAGGAGGGTCCCAGCTGATGCCCTAGGGTTCCAAAGGAAAATCCCTCCTTTTCTGTTACATAGAGCGAGAAGGGGTGGGTTAGATCTGGAAGATGAAGTTCTGGGGCCTGAAGGAGAGTCTGTTGGAGCTTCTGGAAAGGTTTAGTAACAGGGTGAAGAAGAGGTTCATGAGAGGATCCCTGAGCTGCCTCGTATAAGGGGCAATCAAGGAGAAAAATGGATGGAACCCAAGATCATAGGAAGCCAGCTATTCCTAGGAAAGACAGAATCTCCTGTTTAGTAGAAGGGACTGAAAGAGACTGAATTAGGTGCTTTCTATCTACAGTAATAGCCTTGTGAGTTGGAGTAATAGTTAGACCCAAATAGGAGACCTGGGAAGTGGACAGCTGAGTTTTAGAAGGGGATACCCTATAACCTCGGCTGGATAAGAAATTTAGAAGAGCAGAAGTGTTAGTTTGGCTAAGTTGTAATGAAGGGCTGCAGAGCAGAATGTCATCTACATACTGTATTAGCTTAGAGCCAGAGAGGGACAGAGAAAGCAGGTCAGAGGCCAGAGCTTGACCAAAGAGGTGTGGACTGTCCCTGAATCCCTGTGGCAGGACAGTCCAAGTTAGCTGTGTAGACAGATGAATGGCAGGGTCAGTCCAGGTGAAAGCAAAGATATTTTGAGACTGAGGGTTGAGAGGAATAGAAAAGAAGGCACCCTTGAAGTCTACAACTGAGAAAGAAGTGAGAAGTTCCTGAAGGGATAGTGGACAGGAGAGTAAGGGGTTAGCCACTACTGGATGGAAGGAGGCAAAACTGCAGAATTAATGAGCCAGAGGTCTTGAACCAGGTGGTAAGTTCTATTAGACTTTTTAACTGCAAGTATAGGGGTGTTAAAAGGTGAAGAGGTTGAGCAAAGCAGCTTTTTCCTGAGAAGGTCAGAAATGATAGGCTTAAGTCCCTTAAGCTCTGGAGTGCTAGAGGATATTGAACTTGGGTAATATACCTGGTAGAGTCCTGCAACTGGATAATGATAGGGGGATGGTGCCTAGTGATAGAAGGGTTCTGGGTGTCCCAGACCTTGGGGTCCACCTGAGAGGCTGGCAGAGGAAGTGAACTATTAGTTTTAGTAGGGTGGGTGGCTAGGAGGAGGAGGAGAAGAGCTGCTGATGAGTCTGGAGTGAGGCAAATATAGGGAGCAAATGAAACAGAAGCTCCCAGTTTGGTTAAAAAATCTCTTCTCATTAGAGGTACAGGGCTGTTTGGCACCACTGAAAATGTGTGTGTAAGAGGAATGCCCCTAAAAGTACAAGTAAGTGTTGGGGTCTGATGAGGTAAGTAAGGTTGTCCTCCTACCCCGACAATAGGGAAACGAGAAGGAGAGGTTGGATCCCAGAACTCTCTCAGACCTGAGTAGGTGGCTCTGGTGTCCACCAAGAAAGAGATGGGTAGCCCAGCTACTATTATGATTACCCTGGGTTCCCGGTGTGAGATGGGAGTGGCCAGACTGGGAACCAGGCAGCTTCAGTCATCCTCAATCAAAACAAAGCCCAGGAGGTTAGCCTGGGGGTTATCCTGATTTGATGACCCCCTGCCACCAGGTACACGAGAGCAGTCAATGGACCAATACCCTTCTAAGAGCACTGTGGACAAGGCCCTGGTGGTGGCCCACAGGGAGCCTGGCGGTGAGCAGTGGAAGCCCGAGCCCAGTGACCTTCTTGCCCACACTTGAAGCAGGGACCCGGTGGCTTTCGGGGAACTGGTTGAAAGCATGTGTCAGCATTTGGCATTTTTGTTTTGGGGCCTTCTCATCTCTCCCATGATATACCTTAAATGCTACAGCTAACTGTTCAGTCTGTGGGGTCAAGGGGACTCTCTCCAAACATTTAAGCTTAGCCCTAATGTCAGGGAAGCTCTGTGAGACAAAGTGGGTCATAAGTAACTGCCTGCCCTCTGAACTTTCAGGGTCTAAGCTGATATAATGAAGGAGGGCCTTTGTAAGCCGTTCTAGGAAATTGGATAGATTTTCATCCATATCTTGAATTATAGTTTTTAACTTTTCATAGTTTACTAGCTTTAGGGCAGCCTTATGGAGGCCTGCCAGGAGGCAGGTGATGAATCTATCTCTGGCTAGAGACTCGCCCTGAGTATTATAATCCCAGTGTGGGTCTATGTCCAGAACTGCCTCAGCCCTTGGTGAGTGGGCAGGGTTATTCTGATGTGTCTCATCTGCATGTGTTCTTGCCTGTTCCCAAACATGCCTGCACTTCTCAGAAAGTAGGTTATCAGAAAGTAGGTTATCATATATACATCATGAAAGGTAAGACTCTAAGATTCAGTAATATATTGAAATTGTCTAATAAAGGAAGTAGAATTAGAGGTATAGGAATCCAGTTTTTGTTCTATCTGAGAGAGTTCTGAAAGAGAGAATGGGACATGAACTTTTACCGGTCCTTCCATCCCTGCTACCTCTCACAAGGGGAAAATGGTCTGTGGGTTGGCATGGCTGGGGTCAGATCCCTTAGCAGTCAGAGAGCAGGTAGTGGGAGGTGTGAAAGTTGGAGCTAGAGGCAGGCTTTTGGAAGCACCTGGTACTGGAGGAGAAGAGGAAGCTAGAGGAGGAAACGAAGCCCTGGGGGTGGGGGTAGGAGTGGAAGGTTGGAAAGAAAGTGGTTTGTTGGCAGGTTCTAGAGTCAGAGGTTCCTCAGTTTCAGGATTCATAGCTGGAAGCATGTGAACAGGAGAGAAGGAATGGAGAAGCGAAGGTTTAGAGCTTAGATAGAAAAAAAGCCTGAATATAGGGTAACTCTTTCCATTTGCCTGTTCACTGGCAGAAGTTAGACAGTTCCCATAAAGTATTGAGGTTGAAAGAGCCAGATGGAGGCCAGGTTTTATTGTTATCTAAAACATATTTAGGCCATTTTTTAGTATAGAGGCAGATAAACTTAGGGATCTTTAAGTAAGGCATTAAAGTGAGGGATTTTAAAGCCTCTAGAACACATCCTAAGGGGAAGGTTAGACTAACTGGGTTGGATGCCTTGTTTCCCATGTGTGCAGCACAGAGGGGAAAAAAAGATAAATAAAAAATAAAAATAAAAGAAAAAATGCGAGCCGGGTGGTGGTGGCGCACGCCTTTAATCCCAGCACTCGGGAGGCAGAGGCAGGCGGATCTCTGTGAGTTTGAGGCCAGCCTGGGCTACCAAGTGAGTTCCAGGAAAGGCGCAAAGCAACACAGGGAAACCCTGTCTCGAAAAACCAAAAAAGAAAAAAAGAAAAAATGCATTGACCCAAGTCCAAGGTCCCAAATGCAAGGCCAAGGTATATAAAATAAAAAGAAAAAACCTCAATGACCCAAGGCCTAGATCCTGGATGCAAGGCCAAGGTCTATAAAATAAAAAGAAAAGAAAACACAATGACCCAAGGTCAAAGTTCCAGGAATCCCCAGGACTTATAATGGGTCTATAAATGGGCACAGGCCACTGCCACACTTTGCCAAGTGGGGGTGGTAACCTAGGCTCATGCAGGCAGGGACTCTCTGGGAGTCCTACAGCACTTACTGCCTCATCAGGCCAGTGAAATGTATAGGCTGCACGCAGCTGGAGGACGCAGTGGGTCTGACAACAAGAAGTATATCCCTAAGTGCAGATGTGGGAAATGAATAGAAACCTGAACCAGTGTTAGGGATCAGCTGTGGTCAGTGAAGGCCTTGGCCGGAGGTGCCACCAGCCTCAGTGACACCAGTGGGGCAGTGGACAATCAACAGTCATTCCCAAGGGTCCAAGAGGCTATTTATGCTGGTTAGAAGGGGTTAACTCACCAATCAGAGTGCTGCTTTTGTGTAGAGAAGTCCAGTGGCCAGGCAAATGGAAGGTGGGCTGTCGTGTTTGGGGCAGAACCATAGCACAGGTTCCCAGTCGCAAATTGCTGAGAGGGCTTATTTGGCATGGCACCAGAATGTTAGTGTTTTTTGCTCTGTTCTTACCCTAGAGGAAAAGACACGAACACAGCAACCATGAAGGGATAGCTTTATCAAGGGAGAAAGACAGAAAAGTCATGCTCAGGCCTGTGGAAAGCACATAGAAGAGAGTGGAGTAAGCAGGACCTGCCTTTTAAGGGCTGACCTGTGCATGTACTCTTGGGTCCATGTGGCTACTCCACACATGCGCAGATTACGTGGTACGTGGTCGCGCTGTGCACGGGAACTACTCAACCACGCAGTGCATGGGTTTACCTGGGGAGGTGACTATCACCCTCCCCCCACAACATCCCCTCTCTAACCCCCCATCCACTCCTCCTTCTTTCTCTTCAGAAAAGGGCAGGCCTCCCATGGATATCAGCCAGCCATGGCATATCAAGTTTCAGTGAGACTAGGCACCTGCTCTCCCATTGAGGCTAAAAAAGGCACCCCAGTAAGAAGAAAGGATCCCAAAAGCAGGTAACAGAGTCAGAGATAGCCCCTGATCTCACTGTTTGGAGTCCCACAAGAAGACCAAGCTACACAACTTTAATATATGTGCAGAGAGCCCAGCTCAGTTCCATACAAGCTCCCTGGTTTGTGGTTCAGTCTCTGTGAGACCCTCTGAGATCAGGTTATTTGTTTCTGTGGGTATTCTTGTGATGTCCTTAATCTCTCTGGCTTCTACAATCCTTCCTCCCCTTCTTTCTCAGGACTCTCTGAGCTCCACCTAATGTTTGTCCTTGGGTCTCTGCATCTGTTTCCGTCAGTTGCTGGGTGCAGTCTCTCTGATAACAATTGATGTCCCTGATTCTTAACTGTAAGCAAGATCTCCTTACTTAAGATTTTGGTAGTGGTTTAAATAAAATTGGAATAATGTAGAAATTATGAACATCATGAGGGTATCACACCAGAAGGATGAGGAATAAAATCTACCATGACTTAGCAGTAAACTAGAATCACAACTTTCTTATTTAACTTTTATAATTTATTTTATTTTATTTATGTGTAAGTCTGTTTTAGTATGTGTACCTGAGTACAGGGGGCCACAGAGGGAAGAGGTGTTGAACCCCCTTAAAGCTGGAGTTACAGTTGCTTTGACTTGTCTGATATGGGTGCTGGGACCAAAACTCTGGTTCTCTGCAAGAGTAGTGGATATTGCTAACTGCTGAGCCATCTCTTCCACCCTACTTACATATTTCTTAACAAATAGAAATTAAAAAGAAGAATTCTGTCTGATTAAGCCAATCTACACTTCCTAATTTACTGCTATAGCTTCATAAGGGAAGAAACACTTAAATTTGATTTTGAAATATGAATAGGATATTTTCAGACACAGAAAAGAAAAGAAATTTTAGTCAGAGAGAGTACATAGCATGCTGAAATTTTAAAAGTAATAATATAAAAATGTTTGGAGAAAACTACAAAAAGAAAAATGGAAACAAGTCTGTATATATCAAGCTTGAGTTTGGACTGCCCATTAAACAATTAGGGGAATAGTTGAAATTGAAAGACCTGACATAATTGAAATTTTATGTCAGTTGTTATCATGGAAACTGAAGAGGAACTTAGGTGGAGGTAGCAATTAGACATAATCAGTTTCATAAACACTCCTTAGTCAGTCACATTTATAGATTATTTATATAACCTTCAATAGATCTAATGGTATACCACTTAGACTCACTCTTTGATGTGTAGATTGAACATCTGTGAGATTTTCCTCAGAAATTTCCCTCACTTGAAAGAAAACCACTCACATATGGTTTTATCCTTTTCCCATGTACAAATCTAGGAATGTACAGCTCTTTCACTTAACTTTTAGTAACCTGACAGCTCATGTCAGTTTGAGAATTATGAGTCAACAAAGGCTTCTGTTGTAAGGGCATCCAAGTTCAGCTTTTTATTTCTCTACTTACAGTCTTGATTTTATGCCGCCTTACAAATATGATTCATCATACCCTACATACAAATATCCTTCTCAGTGTCTGATTCTCAGAGAAATAAACTTAGCTGGTCATAAATACTATAAAGAAAAAAATGAAACATGAGATTTAGCACAAAATTGTCTACTAGGAAGCTGGAAATGATGACTACTTCTTTAGTTGTCCATGGTATTTTGTTAGCTCCCTGTGTAACTGGGGCTTCTTTAAAATTGTGTGATTAAAGGAACATTTAACAATTGTCATGACTGACTCTACTATGATCTTCTAACCTGTTCTCTTTAACTTTTTTCATTTTCTTCCCAATTTCATTTTGTTCTGAAAGTAAAAACTTCCTTCCAAACTCTGGTGAGAGCAAGACCCACAAAATCCGACCCACAATGTGTACCTATATATTCTAAATGACATGACTCCTCAAACAACCCAAAATGGGTATGCTTGTTTATACCTAACAAGCTCTGCACTTCTGTTGCCCATAAATCCTAAATCAGTTGTCAATACTGAGAAGGCACTTTCCTATGATAGCTCTTTTGCTGTTCTAGCATTTAAACTATGATTCCATTCCTTTCTTGTTTCAGCATCGCTTCCCCCTTTTTAAGTTGTTAACATTGGAATGCTATTGTATTTTAAGTGTTGTACCAGTAGATTTGATGATAACATGATAGAAGAACTTGCCCTGGAAAGGTATCTGTGACTTTGAGAAGTTCTCCAAAAATAATAACAATCCAAGTACTATAAATTAGAAATTTATTGAACAATGCTGAAAATCAATGATAAGAACAATTATTTACCAGTTTTGAGTATATAGTAGAAACAGAAAGGCTTCCTTAGCCACATATAAAAGTATTCACATTCCTGTAGCAGAGGACAAAAAAAGGTAAAATTTATATTAGTATTTAATTTATAATGTAACAAAGTTCAAGAAAAGATGTATTCTCTAACACTGTAAATCTGCCTCACAAAGATGAAGATATAGAAGTGGGAAGCACTTAGGACTTAGGTGAATACATGTTCAAATCTTCTCCCTCCACAATCTTATGTACTTGTTTTCATAAAAACAATACAGACCTCTGTTCCTTGTTTTTATAGTGAGTCCTTTCCTTGGTCTACCCCACCCCTAGTTTGACCTTTAGACAGATACCTAGATTCTAAAACAACATATCTCAATAAGAGGAATATTAGTCATGGTAAGAGAGAAAAGATGATGCAAAATCTGTACACATACACACACACACCAAAACAAAATTACAAAAATTCAGAAAACATTCATAAAGTGTTGATAAACCTGAACGCACACATATGCACACACACACACATGCACACTCCTCCTGAGTTTGAAAAGCTCAACAGTGAATTATACCCCTTCATTAAATCTAGAGGAAACTACATTTACTAAAGATATCAAGTGACAACTTTCAACCTCAAAAAGGACAGCTCTTCACTATTTATGCCATGTATCCTAACTTTCAGCATCTTTGTATCATGAAAGCACTAGGCAAGAGAGGAGATAATCTACTGGAAAGGAAAATTGACCCCTGTCATCATGAGATGATGGTAAGGCTATGGTTGTACAAATGAATTGTGGGGTTATGGGAAAGCATGTTTTTTTCCAAGATGAACTACCAGTTTACTCTTCATATTCCACAGTTCCATTCTAATAATAAATGGGCAAGAGTAGTGACCTTATGCTGTGGTGTATATAAAATATCATACTACAAAGTCAGAAAACCTATCCAACTTTTAAAATATAGGGAGATTTGTGATTGCCCAGAGTTAGTAATTCATCCTTTATGATTAAATGGATGAGTGTTTATGCAAGTTGAGTATGCATCCACCACCCAAGAGGTCAACTCACATTAACTATATATATTAATATGGGACTCAGCAGGTAAAATTGGCCACACTGAGATTAGGCAATTGTAAAGAATTTTTGGAAAGATTGTTTGCCAAAAGTGTAGAAAATATAAGTGTGAGAATGTAACAGGGGCTGACACATACCTAAGGGGACTTACACCTGGAAATCACTCTCATAACTAGGCCTGGAGTGAAAAGACATCAGAATGTCTTTCTTTACCAAAACACAGACAAATGTGTGGTTGAAAAGGAAGTCTTACTTGGGAAGAACTGTAGCCATATGGAAGAAAAATGTTCCTATTGCTAACCTGAACATAAGTTCATATTCTCTACCTCCATTTGTGTTCTTATCTCTTACTGATACCACTAATTAATTAAATTGTATCAAATTCCAAAGAGAAAGAACCCATGTAACATTCCATGATGTCAGTCTCTCATAAAAACCAGACGAAGCATGCAATAATTGTAGAAAGTAAGGTGTGAGTCAGAATACAAACCTCTTTTTTCACAATACAAGATAATTTTCTCAAAGGCTAGAATGTTTGAAAGTGAAATAACTGGCTGGGTGGTGGTGGCTCATGCCTTTAATCCCAGCACTTGGGAGGCAGAGGCAGGCAGATCTTTGAGTTCAAAGCCAGCCTGGGCTACCGAGTGTGTTCCAGGAAAGGTGCCAAAGCTACACAGAGAAACACAGTCTGGGAGAAAAAAAAGAAAGTGAAATAACTGTGTTCATTCTTTCTCAGTATACAGGAAGATAAAACATGATGGCAGCTTATTTGGGAATGTAAAAGCTTTATTAAAGCATCACATTTTGTTTGTTTAAAATTTCCTTTTTTGCCACAAAAATTAGATACAGTAAATTAGAATATCTTTCACTAGCAAAATGGGTAGATGGCTAATGCTAATGCATTTTCATGTGTGTAATCTTCCATTTCTACACTTTCTAAGCTGAGTAAACTCTTTTCTGATTAACATTATTTATCAGAAAGACATCCACCCATGTTGAGTGTGGTCTTACCAATCTGGAGGTAAGAAACTGGAAACTTTTTTCTCTCCGATAAGAATTTCCTCTTGTTTTCAAAAGCTGTAATTCATTTTGCATTTGCTGATTCTATGGTCTTATTTCCCATAATTTAATATAACCTAGGTAAGGAAAGTCACATGTTTTCTTATGAATCATATAGACTGGTGATAAGAGTCCTGTGCTGAGAATTGTGGTCCTGTGCCTCCTTCATAATTTTTCCTACTTAGTGAGCAACTAAGGCTCAATTTTAAGTTTTCACTTATAAAATTAAGTATATAAAAATCTGGATGTTGTGAAAGAAGCATCACTTTCCCTATAGTTGTATCTTTTTGCCTTTAAACTATATTCTAGTGAAGATTTGCACAATCTATTCAGCAAACCAGGTCCTTATATTATTAAAGACATACTTTTTCAATTTTCTTCTGCTTCTATATAAATTGTGTTTAATACCTAGTCTTGTGTTGATCCATATCTTGGGCCCTAAACTCAAGTCACTGATTTAAAAATATCTGTTCACAGGCATTACTGATAGGATTTGGCTACTGTTACTTTACTTACCTGAAGGATTTTAACTAGTTTTCTACAAAATTAAAAATAATAAAGAAAATGATACATAATAGAAGACTGTCTTCAAAAGTAGATAAAATTCCCCTTTGCTAGGCACGATCTTATAGCAAAAATGATATCCTCATACCTAAAGATGAACGAAATTTTTTTTCATTCTTTGTCTCTGAATGGCAAGCTTTTTTCACCCATGAGCTTTTACCACTAAAAGTCCCAGCTAGCTTTTATTAGTTGGAATCCAATATCCCCTTAGGAGCAATTACAACAATCTTATTTCTTTCTTAAATTTCTCATTCCCATTACATGGTGGTCTCTGACTGCTTATGTCTTTGGCCCTGCTGGTACTGAAATTAGAAAACCTTTTAAAATGCACCTCAGCCTAGATTAACTTTCTCTAGTAATCATTACAGTATTCTTTATTCTCTTTCATACATTTCCCTAGACAGCATGGCCTTCAAAAATATGGTTAGAAAAAAAGGTTGTTTTGCTATACAAATTTAGTAGCTAAAGAATACTGTAAACCTATATTTATACACCTATGGAAATTTTCCCTTCGTTATTTCAGGAGAAAAAGATTGGCTACTAAAAAAGAAAGAGAATGAAATTGGGAAGGAGATGTTTTGGAGTGTATAATTGGAATTGGAGGTATAGTGGAATTGGAGGAAGGAGATGATCAAGATATGTGTATGAACTTTTTGTAGAATAAACAAAAATATTAAAACAGAAAATATAAAAAAAGATGAAAATCATTAATACTTTTAGTCATTGAATCAACAAACTCAATGAAGTTTTCTGGGTTATTGAAACAATATTTTCCTTATAGCATATAACAGTTGATCATAAAAAAATAAGAAACACGACTCTAAAATCATTCTATCAGTTCAGTTTTATTTGGCTCTATCATTTCCAAATATTTATAAAGTGTTAACAAAGTGTAAAGAACAGTCTAATTATCAAAATAATTATACAGCTAAGCATAATCACCTTAATTGTGCAAGAACATTGAACTTGAATATCTCAATAACTCATAGAAACAAAGATTCAATTTTTAAGTCATTTCAATTATTATATATTTACTAATTTGTTTATTCATTTATTTTGTGCCTCTAGAATTATATTCCAAGGTTGTGTGCATGGTAGGTGACTGCCCTATCATTAGGCAATACCTTAGTCCTCACTTTATACTCTTTACTTTTACTACAAGTATATGCTGTCTCTACTCAAAGATATCTTTATTTGGAAAACCAGAATTACCAGAGACACTTAATGATATATTACTACCTTATGAAAAATCAAACAAAATAAATTATAATACATAATTTTAGAGCTGACGTAACTAATATCAAACATTACTGTATTTTTAATAGTATTATTTATACATACTTTATATATTACACAAATTATCCATTATCATAATT
>LZPO01075946.1:242930-258330 GCA_001675575.1 Neotoma lepida
TGGAACTCACTCGGTAGCCCAGGCTGGCCTCGAACTCACAGAGATACGCCTGCCTCTGCCTCCCGAGTGCTGGGATTAAAGGTGTGCGCCATCACCGCCCGGCAAATGCTATTTTCCTGGGTCTAGAAACTTTATGAGATGGTGCCAGACTAGAAGAATTAAGTTACTAGGGACCTATCCATGAGGGCAATGCCTGAACTTGAGTCTTTTGGTTTCTGTCCCTCCCTTTCCCCCATTCCTTCTTTCTTTTTTACTCTAAAGTGAATAGTCTTTTGCCATCGTGATATTTTTCAGCCTTACCAAAGCCCCAGAAATCAACATAACCAACTATTGGACAGAAATATCTGAAACTATAAACCAGGATAAACTATTCCTCTCTTTAGATTGCTCTTGTAAGTATTTTGCAAAAAACAAAGAGAAAGTTAATAACATGTGATTATCATATCTAATTCAATGATATACACTACATTCACACTGTTGTATAAATTTGTTTTCCTTGGTTCCTAAATACTTTAATCACTCTGAAAAGATACTCTATAGTCAATAATCAAACATTCACTATTACCCACACCCACCTTGTAATCAGTCCCATTTGATTCCTGTCTATATAGATTTTCTTATTCTGGTTACTTTAAGTAAGTGGTATCACATAAAATGATATTGTGTATCTGGCTTTTCTCCTCAGTAAAGTGTTCTCAAGTCTAAACCACATGTTGTACGAATATAAGACCTTATATAAACATGTATTAACAGACACTTAGTTTACTACCAGTGTTTGGTAATTATGAATAATGATACATGAATTTTCATGTGCAAATATTTGTGTAGATATATAGTTAATATATCTTGATTATATTCTATGGGTGCTGTATAATATGTTAAATCTGTTTAATTCTCTGAGGAAGTATCAGACTATTTTTCTAAGTGACTTACTATTTTACATGCAGACCAGAAATTAATAATGGTCATTATTTTGCTACCTCATTACAAATTTGTTTAGTACCTTTTTGACTATAGTTACCCCAATGATTTTGAAACGACATCTCATTTTAGTGTACAGTTTCTTAATGTCAATGATATTCAACATCTTTACATGTGATTATTGGATATACATGGATTGTTTTCAGAGTATTGTTTGGATCCTTTATCCATTTTACATGTGTTGGTATATTGATGTTCATTGATCACATCCCAAAGTGCTTTGAGAATCTTTTCATTTTCTTGATTCATTTTGTTTCTGTTCTTCAGACAGGATAATCTCAGTTTAACCTATCTTCAGGTTTTGTGATAGTACCTTCAAATACGAGCTGATATTGAGTCCCTCATTACAAACTATCCATTTGATTCTCCTTAAAATAACTTATTAAATTTAAATTTTATTATTTTCTGATTTTATAATCAGAATCATGTGCTACAAAATGTACAGTTGAAATGAGTAAGACAGCTTTTTCCTATACACCAAACAATAAATTAATTAGCAGTGTTTCCTCAGCATTAAAGCAGGAACATGAATAAATTAAAACATCAAATTTAGTTTGCTTACAACTTCCATGCCTTTTGTAGAAATATTCTTAGTAATAGGAACAACTTTTTCCTGTAAAATGATAGGGTAGGTTGTACCAATGTTGATTTTAATCATGCGCCATTTCCTCTATTTTTACCAGCTGAATAAACTCCATCCTGAAGAACAACATACTAATAATCACTGCTTTCTAGATTCTGGAGTTACAGAAAGTAACAAAACAGGCAAAAATCCATGTCCTTACAGAGCTGACAGCATAGTTGAGAAGCAAAAAGAAAACTAACAATATTAATGAGGAAAGTGATGACAAATTTTGTTAAATATTTATGAAAATAAAGTATCCATTAGGGTTGGGAAATGCCAAAAGAATGTAGGAAGGCAGAGAAGGATGGATGTTAATGGACTGACCATTGATGGATAAGGGGGTCTGCTGAGCTGAAGAAGAGACTAATTTTTCCAAAGAAAACTTTGGCTATGACAGAACTATCAATTTTGGTGTCCCAGAAGTGATTTAAATCACGTTTCAAGGTCAGGAAAAGCTTAGTCAGTTTTTATAGTGACTAAGATGTAACTGATTGCATGGTAATTTTTTCATCACCACAACTTATCAATGAGCATCAAGTATGGACAGTAATTTGAGATTTTCTCAGAAACAGACCTGTTGTATACTTTCTGTACCATTTGGTTCCCTTGAATCATTTTAGTTGAAGCACTACTTCAAATTGACCATCATCTGGAATCAACGTATTCCAAGTGGGCATTGTAGTTAATGGACCGGAAATTAAAATTCTGCCTATATGTGTTACTCATGGTAATTCTGGACAAATGTTAACAAGCTGGGTTTTCCAAATTTCAAAATCTATAATAGAATATGAAAATCAGGATATTTAGTGAAGATTCCACTGATTATCAACAACTAAGAGAACAGAGGAAGGAAGGAGTGGACAGGAGGGAAAGCTAAGTTTCAGAACAGACTCAATGGAAGGTCCAATAATTCCTGTGGGAAGCCCAGTACCTGGGATAGTACCTCACAGTTGCTTCAAGTTGGGCCAATATGGGAATACTTTTTTTTTTCATTTAACTCAATAGGAATGTGTGTAGCACAGAAAATCCATGTAAATGTTTGATAAAACAGGGCTGACAGTAACAAAAGGGTAACTGGCATAAGTAGAATTATTCTACAATATTCCAAATAACACAAAGGTAGTGAAAATAATGAATTTTTAACAAAAAGGGAGATTTCCAGCTGAAAATTCTACATCAGGATATGAAAGTAACCATGACTTGCATTTAAAGCCTCCTCTGATGGAATACAAATATTTTAAACTTTTTTAATTACTCATTGTATCTCTGACAATATTTTTATATTTTGAAGTCATGAAATTTGGAAATTATGCTGAACATTAGTTAAATCTTAATTCTCAACTTGTGAAATATTTCTAGATGAAAACAAGGCTTTGTGATAAACATTAAGTTTAAAATCTGGGGAAACAGCACCCCCAGAGGATACAGTTACTGCCATTAATCTTTCAGTCCATCAAATATAAAACAGAAAACAGTGACTTTTATTTTTCTTCTATGATTCATAAGATCAAGTGTGGCAAAATATTTAAAGAAAGAGAGCTCTAACATAGAATTAATTTTTTTCTTCAAATACAAAGAAGTGGAAACTCCTTACTCCATATAGAAATTGACCTATTGATTATTATCCAATGATTACACTTAATGTTCTGAGCACTATAATGAAATCTGCCATTAATACATATCTTATAATATTTTGCTTTTTTTTTAAGACTCAGAGAACCTGAGAAAGATGTAGAAATGTAAAGTGTATTGATCAGGATTTTTGTCACAAATTCAACATCACCTTTGGTTTACTTAAGCATGAAATGAGCATATAGCAAGGATATATCTCTCAGCTTACAGATCTGACAGGATGTTTAGAATTACATGATCAGAAAAATGAAAACATGAAGCTTTATATGAACACACTGGTGCAAGCTTTATTTATTTTTTTCTGAATTCAGACACATATGACAGAGCCTGATACAGTTAAATAAGTAATTGTTCCTTTCCTTTATGCTTGTGGCATTATCTAAAATTCAAATTCTCAACTAGAGAATTATATTGTCCTTAGGAAATGGCTGTTTCTTTCTTTGGTTTTCTGCTTTTTTAAATTTTCTTTTACATTTATCACAATTTGGGTTCTGTCTTTCACAAAGATTCTCTTCAGGGAAAATTTAACCAATCTAAAGAGAAAAGGTTGAGAGTTAAAGCCTGGGAAGTTAGTGACAATGGGAACTAGTGACAATGTTTATTGTAATGCCATCCCTTTGGAGTTTGGTATTGGATAGAGATTAATAGGAGTAAAGTAGAGATGTGAAGTGGCTAGCACAAGTTTATTGTTACATAATGACATCAATTAAGTGAGACTAATCCCAGATAAATGAATTTGAATCTTTGGTGGTCATATATGTATTAGAAGTCTGCTTTCTGTACTTCAAGAACAAATACAACTTCTGTAAAGTTACCATCCCTGGGATACTTTCACCCTTCTGTTCTATCATTCTGAGTGTAAGGCCTAAAACCTTAACGGAGTTTTTCTCTGCTGTCTGTTCATGAATCTGTGGTATCTGAAAAATAGAGGGGGGCATGTAGCATACCTAAACAGAAATGAGTTTCAGAAGACATATTTAAGACCCATGCAAGAAGTTGTTACTTAAGGTAATGATCAGTGTGGGTATAGTTTAACATTTAGGAAAAAAGATCAAGGGAGAATAATATTAGGTGGTGAGAAAGGATGAAATGCAGACAAAAGAATGCTTGAATCATTAAAGATGTAAAGCCAATTTCATTTCTAGTTTCATATCTTTTTTTTTCTTTTCTTATTTTTGGTGTTGTATAAGTCCATGATAATAGGATTAATAGCCCCCCAACTCTAGCAGAAGCCTACTGCTTTACTAGAGGTCATGTTAGTATCCAGAACCCCATGTAAGACCCTCCCCATAGACATCCAAAGCTTTCTTAGAGCTCACCCAGCTTCCCAACAGCACTGCTATTGCCTTTTCTCCATACCCCAGCCCACAACTGTGGCAAAAGCATATTGCTCTACTGGAGGCAATTCTAGTACTCAGAAACCCAGAGGTCATGCCAGCTCCCAGAGTCCTAGAACCAAAGAGACAACTCCAGCACCCAACACCCCAGAGGTGATGCAGGCCACCAAAACCACAACAGAGACAACCTAGTGGGCCTTAGGACTTACCAGTCACAAAAACCACAGACCATTCAGGCCAGAAGACCAGAAAGGAAACAGAAATCAAAGAAAGACATGTCAATCTGTCAAAGATAAATTCAGAAATCATCACCTAAACCAGTAATTACCCCAAACCCAGAAGCCTAGAGGCCAGCATAAGAACATAATCAACAATAGCAAGGGCAATATGGGACCACAAGAGTCAAGCTATCCTATTACATCGAGCCCTGAATGTTCCAAAACTGCTGAAGCACAAGAAAATGGCCTTAAAACCAAATTTATGAAGATGTTAGAGGCAATTAAAGAGGAAATGGATAAACCCCTTAAAGAAATCCAGGAAAACACAAACAAACAATTGGAGGAAATCAATAAATCCCTTAAAGAAATACAGGAAATCACAAACAAACAATGGGAGAAAAGAAATAAATCCCCTAAAGAAAAACGAGAGAGCTAAGAAAAAAATAGATGAAGAAAATGAATAAAAGTGTTCAACATATGAAAATGGAAATAGAAGCAATAAAGAAAAACAAACTGAGGGAATCCTGGAGATGGAAAATCCAGGTAAGTGAATAGGAACTACACATGAAAGCATCACCAACGGTATACAAGAGATGGAAATGAAAATCTTCAGCACTGAATATAGTATAGAGACAATAGATTCATTGGTCAAAGAAAATGTTAAATCTAAAACAATTCCTGATACAAAACATCCAGGAAATCAGGAACACTATGAAAGGACAAAACCTAAGAACAATAGGAATAGAAGGAGAAGAATTTCAGCTCAATGGCTCAGAGAATATTTCTAACAAAATCGTAAAAAAAAAAATCCTAACCTTAAGAAGGACATGTGTATAAGGTACAAAAAGCTTACATAACACCAAATAGATTGGATCAGGAAAAAAGTACCCATGTCACATAATAATCAAAACACTAAACACACAGAATAAAGAAAGAATATTAAAAGCTGAAAGGAGAATAAAAGCCAAGTAACAGAAAAAGGCAGACCTATTATAAATACACCTCATATCTTGACAGAGATTATAAAATTCAGAAGGGCCTGGATAGATGTCTTACAGACTCTTAGAGACCACAAATACCCAGACTACTATACTCAGCAAATCTTACAATCCCCATAGATGGAGAAAACAATATATTCTATGAAAAAGTCAAATTTAAACAATACATGTCCACAAATACACCTCTGCAGAAGGAACTTTAATGAAAATTCAAACCCATGAGGCCTAACTACACCATGAAAACACAGGAAATAAATGGTGTCACACCACCAACAACAGAGTGCTCTTTCTCACACACACTACTACCACCATCATCAACAAGATAACAGAAATCAATAATTATTGGCCATTAATATCTCTCAAAAATAATGGACATAATTCCCCAATAAAAAAGACACAAGCTAACGGAATGGATGGACAAACAGGATCCACCCTTCTGCTGCATACAAGAAACACTCAACATCAAAGATAGATATTACCCCAGAGTAAAGGGATGTAAAAAGATTTTCCAAGCAAATGGAAACAAGAAGCAATCTGGAGTAGCCATGCTAAAATCTAACAAAATAGACACTTCATACTCATCAAAGGAAAAATCCACCAGGTGAAGTCTGAATTCTGAACACCTATGCACCAATACAAAGGCATCCATCTTTGTAAAAGAAACATCACTAAAACTTATATCACACATCTCCCTTTACACATTGATAGTAGGCCTCTTCAAAACCTTATTCTCAATGGATAGATCATCTAGATGAAAACAACTCTGAGAAATAATGGAGCTAAGAGATATTATGACTCAATTGGACCTAACAGATGTCTACAGCACATTTCACCCAAATACAAAAGAATATACCTTCTTCTCAGCCCCTCATAGAACTTTCTCCAAAACTGACAACATACTCAATCACAAAGTAAGTCTCATCAGATACAAAAAAAAAAAGAAAATAGGAATAAATCCCTGCATTCTATCAGACCACCAGTGATTAAAGCTGGAATTTAACAACACAACAGAAAGCCTATAAATTCATAGAACAAACAACTGAATGACTACTGGATCAAGGAAGAAATACAGAAAGAAATTAAAACTTCCTAGAATTCAATGAAAATAAACATAACCAAAATTATGGGACGCAATGAAAGTTGTGCTAAGAGGAAAGTTCATAGCACTTAGTGCTTACATTAAAAAAATGAAGAGATATCATAATAGTAGCTTAACAATATACCTGAACACTCTAGACCAAAAAGAAATAAGCTCAACCAAGTGGAGTAGATAGCAAGAAATAATCAAATTGAGGGCTGAAATCAATATAATAGAAATAAAGAGAATAATCCAAAGAATCAATGAAACATAGAGTTAGTCTTTGAGAAAATGAACAAGATAGACAATCCCTTATCCAAATAAACTAAAAGGCAGAGAGATAATATCCAAATTAACAAAATCAGAAATGAAAAGGGGGAGTATAACAACAGACACTGAGGAAATCCAGAGAATCATTAGGTCGTACTTCAAAAACCTTTATTCCACCAAATTGGAAAATCTAAAAGAAATAGACAATTATCATGATAGATACTTCATACCAAATTTAAATCATGATCAGAGAAAAATGGAAACAGACCTATAACCCACAAGGAAATAGAAGCATTCATTAAAATTCTCCCAAAAAAGCAGCACAGGGCCAGATGGTTTTAGTGCAGAATTCTACTAGACTTTGAAAGAAGAGTTAATACCAATACTTCTCAAATTATTTCACAAAATAGAAACAGAAGGAAAATTGCCAAGTTCATTTTATGAGGACAGTCATGCTGATACCCAAACCACATAAAGACTCAACAGACAAAATTACAGAACAATTTGCTTTGTGAACATTGATGCAAAACTACTCAATAAAATACTTGCAAACAGAATGCAAGAACACATCATAAAGATCATCCACTGTGAGCAAGTAGGCTTCATCCCAGAGATGTTGGAACATTTCAACACATGAAAATCTGTCACTGTAATCCATTATATAAACAAACTGCAAGAAATAAAACCACATGACTATCTCATTAGATGCTGAGAAGGCCTTTGACAAAATCCAACACCCCTTCATGATAAAAGTCTTGGAGAGATCAGGGATAGAAGGAACATACCTAAACATAATAAAGGCAATATAAAGCAAGCCTATCATCAAATTAAATGGAGAGAAATTCAAAGCAATTCCACTAAAATCAGGAACATGACAAGGCTCCCCACTATCTCCATATGTATTTAATGTAGTGTTTTAAGTTCTACCTAGAGCAATAAGACCACTAAAGGAGACTAAATTGGAAAGGAGCAAGTCAGAGTATTGCTATTTGCAGATGGTATGATAGTATACACACACACACACACACACACCTGTCTCTTATACACATCTAGATGTGTATAAGGGAACTCCTACAGCAGATAAACACCTTTATCAAAGTAGCTGGATACCAGATTAACTAAAAAAAAATCAGCTCTCCTATATCCAAAGATAAATGAGCTGAAAAAGACATGAAAATAACATGTTTCACAATAGCCACAAATACTATAAAATATCTTGGAATAACTCAAACCTAGCAAGTTAAAGACCTGTATGACAAGAATTTCAAGTCTTTGAAGAAAGAAAGTGAAGAAGATACCAGAAGATGGAAAGATCACGCATGCTCATGGATCAGTAAGATAAACATAGTAAAAATGACTATCTTACCAAAAGCAATCTACAGATTCAACACAATCCTCCATAAAAATTCCAACACAATTCTTCAGAGACCTTGAAAGAACAATACTTAACTTGGAAAACCAAAAACAAACAAACAAACAAAAAACACAAAAAAAGCAGAATATCTAGAACAGTCCTGTATAACAAAAAAATTTCTGGAGGTAGCACCATCCTTGATTTCAAACTCTACTACAGAGTTATAGTAACAAAAACCGCATGGTATTAGCATAAAAACAGACTGGATGATCAATGGAATCAAACTTAAGGCACAGAAGTAAATACATGCAGATATGGACAACTGATTCTTGGCAAAGAAACCAGAATTATACAGTAGAAAAAAAGAAAATATCTTCAACAAGTGTTGCTGGTCTAACTGAATGTCTGCACATATAAGAGTGCAAATACATCCATATCTATCACCTTGCACAAAATTCAAGTACAAGTGTTCAAAAACTTCAACACAAAACCAGATACACTGAACCTGATAGAAGAGAAAGTCGGAAAAAGCCTTGAATGCATTGGCACAGGAGACAAGTTAATAAACAGAACATCAATAGTGCAGGCAATAAGATTGACAATTAATGAACAGGACCTCATGAAAGTGAACTGCAGTAAGTCAAATAACACAGTCAATAGAAAAAAAATGACACCCTATAGAGTGAAAAAAGATTTTCACCAACTCCACATCTGACAGAGGACTAATTTCCAAAATATATAAATAACTCAAGACACTAGAAGTCACCAAACCAAATAATCCAAATAAAAATTGAGGGTACAGATCTAAACAGATAATTCTCAACAAAGGAATCACAAATGGCCAAGAAGCACTTAAAGAAATGTTCAACATCCTTAACTATCAGGAAAATGCAAATAAAAATTACTCAGATTCCATCTTACACCTGTCAGAATGGCTAAGAGCAAAAATACAACTGACAGCTCATACTGGCAAGGATGTGGAGCAAGAGGAACACTTCTCCATTGCTGGTAGGAGTGAAAACTTGTACAACCACTTTGGAAATCAATATGGAGGTTTTTGAGAAAATTGGGATTCAGTCTAACTGAAGACTCAGCTATACTACTCCTGGCTATATACCCAAAGGATGCTTCAGCCTACCACAAGAACAATTGCTCAAGTATGTTCATAGTGNCTTTATTCATAATAGCCAGAAACTGGAAACAACTTAGATATACCTCAGCTGAAGAATGGATAAAGACAATGTGGTACATTTGCACAATGGAATATTATTCAGCTGTTAAAAAATAACATCATGAAATTTGAAGGCAAATGGATGGAAATAGAAAAAATCAAACTGTGTAAGATAACCTATACCCAGTAAGACAAACATGGTATGTACTCACTTATATGTGGATATTAGATGTAAAGTAGAAAATAATCATACTGCAATTCACAGACCCAGACAATAATAATAATAAACAAGGAGTGTGAGGCATGCATGAATCTCCCTGGGAAGGGGAAATAGAATAGATATGGTGGGTAATCTGGGGACAGGTGGGAATGGGAACAGGAGGGATCAGATGGGTGGATGATGGAGGTAGAGTACTGGGAAAGGAAACTGGAATTGATAGTCATTTCATGGATGAGCGAGAAACCTAGTGAAATGGAAACTCACAGGAATCTAAGAGTGTGACCAAAGACTCCTAGTGATGGCTCATAAGGAACCTCACTGGATCGTCTCCTCTAAATAGGCACAACTTCCATTGGAGGGACTGAAACACCAACCCAGTCACAAAACCTTTGACCTACAATTTGTCCTTCCTGAAAAATGTTCTGGGGTAAAGGTGGTACAGAAATTGTGGGAGTGGCCAACCAATGAGTGATCCAGCCTGAGATCCATGCCACTAGGGAGCCCACCCCTGACACAGCCTGAGGTTGGATAGTCCAGAGACCTAGCATAGAACCAAACAGGACTGGTAAAAGAAACAGCCAATGAAATTATTCCCAATGAAATTCTGCACTACTCATAGGCAGGAGCCTAGCCCATTAGTCATCAGAGAGGTTTCAACCAGCAGCTGCTGGAAACTGATGCAGAAACCCACAACTAAATATTAGATGGAGCTTGCATATCATGCAGAAGAAGAAAAGGAAGGATTGGAGAATCCAGAGGATCAAGAACACCAAAAGAAAACCCATAGAATCAACTAACCTGGACTCACAGGAGCTCCAAGAGATCGAACCAACAATCAAGGAGCCTGGATGGGTCTTACCTAGGCTGTCTGCATGTATGTTATGGTTATATTGTTTGATCTTCTGGTGGGACTCCTAACAATTGGAGCAGGGCCTGTCCCTGACTCTTTTGCCTTCCTTTGGGCCCCTTTTCCTGCTTTTCCCAATAGGATTGCCTTGTCCAGCCTTAATAGAATGGGAGGTGCCTAGTCTTATTGCAAATTGATATGCAGTGTTTGGTTGATAAGCCTGGGAGACCTACCCTTTTCTGAAGGAAAGGAGGAGGTGTAGATGGGAGGAGCAATTGGGAGGGTCAGGAGAGACTGGAAAGGAAGATGGGAGGGGAAACTGTAATCAGAATATAGTACATGACAGATGAATAATTTTTAAAATTAATAATAAAAAGAAATATATAGTTGATAACAAAAGAAAACTCTATGTAAAGCTCTGTGGCTTCAGAATGGACATTCTAACTGTATAGTTCACTGAGATGCATAGAGTTCAGGACTGGGCAAGTACTTGTTTGACTTCCTTACTCTATCTGTGTGATATTTTCACTCGTGAATTTATTACAATAAAAAAATTTAATAAGTGTAGGTGAATGTTTTGTCTGGGTCCTGCCAGGCCCCACGCGGTCCAGCCCACCCAGCAGTCCCGCAACCACTTATAAATTAATCACTCAAAAGCTTATATTAATTACAACTGCTTGGCAATTAGCTCAGGCATATTACTGACTAGCTCTTATACTTAAATTCAGCCCATTTCTATTAATCTGTGTTTTGACACGTATTCTGTGACTTTACTGGTCTACAGGCATGTTGTTCCTTCCGTGGCGGCTGGCGTCTCCTGACTCAGCCTTCTTCTTCCCAGAATTCTCCTTGTTTGTTTATCCCACCTATACTTCCTGCCTGGCTACTGGCCAATCAGTATTTTATTTATCAATCAGTCAGAGCAACGCATATTCACAGCATACAGAACAATATCTCCATCAAATAAGACTTCTCTGTTAGCAGTAAAATGAGAATGAGCTTCTAGCAACGTGACTCCATGTCTGATGCTAAACTGACCAAATGTGTTATTTTGGTCATAAGCTTAATCCAGTGATGACTGTTGGTGTGTTCCTTTCCATACAGGGCCTGTTACCTTGGCTTCCTCAGCTGTTTCCCTACCACCACTACAGCTCCTGTCACATTAGATTTATCCTCCAAAAAAGAGGACTGGCAATTTTTAATGTATGGCAATCTTCCTTTCCACAATAACAACCTTAATTCAGAGACATTAGCTGGTACTTAGGCCTGACTACTTGAGATACTCTGATTTCTACTCTGAAAGTCAAGTCTGCCAAATGCTCTGCATTGTCTGTATTTTCATATTCTTTATTCTCTGCTGGAAACTCCTCTCATCCCTTCCTTTCCTGTGAACTTCATCCCATTTCAATGTAAAATCAAATATAATTTTTTCAAAGAAGATGAAAAAATTTTTTCTTGACATTCCCTTCTGCATACATGTAGACTCTAAGATCCCAATTCAGTGTATTTGCTTGCTTGCCTTCATACCTATTTTGATACCATATGAGAGTAGATACTACACCTTCATCTTAAGGTCAGCTTTAATATTCAGTGAATAATTCAAAATAATCAATTAAGTCAATCCACATTTTAAAACATTCAATAACTTATTTTATGTGCCTAAGGAATAATACTTGGGAAACATCTTCCCATGTTTTGACCTATATTTCTCCCATATAGTTCAGATATCATTTAGATTTTGAAGCTCTCAGTTAATCAGAATGTCTTCAGTCTTTAACAATTGAAAGAGTAAGTGCTTTAAAAATACAATTTGTTTCCACTTTTATTTTCAGTTTTGAAAATAGATTCAATATTTAGTATCTTCCATAAAAGATACTTTCTTAAACTAAATTGATCCAACTTGTGCTCTGTAAAACCATACAATCTAAGAACTTTTAAAATAAAGTCTGGAGCTCTGTAAAACCATACTGATGGGAATGTCTTTCTGAAAATATGTTGCTCTGATTGGGTGATAAATAAAGCTGTTTGGCCAATGGTGAGGCAGAATAAGGATAGGCAGGACATTCTAATTAGGAGGAGAGAAGAAGAAAGCAGAGGTGGGCAGATGCTATTCTGCCATTTAGAAAACAGCATGTAACAACACACAGGTGGAACACATGGTGACACAGATTTATAATGGGTTAATTTAAGATATAAAAGCTAGCTAGCGAGAAACCTGCCACAGCTGTAGTTTAAAAATGATATAAGCCTCTGTGTGTTTGCTTGAGTCTAAGCAGCCATGGAAGCCGAGCGGGACCAGACAAACTTTCACCTATACCATAAAATCTAAGAACTTTAAAAATAAAGTCTGGAATCAGTTTCACTACTAATTTTGCATGCTAAGATGAGTTTTATGTTATGGTTCTTCAACAGAATTACCAATAAGAGAGTTATCATGCCATCTTCTCTTATTCCTTCTCTATTTGCCATCACTAAATTGAAGAATCAAGCAATAAAGATAAAGAAGAGACACAGAGTAAAATTAGGGGTCAGCAAAATGGATCAGTGGGTAAAGGTTCTGACCACTAAACTTGATGGCCTAAGTTCAATCCCTGGAACCCACATGGTAGGTAACTCTTGCATGTTATCCACTGACCTCATGGCATGAGCACCCCACCACATACCAATGGACAAACATAATAATATATTAATTTATTTAAAATATTAAAGGAAAAAGATAAATAACAAAAATTTAATGGAAAATTGTTTTAGCTAATGAAGACTTGGAATATTTCAATATTACATAATGATCTGAAGGTTTCAGAAACATAATGACTTGGAAATTAAAGATTTTACAAAAGTATACAGGTAGATAAAGAGTAGAATGTGTTCCTATTCAAATAAAAGTGGCGTGTACCTCTCTTTCAGAATTTTGTAGTATAAAATGACCAAGAGGATATAATAGAACACCAAATACTGCAAATGCATGGAGTTAATCTCGGTAGGTTGGAAGAGCTCTTAAAAAGCAGCTGTTCCTCCTCACTGACTTTCCAGAGAATGAAATCAATAGAAAATGGCATTTTTACATTGGACTCTAGTGATTATTAAATGTCAATTGCTTCCCCATGTTGAAAATAAGTGAGCAATATTGATGTTTACTTTAGTTCACCATCATCCTGCTAATGAACTCTGTGTCTATAGACTTTTACTGTACAATGACAGTGTGCTTGATGAGAAGAATGCATCATATCAAAGCCTTGAGTCCTATGACAGCAGTTTCTGGATGCAGAACATATTCATAGAACCACAGGACACACCACATCCAACTTGGACAATTTTATTCCTACCACAAATTGATGTGGTATCAAAGTTTGCATTTTTGGAGTTCTGATGATGCCCATTATAAGAACATAAACCACCTAGATGAAAGGATATGGAAGATATAGTGTTGAACAAGTTTCCCACTTAGACATGAATATAAGTGTGGGCAAACCAAAGTATATTATGGTGTAAAGAAGATGTGCTAGACTTTAAGTTCAGAGAAGTCATTCCAAGTCACTAAATGTGACAAGGTTTCCATATGCTTAGCTTACTAAACACTATAATCATATGTTTAACATCCACTTATACAGATTCTACCAGTGAATGTGTGTTTTTGCTGGAGGGTGGATGCATGACCAGAATTTGGGAAGAAACTATTAACTTAAAGTATGTTGCTCTTTTCATACATAACTTCCTGATGTTTTCTGGGTAGAGAAAAGAACGTTTTTATTCAGAAAAGTTTTCCAACTCGGTCATTTTGAACTAGCTGTAGGCATTATAAGCTAAAATTGTCAAGTTGAACCATGAGAATTTCACATATGTATATGTACACACACTAATATATACACACACAAACACACACACATATATGTATATTTAATGAATAATGGGTTTTTCTTTTATTATTGTAACACATATAAGAACACATAAATATACAAAAATACTACCTGCTGAATCTATTTAGTGTTCCATGAATATATGAGACATGAAAGTAGAAGAGAGATTTTTGAAATGAAATTAACTATTATGGGAGGTGAGAGTGAAAGGGAAAAGTGAATGTTGTCAAAGTCAAAGAAAATATCCATATGAAAGTCATCACTATGTGAAATGAATATAATGTCAATAAATAAAAAACTATGCAAGTAGTTTAGTATAGCATAAAAGTCTCAGATACAGAAAGATTGCTTCCTAGAATTTGAATTTGGGGTCCTCATTGTACCACCATGAAGAAGTTGGCCCAATCATATGACTGTCCCCAAAGCAAATAGGAATGGATGTTCATAGGAAAATGATGGCAGCAGTCTCCCCAACATTCCTTATTCTTCACACAGAGAAATATCCTGTTCCATGATTCATTGAGAGCCACAAGAAAGGATGTGAATAGAAGAATAAGGTCACTGAGGCTATTATGAATACTGGAAGCAACCTAGATGCCCGTCAACTGAAGAATGGATCAAGAAAATGTGGCACATATACACAATGGAGTACTACTCAGCAGAGAAAAACAAAGACCATATGAAATTTGCAGGTAAATGGATGGAACTAGAAAATATCATCCTGAGTGAGGTAACCCAGACCCAAAAGGTCAAACATGGTATGTACTCACTCATAGGTGGATACTAGATGTGAAGCATGGGATAACCAGACT
>LZPO01075946.1:271296-282280 GCA_001675575.1 Neotoma lepida
AGCTTGCATATACCTGCTGTAACAGGATTTAAAGTCATAACAAACTGATTATACAATTAAGCCTACTATAATATAATATATATAGTATATAATTATAGTTTGTTATGACTTTAAATCCTGTTACAGCAGGTATATGCAAGCTATTTTGCTTAAAAAATCATTTATATACATCACATATATGTGCATGTATGTATATATATGTATACACACACACACACACACACACATATATATATATATATATATATATATATATTACACATATAAACTGACTTGCATACATTGAACCAATCTGAATTTCCAGGTAAAGTCAACTTGAATGCCACAGATGATCTTTTTGATGTATGCCTATATTTTGTTTGCAATTATTTTATTTATAATTTTTGTATATATGTTCATCAATGATATTGGCCTATAGTATTCTTTTAGTTGTGTCTTTATCTGGTTAAAGTATTAGAGTAATGCTGGCTTCAAAGAAGATGTTTAGAAATGTTTCTTCTTCTCTATCTTTGAATAGAAAATACTGATCATAATTCTTCATCAAAAATTGATTTTATCTTTTGGAGAATTTCATACATGGGCAAGGCATCTACATTAATCCATACCTGATGCCCCCTGTAATCTACCCATATCCCTCTTCCAACTTTTCCAATGATCTTTTCTTTAATTATTATTGTTACAGGTATACACATAAGTATTAACACACACACACACACACACACACACACACATGCAAAAAAACCCTAGAGAATCCTTTTAGTTTTAGTCACATGTAAATATGTCCAGTGTTGACTACTTGGGATTTCACAACATATGTGGTCCTTGGAGATATCTGACTCTCCCTCTTAGGAACTATTGACTGTGTCTTGCTCTTTGTATAGGGGTGGGATCATGTGGAATTCCCTTGTGCACATTGGCATGTTTACTGGTGTTGTCATTATGCAAGTTGTCCAGACAACCATATGCTGAGATTTCATGGATACATTTCCCTGTCATTTCTAGAGGACATAATTTATCAGCAGGTGTCTTGGGCCTCTGGCTCTTAGAATATTTTTGACCCCTCTGTAATTTCTGTAATTTTTTTCCAAGCTTTAGGTTTGGAGGTTGCATTACAGATAAGTCATAGTCACTTATTATCAACATTTGGATCTCTAATAATTTCCATAGCCTTAAAATAGAAGCTTCTTTGACAAAGGCTAATAGCTAGACCTTCTTGTGGATATAAAAATAGATATTAAAAAAAGAAATTATATTGCTTCTCTCTTGAGTTTATGACCACTCCAGCCATAGGTAGGTAGGTAGGTTTATACTACCAGCCACAAATTACCTCCTGTTAAGTGGGCAGAAGTCCAATTAGACATCTGTTAGTTACCTCCAAGATAAATATGCCACAACTGCACCATTTTTAATATCTTTCCAGATGAGTCATTATTGTGGCATAAGTGAAATGTTAATTTTTAATTTTATTGCAAAGGGAATGTTTGGATTTCCTTTCAAATGTTAATCCTGGAAACTGGAACTGAAAAAATTTTGTTAAAGAATTTATAAGATGTAACATGACTTACAACAAATAACTAAAACATATTAATTTGTCATTAATAAAATTCAGATTCAACTATGTGTTGAAATATCTGATGTATCCTCTCATAAGCTTTTATTTTTGACTTCTTGAAACAATAAAAATGGTATTTTGGAGCCAGTATGTTCTATAAAGACTTAAACTGTTTTATATATTATTTATTTGTGTAAATCAGGGTTCACAGGAATCATAAAAGTTTTATTACTTTTGCATAGAGCCTCCTAATTCTATGAGAATCACTCTTCAGGAAGGAACGTGGTAACATTTTATCTGTGTACCACAATAAAGCTTTTCTGAAGATCAGAGGAAAAAGTCAGCTACTACAGTAAACAAAGAAGTCAGGAAATGGTAGCACAGCCCACCAGCTCCCTTGTCCTCACCACCAGGGTGAGTTCTCCTGTACAGCCTTGGTGCGTTCACCCCTTTCAGCAATGAATAAAGGGCAGGGACACTTAAAGCAAGAAATCCACAGGAGTCTGCTTAAGGAGTATTAGGAAATTTATTAGGTATACTCCCGAATATAGAACCGAGTAAACAGCTGAAGGTGTCCTCTGTTCTGACCAGGAGCGAATCCACCTGGCCTTCTGATCATGCCAGGAAGCAGGAAGAAGGGATTCATGACCCTTCTCCCTTTCCACTTAATAGGTCACGCATGATGGCAAGAAGTACTGCCTCCTTTAGGCCCTATAGCTCAAGGTCATGGGTGGAGCAAATACCACTACAGCTAGTTCTCCTGCTTTCATGGCTTCAGGGTCTGATCTCCCACACCTACACCTTTAGGGCTTGCTCTATTATGTTGCCTATTGTGGTTTAGGGGCCACTCTCAAGAGTGTTGCAGCTGATGAAGGGCAGGAACAGTCCTTCTGTTCTTATGACCTCAGAGACAGCTCTCCCACCTAACTCAGGTGTTGATGGGCAGGGGTAGAGGGATGGGGGAGTGCATCTCTCCCCCATCCATGCATCCATATGACAGAAAGATAATAGGGACACCTGTAAGAAAAAGTTTTTTTTTGTGTTCTGCCCGGGCTCCCACATGGTCCCGCAGCCACTCAGACCCAAGAAAACACACAGAGCCTTATATTAATTATGAACTGTATGGCCATTAGCTCAGGCTTATTACTGACTAGCTTTACATTTAAATTAACCCATTTTTATAAATCTGTACTTTGCCACATGGCTCGTGGCTTAACCAGTACCTTCCCATCTTCCTGCTCCTGGCGGTGGCTAACAGCATCTCCTGACTCAGCCTTTCTCTTCCCACAAGTCTCTTTGTTTATCCTGCCTATACTTTCCGCCTGGCTACTGGCCAATCAGCATTTTATTTATCAATCAATCAGAGCAACACATATTCACAGCATACAGAAAAACATCACCATCAGACAACTCTCTCATGCTTACAACTTTGGGCTTGATTTACTCACACCTCTGCCAATGAGATTGGCTCTATTGTGCTGCCCAGCCAAGGTGCAGGGCCTGCTCTCCCAAGTGTTGCCCTTGTTGGCAGAAAGCTCTCTCATTCTTATGGCCTCAGGGCCAGCTCTCCCACCTGCCTCAGGAGTTGATAGGGGGAAGGCATCTCTTCCCCACCCATGCTACAATATGGCAGATGAGGAGCTGAGCCAGGTTTCCTGTGTTCACATTCCTGGTCCATCTCACTGTGCCCTAGTCAACAGGGTCAGCTCCACTGTGCTGCCAGATGAGACATAGGGCCCATTATCCTGAGCATTTCATCTGGTAAAAGTTCAGCTCCCTCACCAGCTAGAGGAGGTAGGGGCAAGGGGGAAGGCATCTTTCCCTCTCCCCACCACCACACCTTGGCTGAGGGTGGTTGTACAAGCTATGCTCTTCTCATGCACTCAGAGCTGGCTCACCTATGCCCCTTTCCACAGGGTCAACTCTACTCTGCTGCCTAAAAGAGGCAGAGGGCCTGTTCTCATGAGTGGTGCACCTGGTGAGGGGTTGGGTCAGGTCTCCCACCTGCTGCAGGTGGTGGTGAGGGCCTCAGGGAGGCATCTTTCCCTCACCACATGGCAGGCATGACCTTCTCTCCCCTTTTCTCACACTCAGAGCCAGCTCACCTGTGCCTCTGTGAACAGGGTCAGCTCTATTTTGCTGCCTGGGTGAGGTGTAGGACCCTCCTTAGTGATTCAGCTGGTGAGGGGCAGGACCATGAACTGAATTTTCTAAGGGGAGAGACAAAAAATCAAGGGCCTATGGAGTTGAGGAGGCATCCTTCTCACCTACTCACAGGATCCTCAAAAAGATCTGATGGGTTGGCCCTGCTACCAGGGATTTCTGACAAACTTCAGTGGCTCCCAGGAGGTTTAAAAGTTGGGTTTAAGTATCTAGCCCTTTGTGGTTTACTTGTTCCTCAGCCAGGGTTTGACTCAATCCCTTTTGCTGTTTCTCCCTGAACCCTGTCTCAAAATATTGGGATTTAAGTCTTTGCTATTGATACCTCTTAGGTTCTTCTTTTGTCTCTTTGGAATAATGTCTCTTCCTGAAGAGGTTTCCAAAAAGCCCAAACTACTAGATTCATAAAAGAGGTTTTCTTATGTAAATGCAAAAAGCACAAGGTACATCTTAAAGAGAATAGGATATTATTATGGAGATATTTTGAATGACCATGACCCAGGAACACAGATTTCTGTTCACCCCAAATTTCAACTTCCAATGTGGAAGCAGTTTCATGAAGTTTTGTAGTTTTACAGAATGAAGAAAGTCATAAATCAAGGCAATTTAAAATACATTGTTGAGTACATAAGAAAGGTGGTTATAAGACTACAATCCACAGCTCCAGAGAAGCTAGCTAACAAGAGGGACCCTAAGACAGAAACAGATAGCCCAGCAAAGGAGAAAGAGATGAGATCTACATGATCAAACTGGAGATGAGGAGGGTAATGGAGCACAAGGAATGGGGGATGAGAACATAAGCAAATGGAAGGTTCAAGCTAGAACAGGGACAGAGTGGGAGAGCAAGGAAAGAGATACCATGATAAATGAAGACACCATGGGAATAGGGAGAAACATAGTGCTAGGAAAGTTCCCAGGAATCCACAAGCATGATCTCTCCTTAGACTACTAGCAATAGTCAAGAGAGTGCCTGAACTGGTTTACTCCAGTAACCAGATCAGTGAATACCCTAACTGTCATCATAGAGCCTTCATCCAATGACTGATGGAAGCAGATGCAGAGATCCATGGCCAGGGCCAGGCTGAGCTCCAAGAGTCCAATCAATGAAAGGGAGGAGGGATTCTATGAGCAAGGGACATTGAGGTCATGATGGGGAAACCATACAGAGATGGCCAGCCAAACTACTGGAAACCCATGAACTGTGGACCAATAACTGTGGAGCCCCATGGGGCAGGACTAGGCCCTCTGGATAGTCGAGACAGTTGTTTAGCTTGAACTGTTTGGGGGGCCCTCAGGCAGGGGGATCAGGATCTGGCCCTGGTGCATGAGAGAGCTTTTTGGAGCCCAGCACAGGTGTGACACCTTGTGCAGCCTTGGTACATGGGGGAAGGGCTGGAACCTGCCTCAAATGAATGTACCAGGCTCTGCTGACTCCCCATGGGAGACCTTGACTTGGAGGAGGTGGGAGTGGGAGGGTGGGTTGTGGGGGAGACTGAGGGGGCAAGAGGAGGGAAGAGAGAGGGATCTGTGGTTGGTATGTAAAATGAATAGAAAATTTCTTAATAATAAAAATGAAAGGTAGTTATATCAAGATGCAGGATGCTTTTCTATAGATCTAAGATGTCTGATTACATTCTTAGCTTGGGAGTTGGTAGAAGCTAATAGTCTGGTAAGTTAATATACTTTAACTGTTAGTCACAGAAAGTTAATTCTAACACAGAAATGGACAAGTGTAGTGATTTGAATAAGGATAGGCCCCATGGGCTTATATTTTTGAATGCTTAGCCATAAAGGAGTGGTGTTATTTGAAATGATCAGAAGGTGTGGCCTTGTTGGAGGATGTGTGTCACTGCGGGTGGGCTTTGAGGTTTCAAAAGCCCATGCTGAATCCTAAGTCTCTCTGTCTCTCTGTCTCTCTGTCTCTCTCTCTGCCTACAGATCAGAATGTAGCTCTCAGCTACTGCTACAGTGCCTGCATGCTGCCATGCTCCCCACCATGATGATAATGGACCGAATCTCTGAAACTGTAAGCAAGCCACCAATTAAATGCTTTCTTTTATGAGTTGCTTTGTTCATGGTGTCTCTTATCAACTATATAACATTGACTAAGACAGCAAGGAATGGCTATTGGGGAGTGGAGGGGAGGCCAAAGCTACCCAAGGTCAAGTAATTAGTCTCTAGACTTGCAACATTACAACTTCTTGATGTCACTGGAGTTTTAATCAGTCTATTATTCTTTGCATACACAGCTTTTCAGAAATTTTTGTTCACACTTGAATGAATGCCTCCAGCTTGTTTTCTATATTGACATCCATGTTAAAAGTGAAAAGTGAGCAATATACCCCCCCATTGATACAATATTTAAGGGACTGTCCTACTGTTTGGAATGCTCAATCTAAGTCCTTGGCTATGGAATTGTCTGCAGTAACCAAACCAGAAGCATATGATAACAGGCAGAACATGAGAAATTGGAAGTAAACAAAATATAGTAGCAGAAGAGAGGGACAGGGAAGTGCAAAGCATAGTTAACTGGGAATATTGAGATGGAACCCTGACTCAGACGTAACCTGAACTTCACACTCTCCTGCCAATAGCCTAGGCCTGCAGTTCCAAAATAGCATTTAACTTAGCTTCCCACCCTTCCTGGCTGTCTTACCAACCACAGTTAGTCTTTAGGTTGCAGCCTTCTCCCTCAGTGCCTCAGTTCCTATCATGGATGCAGACTCTTCATTTATCATCCAAATGGCATGGCTGTCATTTGTTTACATACTGACCTCAGGTTCTGGGAACATCATCTCTGAGAAATCATCATGGATTAGAGGAATATGCCAGTGTTAGTTGCTATCTTAGGACTTTCTTTAGTTTCATTATGGGTTCATTTTAGAGGAAATACTTAAAATCTCATCACTATTATCTAGTGCTCACATATTTATGTAGTTAGACAATTTAGTTATACTACTACTCCTACCACTACTATTAATTGCTTGGTACTTTCTTTATAATGGACCAGTTATAAATGTTATGTGTATAAACTCATTTGTTCTTCATACTTGATTCTGTTTTTCTCTTCTAGTTTACTTATTCCCTAATAAAATTGTTTATATACTCATAAAATATTAATATGTCATTTAAAAGTTCTAACAATTCTGAGGAATTTAAATATATAAATGAACCCTTCTTGGAACTAAAGAGAGTCATTCACATGACAACATCTTGTCATATGTTCATGTCTGAATGAACATATAAAAATGCTTACAGTCTTAGAGGGTAACCAAAACAATGACAGTACCTTATCATGTTTGTGGGATTATGGGACACAACTGGCCACCAATTTCAAAAGAAGCAACCTATTCCTGGTATTAGGCTTTTTACTTGTTTGTTTGTGGTGCCTAGTATGGACATTGTCTCCCCATTATTGGGTGAATTCATTTAAATTCTGTTTACTTATGTATTTGTACACAGTTTAGAAACTTTCTTCAGTAGTAGGTTTCCATATGACTTTCAGCAGTCTTTACTGTTAGTTATCACTCCCCGTATTCTACCTTCTACCATGCCTTCTGATGTCCTACTCGTTTTAACCCTTCCTGTGTCATTGTACCTCTTTCTACTTTTATCCTACTGTATTCTATCTCCCTTCCCTTGATACCCCCTCACTACTTTCCTGACCTCCATGAGTATCCCAAAAGAAAGATACATGTCTCAAGATTCAAATCCATATTCTAAAAACAGAAGTAAAGAAGCAACCTTTGTCTTACTCCCCGTATTCTACCTTCTACCATGCCTTCTGATGTCCTACTCGTTTTAACCCTTCCTGTGTCATTGTACCTCTTTCTACTTTTATCCTACTGTATTCTATCTCCCTTCCCTTGATACCCCCTCACTACTTTCCTGACCTCCATGAGTATCCCAAAAGAAAGATACATGTCTCAAGATTCAAATCCAGATTCTAAAAACAGAAGTAAAGAAGCAACCTTTGTCTTTCTGGGTCTGGATGACCTTTTTCAGATCAGTTATTTCTAGCTCCACACTTTTATCTGTGATTTTTATGATTCCATTTTCCATAATGGCCCGTGGTAACAGGATCCTGTCCACAAAGTTCTTCCCAGGGCCTATAAATCTATGCATATTCATTCTCTACTCTGACCTTCATGTCAGATTCAGAGTATCAGGCTTTAGGTTGAGGTCCCTAATCCATTTTGAGTTATATACAGAATGAGGGATAAGGACCTAGCTTCATTCTACTTGTTGCTTTCCATATTGACAGGCACCATTTGTTGAAGATGCTGTCTTTTCTCCAATGTGTATTGTGGGTCCTTTGGTAAAAAATCAGAAGGCTGTATGTGTTGGGATTTTCCTACTGGATTCTATTCCATTAATCATATATATTTTATGCCAGTGCCATACTGTTTTTATTACTATATCTCTGGATGGTGATTCTTTCAGCAGTTTTATATTTCTGTTTTATTCAGCATTATTTTGGCTATGGAATTTAAATGTAGTTTTTTCAATTTCTATGAAGAATTGTATTGAAATTTTGATGGAATATGTATGGAATCTGTTGATTGCCTTTGGTTACATAGCTATTTTCACAATATTAATCCTATCAATCCATGAGAATAGAAAAAATTCTCTATCTTCCAGTACCACCTTCTATTTCTTTCTTCATTATCTTAGAGACAGAAAGTCATTTTTTTCTTTCCCTCTTTTTTAAAAATGAAAATAAAAGCTACATTATTAATTTCCATTTAAAATGTTTTTTAAAAAAATATTTTCGTTAATTTTTTTGAGAATTTTGTATGATGTGTTTGATCACATTCACTTCCTTCCTCCATTTTCTCCCAGATCCATTTCTCCCTTCCTAACCACCTAGCTTCATGTTTACTCCTTTTTTCTTAAATCTATCACATCAAATTTGTATTGACCAAATACTCTTGGGTGTAGGGACTGCTCTACAGTATGGTAAGTCTAACTTACTACATTCTTAGAGAAAATTTATAATTGCTCTTCAAGCACTTATCAAATGTCAATAGCTCTTCAGTTGCATGTGATACTTTTTACAAGCTCCTCTCCCCCACTGTAGGCTGGGAATTTTGTCTGGCCCTTCTTATATATGCAATTTCCATGTGGTGTCTTGAAAATAGTGTTTTCTTATAATCTATACCACCACTGGTTTTTACAATCTCTCTTTTCCTTCTTGCACAAGTATCCTTGAGCCTTCTGCAGAAAGTTATGACATGAGTGTGTTACTTTGGGAGGAACACACAATAGTCTCTTATTTTCTTCACATTGACTAATGTTTGTGTTAATTGCCACCTACAACAAAACCAAGCATCTTAGATGAGGGTTGAAAGATGTACTAACTGATGAATATACTAATAATCATCAACAATCCTAATGTCCACTCCGCATAATAATAACAGCATGTTCTCCTTGAGAGCCTATGACCTATGTACCTATAAGATCTTGGTCCTGATAATGATTCCAATCAGGAAATGGTTGGTTATTTCAATAATATTCATGTCACTATTGCATAAGTAGATACATCTTGCCAAACAGATACTGTTGTAGCTGATGTTCATAAGGTTCACAGCTGGGTAGGACTGAAAATAACTTTTCTCCACTGGTAGTACACATAACACCTTCCAGCACTATGAAAGCTAGTAGTAGGGATGAATCATTGGGGCTAACACTAAAGGCCTTTTTTAAAAAATGGATGGGTACCTACTGCTGTAGAGGCTTCCAATATACATATGAGCTATTATCCTATAATGCAGGCAATAACCCAAAAATATACTTGTCTTAGTTAGGGGTTTAATTGCTGTGAAGAGATACCATGACCACAACAACTCTTATAAAGAATACACTTAAGTGGGTGGTGGCTTACTATATATTTATAACATACAATTTGCACAGAATATACATTACCATTGCAAAGGGAAGAAAGGGGACATAGAAAGGAAGTATTGGACCAAAGCAAGAGCAATTCCCAGCAGGATAAACTCCAAATCATTTAGCTCCATGTCTGATGTCAAGCGCTTACTTATATGGACCCCTCTTCCACCTTTGCTACCTGCAACATACTTCTCTGTCTTGGGCTGGCTCCACTTTTTGTATACAGTTCTTATTGTTAGATCACCCCTGACTCAGGCACTTCAAACATCTTGAAATCTTAAAGGCACTCCAGGATTTATTTTCTCAACTTCACACAATGGCCTTTTAGGGGCTCCATGTAGTATCTCCTATACCACATGATGATCCTCAGATGCTCTCCTAAACTGAAGGAAAAAATTCCACAGCCTCTTTATGCATTCTCCATTGGCTCTCAAATGAGAGCCATCTGGACAACACTATCGTATTTGACTACCAACTTGAGGTGAAACCCAGCACCTTTGAATCAAATGTGAAGAAGCTTTTGTTTGTTTTTGCTTTGCAGGAGCAGAAAATTCCTTAGGCCTTTCTTTTTTTAAAAGTTGGAAGCTTGGTTGGTGGGTCCCGTCTTGAGGGCACCTTTCCCTTTATTCCATTTTAGTTCAGTCCTCTCTTTAATCTTCTCATCTCTTTCAGCAGAAGCCTTGGCTCAAACATTAAATTTCCTGGTGTTCTTTTCTCTTTAAACTGTATATTTTGTAACACTTTTTGTACCACTGGTTCTATTTCTTTGTAGACTTGCATATAATTGAATACTAATAACCATAAGACAGAGTCAATATTAGGCTGTCTTGAAATCTCCTCCACCAGTACATTAGTTCATTACTTTACATTTTGGCTTCAGACAAAGTCTTAGGACAAGTAAAGTGACCACATTCTTTGCCATAATATCACAACAATGGTCTCCAGCCCACTTGCAAATATGTCCCCCTCTGAAATCTCAAGCTAGGCCTCCATATAGCACACAGCTATCAGCAATAGTGTCTTCCAAGCTCCTATTAGAATAGCACATTAAGCCCTTCTTTATAAAGTTAAACCACTTTCCTACTCCAATATCCCAAAGTCTTCCAATTTTCCTGCAAAATACCATGGTCAGGCCTGTCACAGCAATAACTCACTTCTGCTACCCACTTCTGTATTAGTTACTTTTCCATTTGCTATGATAAAACAGTATGACCAAGACAAATTACAAAAGAATGTGATTAATTTGCTGCTTGTTTTATACTGTTAGAGTCCATGATAACCAAGTGAAGGGAGCTGAGGACTCACATTTTTTATAGTCAATGGTTGACAACAGTGGCTAACCTGTAGATTAGCAATTCACTTTCTTTTTTTTATTAAAAG
>LZPO01075946.1:289519-300842 GCA_001675575.1 Neotoma lepida
CTCTTAATCATTCCCAAAGAGTTTTACCAACTGGGACCAAAGTGCCTCTTGGGGGTATTTTTATTTAAACCACCACAGTAAGGAAAGTGGTGGTGGGTCTAGGAGGAGTTGAAGGAGGGGGGCAAATATCAAAATGCATTGTGCAAAATTCTCAAAGAATTAATAAAAATATTTAAATGCAAATATTTCATATATAAACCATTTCTAGATTCTAGAAGATGTCAAATAGCACTAAAGGAATTAGTGGAATTCACCAAATCCAAAATTAGACACCACTAATAGGCAGTAGTAGCTTAATATTAGCTGGCTCCTGTGATCAATATTACAATAAACTCATATGATATTGACTAGACAGAGGTAGTACTGACACCTCAGAATTTTTTCTGCATTATTTCAGCACAAATCTGTCTTGGAGGATTTGTCTGTCATCACTGGTAGCTAATCCCCAGGCCAAAGAAGCAAGTCTAATTGCAAAGTCCTTCTTCTATATGTCACTTTGCCAAAGCAACCTGTCCTAATTCGTCCCACTTCTTCTTGTTGCTCTTATCTTGACATCTGTCTTTTTCTCAGTATCTTTCTCTGACTCAAACATACTTTCTTGGTTTTATCTCTTTTGAAAGCTAAAGAAGAATAAGCAATTATATAATCAAAACTTCTTTCCTTGATATTATTTACAGTTGGAATGTGTTACCACCATACAGCATAGTATTCATGCATGCCCGTACTCTTATTCATTGCAGAGAAATTTACTCTTTATTGATTTGGAATTCTTGGGAAGAATTTAAGAGATAGATGATTCTCAGAAATTTTCCCCTTCAGTTATGTCCTAAATGAAAATCTCTCTTGTAATTAATTAAAGCACTGCTATAGAAATATTGGTTTTTAAAACTTCAAAATAATGGTAGATAAGGCTAAATTGTGATAAGGAAGGGATGAGAAGAGCAGAACACTGCTATATATTCTAAGTATACCTGGTAGAGAACTGCACACTCTGGAGGAGGGTCTTCACTACTTTCTACCAACAATAAAACATTTGTATTAAGAATTAATAACAGAGTAAAAAGGGAAATGCCTTAGCAGTATGCCTTTTCAAAACCCTGAAAGGGCACTTGATCAGATGGTTGAATTTTGTCTATCATGAAAAGTTTTCTGGTAAAGTTTTCTTCCCATGTTTCTAACAATAAAATGGCCAATTCTCATTTCCTGCAGAATAAATTATTTATATACTCCACTGGAGGCCACTCAATTTACACTTAGGCAACACTTCAGAAGGTGGCACACTCATATGTAATAGCTTCTATTCTGAATTCAATGTGTTCTTTTCATTTACTTTGGGATAATATTGACGTTCTTCACCTTGCAGATGTATGAAGACACATGTTACCATACAGTAGCTCTTCAATATCACAGAGTAGTAGTGAATTGACTTGTAAAAGGATGTCCTTAGTTGAACAACACAAACAGAACAAAACGATAACACAGAGTTGAGTGAGAAACAGTCACTGAAGCATATAATTATGTTCTAGCCTTCACTCAGTTTGCTCTGGGGTTCTGCTACTATTTCTGAATTTCCTGGCCCTTCCTCTTAACTCTCTTTCTAACACATACTTGGTGGAAACTGAAAGAAGTGACATTCTTTCCACTGAAGAGAAAAATTTTAAAGTTTGGAAGTCCTTCTAGGTAACACATTGGAGTTTTCAGGCTACTTTACTCAAAAGTATGCAACTACCATACCTAGCTCATTCAATAGAAGACAAGCAGATTTCCCCTCACAGAAAACCCTGCTTATTCTCCAGATGCAGTGCTCAGGAAAGATGTATGTTGAAATACTTTTAGTCTTCTCAGCTCAAGGCCTTTTATTAGTCATGTCCTGTTCTCCATGCAAGAGCAGTTCTGTCCCCAGCAACAAGTGAGAATGCAAGTGAAGTGAAGACCAGCTAGCATTCAGGTTGTTCAAAATACAGTGAGTTTTGTTATTTCATGTTGTGGCAAAACAGATTTTCCCCATTAATATATTAGATAAACAACTGTGATGACTTTGATATTTCAGAGTATGTAATCACTTTTAGTTTTCATATATTAGTTTTAAAATCAAATGCATGTCTGTGAATTAACGGTATGATGGTGAAAGTAACAGATATATGGGAGCAGCTTGAGTGCCTAGCTTGTTTAACTTTGTAGCAATATTTCAAGGTATAGTTAATAAAAATCTCCTAAAAGTCAAGAGAATTTTCTTGAGTGATAAATGTTGCTACACTTTAACAAAACTAGCAATGGCATGAATCTCCTGAGGATTTGATTTGGAAATTTGATGGGTTTTGTTTTGTTTTGTTAAAAGAGGGCTTTCAAATGACCAAACTAGAAGATTTCTTTATTTGTATTTTTTGTTATTTTAAAAAGGTTTTCATGCATCCCAGGTTGGCCTAGAATTCATTGTGTAACTCCCAAGTAATGGTATTATATACATGAACTAACACTGCGTGTTTTTAATCTAGTAGCTTTACAAATATCAATACTTTTTAATTTCTAATAAGCTTGGTGTCAAGATTGTGGAAGATTGTGGCTTTAAAGTTTTGTTTTTTATAATCAGTAAATTAGCAAGCTAGAAAATTCTTATTTTGGACCATCGTGAAATTTTGGCAGTAACATGTATCCAGTACTGTATTTTGGAGACTTCCTTCATTCAACACTTATTCTTGTTGTGTATGCATCAGTAATTATTCCATTTCATTACTCAATAGCATTTTAATGCATAAATATACTACAAATAAATAAAGTTACTGCAGTTTTTTTTAATGGTAGACACCATTCTGTAATCTTCAGACTTTGAGTGTAGGGGAAACTTGTGAATAATGGGGGATATAAATTTTCTGATTAGCCTATATTATTATGACACATGCAGTTTGAGAAAAGCGGATTTGAATTTAGTCAGGGTATTAGTCTTCCATAATGTAGTATCCCAAATCTTAACTAAATAAGTCAGTATTAACTTCTTTCATTTCTGGAGGCAAAAAGTCTCAGGCAAATGCTCAGTCAGGAATGGATTCTGCTGAAGGTTTCTTTCCTGGCTAATAGCCTTCTTACTGGGTCCTTGCATCACTTTTCAACTTTTGCATAAGCATCATTTGCATGTTCTTATTTTCATAAGAATACAAGCCCCATTTGATTAGGATTCTATCCTGGCTCAGAGGTTAAGAGCACTGACTGTTCTTCCAGAGGTCCTGAGTTCAATTCCCAGCAACCACATGGTGGCTCACAACCATCCATAATGAGATCTGGAGCCCTCTTCTATATATATAATAAATAATTCTTCAAAAAAAAAGTTTTCCCCATATTCAAATGCAATCATGTTGTTGGGTCAAGGTTTCCATATATGAGTAGGAGGACAAATTCAAAGCAAAGCAGTGGTTGGGCATATTCACTTGAGTTCTGGTAAGTAGCTACTTCTAAATGCAGGAAAAAAATACATTTCTGGATCTGAAGGCAGAGAAATGGCATAAAAGAATAGAAGCTTCTTGAGGCTGAGAGTAGCTCGGATGACAGCCACCAAAGAATCAAAGAACAATCTTACAGTGTCAAAAACTGAGTTCTGTCACAACCACAGGAGACTAGAAAAGGATTCTTATGTCAAATGGAGTTGTCATTTTGCATGTCTTCTTTAGGAAGCCATATTATTGAGATTTAAGGAGTAGAGAGCACTCTTGTCATATACAGGAGATGTAATCTCATAACAGACTTACTTGTCCTCTGGCTCTTACCAGCTTTCTTCTCTACCAACTGTTCCTCCATATCTCTCTGTATTACCCTTCCTCTCTTCTACCTATTTAAATTCCTCTTAAATTTTTCCATTCATAGCACCAATGTCTTAGTATCTCCCTTTCTAGAGATCCTTCTTCCCACTCCACCCATGGTCCCCTTCTACCTCCTTGGTTTCTACAGTTAATACAGTTTATAAATCACTTTTGAAAGCAATGGAATTATTTTATGCAATTCTGTTTCATTGTATATAATCCTGGTACACTCTGAATATGCTATTTGCTTGCTGTGAAATTTATGAACTACAATACAATGATGAATAACAATGAAGATCATTGTCTTTTCTGATAGAATTATTTCAGTGTCATTCCTTGAATTGTTAAAATCTTTTCCACTCTACCTAGGACTCAAATTGGACTTCTTCAAATTAGTGTCTTTTGGACATGACAGGTCCACTGCATTCATGAATTCACACCAGCTATTTTTGACCAGCACAAGACTTGCACAAGATCAGGAAAAACAACATTTCAGCAAGGGTGGACAAGAAGCACATGAAGCCACACCTCTACCTAAGGAGTTGACAGTTGATGGCTAGCTACTAAGAGATAATCATTTTTCTTCATAGGAGTAACTGCTGGTAGGTTACCCATACTCCAGTGAATAGACACACCCATGGAAATAGCACAAATGTAATTGAACTCAGTGGATTTTTCTTTTTTCTTTTAAACAGAACACACAGTTGGGATAGAGATCTATTGGACTGAAATGACTAGGAGGAGTTGGAGGGAGAGATTGGGGTATGAATAAAATCAAAATATATTGTATATATCTATGAAATTCTCAAAGAATGAATAAAAAAGCACAATAAAATTTCTATTCTTCTTATTTTCAAGAGTAGTTTTGTTTCCATTTTTTATTCTCCCCTTATGCTTAATTTAACCCAGTGTTATTTGTGGTTAAAATGAATCCACATACTTTCTTAAAATAATGCAGCAATTTGCATTAGTTAACTTTCCAGTACTTTGGAAATGATTGTGAGATGAGTCATTTGCTGCTGAGCAGCTGAGTCTACATTTCTGCCCCATCATCCAGACAGCATTGTGTATAGATATTGAAAGTGCATATGAGGCAGATTCATCCCTGAATTTCATTTACCCTGAGAATGTAGCTAATGTGGAGCTGTATTTGAGTGCATTTCCAAGCCTGCACTTTGCTCTTTATACTGTAGACCAAGAGTCCCAGAATTTGAGGTTAGATTAAATTCAGTATATCCCCTCAATAACAAATTATCATAAGTTCTAAATATATCATTTATATATATTTAGCCCCGTCATTCTTATTTTATTCATTCAACAATATGTTTGAGGCAATTTTTTTAGAATTCTCCTTTCATATTTGTTTTAGCAAGATTCTTAGTCTTAACTCTTCAAAGGAAGCAACAATCAAACGTGCACTTAGATTTCTATGAGCTTTAGTTTATTCCTTTTTGAAAAATAATTTCTGATAAATAGGAATTTCAGTTGACTTCAATCTCTTCTATTTTTCAGCCATCATATTGGGATTTGGGTGGTACTTGGGGGAAGTCTTTAGGTTTGTACAGTCTGATAATTCTAACAAGTACTTACGATAAGCAAACATTTAATTACTAAAAAATAAAAATAAAGATAAATAAATGAAAACTCCTCCCTGAGGACTAGCTTTCATGGTACTATAAAGTACTATACAAGTTGCCAAATGAGAAAACAATCAATAATTCTACCCAGCTATGACAGTTATGAACCACAACAATGACCGGAATAATAACATATTCCTAAAGGTACAGAAGTGATACTCAGATTTTGATGGTAAATAAAAGCTCTGCAATTAGACTTAAGGTCCACTCAACAAGAGGTAAATTATGGCTAGTATTACAAAGCTAGACAACCACACAGGGCTAGTAAATTCATGGATCTTAGAGGAGAATCTACTACTTCCACTTTACTAGACCAGATTATGTCATAACTGCATTCTATTTATCCTGATACCCACATATAATATTAACACTTATCTTTCAACAAATAAGCTTCTCTTCGCAAAAGATAGAGACCATTATAGGAACTTACAACTGGTCAAAATGAAAATAATTACTGATCATGAGGTACCCAGCAGTAATGGATACATCTATACAACACAATTTATTCATTTAAGTGTCAGAAACTTGGTAGAAGAAGAGAAAGAAAAATTGTAAGAACCAGATGGCCAGAAAGTCTGCTGTGAGATTTTGTCTCCTAGAAATTTTAGGAAAGCTTCATCCATGATACTCCAACAGTATGGCTGCCTAAGCAAAACCTAAATAAGTACAATATCAATAGACAAGCTAAGATGGAAGTAGAGAGTTTCATTGGACCCCAACCCTAGACAAAAAACTACAGGTAAACTAAGAAATGCTGAGTGAGAATTAGTGTATAGCAGGGATGAGCCTCATAACTGATTATCCAATACTAAGTGGTCAATTCTGAAATCATATACACACAAACAACCCTAAACTGACTCAATCTATCTATCTATCTATCTATCTATCTATCTATCTATCTATCTATCTATCTATGCATATATGTATGTATGAATGACTATATGTATATATGTATGTATGTTGAAAAAGAGAAAAAGAAAAAAATCACAGAAAGAGGCCATTGACCTGATAGGGCATATGGGGGAACATGGGAGGAATACAGGGAGGAACGGGAAGGGGAGTAAATGATATAACTGTGTTTTATTTAAAATAAAAAAATAGCATCATTTGCTTTCCCATTCTTTAATTTTTCTGTATCACAACTGATTTGCTGAACATTATTCTCATTGCTCTTGGGTGTAAGACTCAGACTAAGATCCAGAATTCTAAAGCAATTTGATTAAGGATATATTGCAGAAATAATTCTTATGATATATTAAAGAGACAGAAAAGTCAAGAGGATATGACAATATTCACAGAAACACTGTACAAAACTGTCAGCACCACAACTGTATTTATGCCATTTTCTTCTTGAGTAATGGAAATTTAAGTAGTGGAGATATTTCCAGGTAAATACTATGCCAACATATGTACTTTTGACACTGGTAATTAGGAATGCAACAATATTAACTTGCTATAACATAACTTACAGTTCCAAAACTTCAGGAGAAATCCATACAGATAAGGTTTAGGCAGGGACATTTATAAACACTTCTTGTTAAATGGTTCTTTATATATGGAATAACAAATGGACTTAAAAGATAAGCTAGGCTGAAAAGATGGCTGAACCAGTAAAGACACTTGTTGCTAAGCCTGATGAGTTTGATCCCAGGATTCAGGTAATAGCAGATGATAACTAACTCATACTCTGACCTTGGCATTTGTGCACAGTCCCAATGTAAAATAAATAAGCAGATGTGAAATCGGCCTGTAGACTGCCAAAACTTAGCACAACTGATGCCATGATGGACAAACCATTGAGTCCTTGGAACTCAGCACATAGATAGTACCATTTGCCAAAATGAGAAAAAAAAGTTCTAATCTATCAAAGTTTATAGTTCTAGGAAAGTCCCTAAATGTACTAACCTTGCTTTTTTGCTTCTGTATTTCCACTTCTGGCTAACTTTTCTCACTAACTGAGGTATCTCAACCCAGAATGTGGTTTTTGTGCTTAAAAGCTCACCCAGACAGGATGAAGAAGTGCTCCCTTGTGTGCTGCAGCTGGTGAGGGTAAGGGATAGCTCTCCCACTCTTGTGACCCCAGAACAGCTGTCTTACCTGTCAGTAGGGTCACCAGACAGGAAAACAACAGGCTAAGAGGAACCCCAGTAAGAGCCCATTTTTGGTGGCTTAGCAGAAGTCAGAGATCTCCAGGTGACAAATTCTTGCAAGTAATGATGAATGGATTAAAGGGTAAACTGTGTGACTCAAGGGGCCACACTACAGCTTCCACGAAAAACAATATTCTTCTCTTTTGTTTTTTGCCTTTTGTTTGTTTTGTTTTGTTTTTGTTTTGTCTTAAATTTGATTATGTTTTTGTGAAGGGAGGTTGCAAGGGCAGAGTGGGAGGCAGGAGCACTTGGGTGTAAGTGAGATTGGGATGCATGTTGTAAAATTCACAAAGAATCAATAAAAGTATTAAAAAGCTTACCCTGAGATAGGCGCTTGGCTACACTGGGATTCAAACACCTAGTGTGGTTGCCAGCAGGCTAATAAAGACTTTCTATTGGCATAAAGTCATATCTGAGCAGTCTTCTCTGGTAGATACCTCACAACAGATACAGAATAAATAAATAAATAAATAAATAAATAAATAAATAAATAAATAAACCCCACCATAAGCTATTGTGGGACTGAATTTAGTCCCCATTGGTTGATGACCTCATTATAACAGAAATGAGAGAAATTATTTTCAATATTTCAAATTTTGAATCTTCAGACATGCCAGGCTTTGTCAGTTCATACAGCTAAAATAAACTGACTTGTAACTTACAATATTCAGTCTTTTATAAGTTTAAGGGACACTGGGATGTTTATCCTTCTGTTTCTTCACAACTCATGATATTATTTATCACATGCAAGTAATATAAATATTAGCTCATGAAAACATACCACCATATCATTAATTCTTTAGCATATTTTATATAAAAGATTTTCCAAAAGTGATTAACAATTAGTTACTTATTTTCCAAGCTCTTTCTCTGACTGTAGGCAAATACAGTCATATGACGACAAAATTTAAAAGAATTTGTCTTGCTTACCTATCTGTATATAAACAGCATTGGAAACAACACACATTTTTATTGAGTCAGTTTTTTGTAAAATGCCTTAGGAATTTTTAAATGGGAACTTATAGCAAAAGTATTGCTATCAGTTGACAAACTAACTTCTAAAAACTTTGTTTTAAGTAACCAGAAATGTAAGCAAAGTAATCCTGCTTATCATCTGAAAATGCTGAAGAGAAGAAGCTCTTCATTGTAAAGACCAAACCAAGCATGTTTCTCCTACTGATTGACTTATGTACTAATTGGGCACATGTAGTGGGATTCAAGAGCTGAGCAGCTAAGAAGGGATAGTGGTATATTTATTTCTTTCGGTATCCTAAAACAGCAACTTTTTCTCTATTAGTAAAATACCAAATGGATACTACAATCAACTTCCTAAGGCATTACACTTTATTTGGCAAATTGTGTAAGTTTTCATATTTTCCAGCCAGGACAACTACCTCATTTTACAGATACATAGTCACATGTTAAAAAGTTTTGCCCAATGTCATTCAGTAATGACAAAATTAAAATGCAAAATCACTGCTTTCTGACTCCAAGTCTTGCAGTATTTTGACTACTCTGTCAGCATAATATTTAATGTTATGATCAAAGAAAATGTGCACAGATACACTTGGCATGTGTTTAAAATTGCATGGAAGTCACAACGAAGTCTGCTTAATACAGTATCAAATTAGCTGTACTGCTTTCATCATTTCTTCTTTCTCTGGGCTCTATCCATATCAGTGATAAAGGAACTACTGGAAATTAGGTGTAGTTGAATCTTTTGCAAAGCAGATGTGTAAGTGCTTAGGTTGTACTTTATGTACCCTTTTCTTAGTCCTTTACTTGCTCTCTGAATCACTCCCATTGCAAATAAATGCCTCAAAATCCTAAGTTAGGAGAAATTAATAAATGTGACTGAAAGGGTTTCATAAAAACGTTGTGGTTTTATGAAAGAGCATAAATTTCTGTCTTTTTCTATTTGAAAATGCTGAGAAAATAAGAAAGTATTTAGGAATAAAATGGCACATGAAGTGTCTTAGTTATGATTTCTTTTGCTGTGGAGACACACCATGACCGTGACAACTTTTATAAAGGAAAATGTTTAATTGGGACCAATTTAGAGTTCAAAGGTTTAGTCCATTATCATTATGGTAAAAAGCATGGCATCATTCACACAGACATGTTGCTGGAGAGGTAGCCAAAAGTTCGACAGACAGCAAAAAGAAAATGCAACATTGGGCCAGTCTTGTGCTTCTGAAACCTCAAAGCCCACCCCCAGTCACACATTTCTTCCAATAAGGGAACAAGTAGTTCAATAAGACCACACCTCCTAATAGTCACACATTTCTTCCAATAAGGGAACAAGTAGTTCAATAAGACCACACCTCCTAATAGTGCCACTCCACATGGGCCTATGGGGACCACTTTCATTGAAACAATCACATTCTACTCCCTGGCACTATAGGCTTGTAGAAGTGTCATAATGGAAAATGCATTTGGTCCAACTTCAAATGTCCCCATAGTCTATCACAGTATCAGCACCACAAAAATAAGTTGAAAGAAATCAGAATAAAATGTTTTCCACCTATGGCTTCAATGCTCAGTTGAAGGAAATAACTTTAGCTTTCACATTGACATGCATCTACTTCTTATTGGAACAATCTTACCAGTTCAGAGGTAGTTTAGGTCTAGAAACTGTAAAGAGTCTTCACTGAGAAAGACCATGGACATGATGAAAGTGAAATAATATATGCAAACATTTCACATTAGCCAGTTAATATTCATTTTTTGCTCCCTCTTGTCTTCTTTTTCTTCCTCTTCATGTTTACAATTAACATATTTTCACTGTAAGACTGTGTGCATTGAAATCATTTTTGGATGTGGCAGACAGGTTTGTGTTCTTGTCCTTGTTTTATATCCCCAGAATTATGGAATATAGAGTAAAACAAACTGCCAAATCCTTGCTTTCTTCATCTGAATAGTTGGATTTGTAGGTTGTTATAATGCCTTCATGTGGTATTGTGTATATGTATATGGCTCTTACATGGTTTTAAAATAACATTGGTTAAATTACAGTGTTTTAATGGTACAACTGTCAATATTTTTGTAAATACTAAGCTACCTCTATGGGGGGAAGTCAACTTTTAAGAAATTAACTTTTATTAACCAATTATTTAGGACTGAGTCAACCAGAACTGCTGTGGGATAATGCTCTTGTACCCTGTATAGATGTGTCACTCCTATTGCTTTAATGAAACACTGATTGGCCAATAGCCAGGCTGGAAGTATAGGTGGGGTGACCAGACTTGGAGAAGGCTGGGGAGAGTAAAGGCAGAGACAGTCACCAACCAGACTCAGAGAAGTGAGATGAGAATGCTGGACTGAGAAAGGCTATCAAGTCATGTGGCTAAACATAGACAAGAATTACAGGTTAATTTAAGTGTAAGAGTTAGTCAGTTATAAGCCTAAGCAATAGGCCAAACAGTTTATAATTACTATAACCCTCTGTGTGTTTATTTGGGACTGAACAGCTGCAGAACTGGGCAGGACAGAAACTTCTGCCTACACAGAACAGTATCACTTAGATATTCTTTAATTCCTGATTCACAGACACCATAAAACAGTAAATATTTGTCATTTGAGGTCACCAAATTTGGGTGTAATTTTTTTTTAAATGAATTAATTTATTAATTTTAACATTAAAAAGATCTTCCACTCCTTTTACATACCAACCTCAGATCCCCCTCTCCTCCCTCCTCCCACCCCACCAGTTTCCCCTCTCCTCCCTCTTCCCGCCCCACCAGCT
>LZPO01075947.1:8141-23325 GCA_001675575.1 Neotoma lepida
ACCCGAAATTAGGCCAAATCAAGAGATTACTGAAGCTGAATATTAACAAGGAAAGCCAGGATTCACTTTCTTCCAGACTTGCACTTCTTGCTTCCTCTCAGTTGCTGCTAAAAACAACTTGTTCCTGAGATGAAAATTGTTTTTGCAGTTTCCTGTCATGTCCTCTTCACCTGCTCTCAGGTTGGGCCTGTGGAGACTGGTTGTGTGGTGCGAACCTTTACCCAGGGCCTTTCCCTACAGTTCCCTAGGAGCCAACAACATGTTTAGTGCNGGGATTCCTTCCCAGGGTACAGCGGTGCATGCTCNGACAAAGAAGGGACAGTGGAGATAATGACGTGGCAAATGACAGAGTGGAGAGCATGGCAGTCTCCAGTTGGTAGCATTTCTAGAAGGCAGGACTAAGATTCAGACATGCTCATTTTGTTGAAATTAATGTGCTAGACTGTTCTTCAGAATGCTTACCTGCATACAGGTGTAGAGCTGGTTTTCTAGGGACCTTAGTTTGCCCTTCAGTTTGTCTTCATTAAGCTGCCCCTAAAGTAAACAGGATGAGTTAGTAAACTAAAGCCAAAAAATACACAAAGAGGCTAGCTACATCTTTTCCAGCCCAAGCTTGACGCCAGGTGCCGCCGTGGGGCGCCATGTGGCTGAACCCTTTCAGGTGCAGAGATGGCTTAGGAGCTCTGAGGGGAAATTGGTTCCCCCTCCTCTCTCTCCCACCCCCTTGGCCAAGGGCAGTCCAGACTGGCCCCAGATCCTCTTTGTACTTCGATAGAGTTTCTCTATCAAATGGCCCAGGCGGCAGAGAAGGCCACGGAAAGGGAGGTTCCTAAACTATAATTCGCTCATGGTCCCCCACCCACACTGCTGCTTTCCCTGCCCCCGTTACTCCTGGGGAGAATCTGTATTTGCTACAGTTCCTTGTTATGGGCTGAATGAACTGTGTTCGCCCTTCAGGCTTGAACGCTGCAGTGAGCTGCAGTACTCCAGAATGGAACCATATTTGGAGGTAGGCCTTCAAAGAAATTAAAATGCAGTCAAGTGAGTCCTAGTCTAGTTTCTTGGTGTTTTTATAAAAGGAGATCAGAACACCAGGGTATGCTGAAGGGAGACCACCTGAAGAAGATGGACAACCCAAGAGGGACAAGAGGGGAGACTGACACTTTTGGTACCTTGATCTCAGGCCAGGCAGGACAGTGGGACACAGGTCTCTGTAGTGGCAGCCCTGGCATTGCACACCCCTCATATCCACTGAGGATTAGTTCCTGGAACCCCTCAGAATGCCCAAGTTCCTTATATAAATGTGTAGCACTTACTGATGGCCTATGGACATCTTCCTATATGCTTAAAATCATCTTGGGCTCACTCATAGTACACTGGAAATACTGTGTAAATGACATCTATAATGTATTACTTGGGACTAATTACAAGAAAGACAAGAAAAACAGGATTTTTTCTTTCAGTTATTCTTGATCCAATGTTGGTTGAATCTGAGGCTGTGGAACCTGTGACTGTGGAGAACTGTGACTGTACTAGTGTATGTCCTTCCCTGCCTCGCAGGACTCAAGTGAGAAATTCTTTAAAAAGTGACAAATGGACCTAGAGATATTAAGGAGAGACGAGTGGGCACAAGGAGAGAGTAAGAAGGCTTCTGGGAAAGTCACACAGGTATTCAAAAGCTAGGTCAATCTAATGCCCCCAGCGTGCCCCATGTCTTGTNGTGCGTGATGACACTTGAAGACATTCCTTGATCTAGGACCAAGCAGAGAAGGGTGGGTAAAGGTGCAATTCTGGTTTTCAGTTTTTTAGCATTTCCTGTACTCTGTTGCTCCTTCTACCTGCAGACATCCCCTTTGCCAGCCTTGAGTTTTACCCCAGGTGTATCTGTCTGGNACGGTGAGGGTGCCATTAATAAGACCATGTTTCTCAGAGATAGGGCCACGAGCCTGTAAGTGGTTTTCATATTTTTTCTCTGACTTCACCCAAGTATGGTGGGACTCTTGGGGGACCTTTCTCCATGCCTGGATGCTGTGGCTCCTGTCATCAAAAAGTTCCAACAGTCATGGCAGTTCATGGCTATAAAGACTAGGGGCAGAGGAGGGCCTCTGGGGTGAGAGTCAGGGTGCCTGGGGAAGGCAGGAAGTGGTATCACAGAGCTCCTGTTTTGATCTTATTTGTCTAATTCTTCTGACTGTGNGGATCAGGGGGAGAACCCTCCCTTTCTGCTTCCTGTGTTACTCAGCTGGGTCTTGCAAAAGCAAAAACTTTTGCCAAAAGCAATTTTTTAAAGTGCCTCCTGCTATTAATGTTTTTCTCAGTCGCATGTGGGAAAGTGTACAGAGTAAGGGATTTGGCATTTACAGTAACCACAGGGCTTGGGACAAATGAAAGAGAAGGACAAAGGATTCCACTGTTCAGGCCCGGGCATAACTGGTGGAGCAGCCGCATTCCCCAAAGGGGCTGTTCATTGTCAGTCTGCAGGCCCTGAACTCAGCTGGCCCCACCCTGCCTCCCTATGTGCTGGTCTTCCAACAGAGTGNAAGCGCTTTCCTCTGCCCAGACTCTATGGGGCAAAAGCCAGCCACACCCACTAAGTTTAAAGATTGCCTCCTTATAGCCTGGAAGGAATACAGGCTCCAGACAGTGTCTTTGAAATGTCCTCTGGGTAGCTCCCTATTCTGTGGTATCACTTTCATTCAATATTTTCCTCTTCCAAGTGTTTATGCATTTCAGCCCAACCCCAGATTATTTTTCCATTTATGTTGCAATACAAGATGATTCACNGTAGCCCCTTCAAGTAGGGATAGGGGCTGCCACCCAAGTCTAAGGCATGAACAAAATCTCTGGCCCATAGCTCTGCCTTCCCAGACTCCCTAAGGCAAGCAGGAAAGTTGAAGCCAAGTTGCTGCAAATGGAGCACANAGTCCCCTCCCCACCCCCTGCTTCATCTCCCCTTGCTGACACTAGTGTTAGAGTTTTGAGAGGCTCTATAGGCTGCTGCGGATCTTATCCCAGGAGCCTGGAGCACCTTGGACAGGCCACCCCTGGTGGAGAAAGGTAATGGAGAGGCCACACACACCTGGTGCTGGTCTGAGGGCTTCTGATCCTGTTGCTGCTTGGTCCCCTGCCTCAGATCTGTTTCCAGAAACACCACACCTCACCACAAAAGCCCTATCCAATGGCTCATCTCTGCTCTAACGGGAGTTTGCATAGGGCCCGAAGCCAGTCCCCACTGAGCTGTCACCTCAAGTTCTCAGTTCCGCTTTGCAGATCTTAAAGCCCCAGCACTCCACTCCAGCTTCCTCTGTTGACAGAGCTTCTTTTGTTCTAATGGTCAGACCCAGCTCTGGAGTGTCTTGGAGGACACTGACTCTGGGGGTCTAATGGAGATCGTGCCATGAACATCTCTACATGAGAAGCTGGAGATTCATACGTGGAACCAAATGGAAGGGACAAAGTAGACACTTGGCTGAGGTCTGAATCCCAGTTCTGGCCTCATTTCATTCAGTTATTTTNTCAAAAATCACCAAATGGGGCCACTGTTTCACTGATACTGAGGCTTTCTCGGGGAGGGATGGAGTTGAAGTGTTTTGTTTTGGGAGAAGCAAGGACTCTCAACTGAACAGTTAGTGATGACTTTTCTTAAATACAGGCACCTGAGAGCTTTGGGTGGGAGGAAGAAGAAAAGGGTGACTAGGAGACCTGGGAAGGGTAGGAAGATGGGAGAGAGGAAGTGACAGCCAAAGGAACCTCAGCTCTCCATCTGGAGCCTGGGGTAAAATAACACCCCCTCGCCGAGTTTATGGAAGAAATGGCTTAAAACAAAACAAAACAAAAAACAAAACAAAACAAAACAAAACAAAACAAAACACCAGGGTCTCAACATGTAGCCCAGGCTGGCCTCAAGTTTGGAATCCTCCTGCCTCAGACTCCTGAGTGCTACATAAATAGCTCTTAATGTATCTGCCTCATTCCCACTAAGCACAGCTGACCTAGGCTCCTCTAGGCTTCTGTAGGGCCCCACGCCTCACTCAGAGTCTGGCCTTTGCTTAGAGAGGCTATGAACTCAGAGCAGATCCCCCCTTTCGGTTCAGTTTTGTAGTGACGAAGCTCCCCTAAAGACAGGCAGGCATTTCAGAGTGCAGGACTTTAACCTGGCTAACTTCTGCCCCCTTTCCCCTGTAACTGCATTTCTCAACCTGGGGGTGGCATGCAATCTCATGGGTCCTCCAACACAAGATGTCTGCTGTGACACACATGCATCCATACATACAAATATGTAAGTGTGTTTGTGTGGCTTTTCCTTCAAGAAGGAGTCCATACATTAAATCTGAAACTTAGCTTAACAGAGAAGGTTCAAGTCTCCTATTCTGAAAGTGTGAGCGAGGCCTTTCTTTGACGCCGTTCAGATAGGATCCCTTCCTGTCCATCACATTGGGCTACATCCAATGCTTTGCCACACCTAGGCCCATAAACACCTNAACTCCTTAAACACTCTTCTTCATCAAGCTACTTCTGAACTGGTAAGCGTCCCCTCATCCTTTAAGACCTAGCTGAAATGGCCTCTTTTCACAGAGCCTTCCCTACTCCACCTCAGGCAGAATCGCCCTCTTTCTGTATCAGGCTGCACATACACTTGCAGCCTTGTCTCACTGGAGTTGTCTGTTGTCTGTCCCTTGCTGTACTCTGAGTCTTTCAGGGCAAGGACTCTATTTCTTTGTGTTCCTGAACCCCCAGCATAGAGTTGAAAGTTTGCATCTTATGAACTAATGGGTGAGATGATCTCAATTTAGCTCTGTACTGGAAACCGCCTGACATGCTGCGGACTCAGGCCCCTGCTCTGCCAAGCAGAGGCCTTATCAGAGAGAATCCCAAATCCAGGTTCAGTGGCTGATGTAAGGAGGAATGTCTTGGCTTGCAGGGTGGGAGTGGTGGTCTTTGGTGTTACTGCAAACTTCTTGGAGTGTTCCACCCCCTACTTCCCGCTGTTTCACTTCTTTAAGCATAAACCTTCCTGCGGTGAGGTGCATGGAGGCCTGTGAGGCTGCGTGTTCTGGCTCAACACACCTTCTACCTTAGGCTTTGGTGGCACCAACCTGCTTATCATCTGCTGAACACATGAGGTCCTAGGGACTCTCTCAAGGGATCTGCAAGGCCTTTCCCTTTCCAGCACATGTCTCCTTGACACTGACTGCTTTCAAATGCTTCAACTAAAAGAGTGATCACAAGAGGCTGAATTTAGAAGCAAATAGAGTTTAGCTGTCTTTTGTTTAGCTAGATATGAACATGTACAGCCATGCAAGAAGCACCACCTCCTTCTGAGGAGGTATAGCCCAAGGTCATGGGCAGAGCATATACCACTACATATGCTACTTCTCTATTTTTTCCTTTTGAAAACAAAGTTTTCCATTAAAATACATAACTTAAAGTTAGCATATGGTGCTTGGCTATTGTTATTTTTAAATTAATATTTCTAGATTTCTGTTTTAATTTTTAACATGGTAAATTCTAATATGGTACTCACCAGAAGTTCTTTGGAATTTTTAGTTAAAAATTAGTATAAAGATGGGTTGCCTCATCCAGACTTAATAGGAAAGGAGGTGCCTAGTCTTTCTGCAACTTGATATGCCATGGCTGGCTGATATACATGGGGAGGCCTGCTGTTTTCTGAAGAGAAAAGAGGAAGAGTGAATGGGGGAGTGGAGAGGCTGTCTCTTATACACATCTAGATGTGTATAAGAGACAGGCCAAGCCATGCTCTGGATCTTGCCTATGCGTATTCTTGCTTGAGACATTGTCCTTGTGTCCTCATTTGCCCTACAGGGCTTTGTAACTGTCCATGTGCCTCTGGCTCCTTTCTCTGGAATTGTTTGTTCTCTCCCGTAGCCTGCTCCACCGTGGAAGCATTTCTTTTTATTTCTCATGTCTGTATTATCTTGGCATGTGTCTTGTTTACAAAACTCTGTAAAAAGCAGAAGCCTGAGCCAGGTATGGCAGTGCATGCCCTTAATTCCAGCACTTGGGAGGCAAAGGCAGAGGCAGATGCATCTCTGTGAGTTCAAGGCCAGCCTTGTCTGCATAGAGTTCTAAGCCATCCAGGGCTACATAGTGAGACGATGTTTAAAAAAAAAATGCAGGTGTCTGCCTAAAGAACAAATTTGCAGTGCTTGGTAGCAGGAGCATGGCCTTCTCACTTGGCTTCTTGACTGTGGATGCAATGTGACCAGTTGCCTCACAGTCCTGCTGCCATGACCCCCACCATGATGGACTGTACTCTGGAANCATGAACAAGATAAGCCCTTTCTTAAAAGTTATTTTTTGTTAGGTATTTTGGTGCATCAATAGTAAAGTGACTAATACAGAATCCCATGTGAACGTCACTGCCTTGACAATTCTTAGTAACAACACTGGACGGGGCCTTCCTTTCTTCCCTTCCCACGGTTTTAAAAGCAGGCCTTCTGTCCACTTTCGGTTCTGGGTCTTCCCCAGGGATACACTTATTGTGACTCTTTGGCCTCTGCATCTGAGCACCCCCACCTTTGCCTCTTCCCAGTGGGAGGGCCCTTCCCTTGCTGGATGGTATGCCAAGAGAAGCAAGGTGGGTATCATAGAAATCTACATACCTAGTCTGAAGTTTTGACTCTTACCTTCCAAGAGCTGTCAGAGGCCCGGATCAGGGCAGGCAGCAGGTCCTGGAGAATCACCATTTTCTGTTTGAGGATCAGCTCCCTTTGTAGGGCTTCCTAGAAGGAAAAACATAAAGGGAAGGATTACCCTGGAGGAAGAGTGGGTGGGAAGCTTCATGCAGGCGTCATTGTGCTACTTACTTTGAGGTACTCGGAGAGCTGGATGATGTCCTAGAGAGAGATGAAAGAGATTCAGGAGGACTGAAGCAGAGAACCAGAGAGCCCTAGCTGCCTTACATGTAGCAGATCTCTTTTGCCTTGGGTCTGGCAGGATCCTCCTAGGCCCACATCTATACTCAGGACCATCTGGCTGTCCTGGAGGAAGGTGTCCCTCCACCCCAACCTGAGTTTATCATGGAATCCTAGAACACTAGAGCTGAGGTGCCATCTGACCCAAACCCCTCCAAACGAGGGTCCTCTTACCGTGTCTAGGACTGCAGTCCCACAGCTGGGAAGAGAAGGAAAACATGACAATGGGTCAAAAATGAAACCTGTGAGCAGTCAGGGTGTCAGCTGCACCTAGCTTCCCTGTGGAAGAGCAGGAGGGTGGGGAGGGGCTTCCTCCTCCTCAGCTGAGGAGGGCAGGATTCTCAGCGTGTCCAGTGGAGGTGTCCCAATAAACATTTAGAGGAGAGGAATGGAAGAGATGTGAAGCACTGGGGTCAGGAGCACGAAGGAACTCACTTGGTTTGCTGACTGGCATCATTCTTTACTGTTGTCTGTGCCTCTTCGGCCTTTGTCTGGGTGCCTGAGAGATAGATAGGGTGATTCAGCATGCAGGGAAAGAGAGAGGATGAGGGGAGGGATGGGAGAGCTGGACTGCCATCACAGGTGTCAGGGCTGTGCTCTCACCCCGGTGCTGTCTGGGTGGCTTCTTGCTGGCAGAATCCTGTGGTGAAAAGGCTGTCATGTGTGAGGAATGGAAGTCATCCAAATCTCTCTGGATGCTTGAGGAGGAATGATGCAGGTTTGGGAAAACGGCAGAGCTCGTCCCTGTTACCTGGAAAGCAGATAAAGGTTGCTGAATGCCACTCTGANGGGCCTCTTACATTTTCCAGACAACTGCAGAGAGAAGAACCAGAGGCTGTGGCTGCAGCTCAGTGCTAGTGAGTTTGCTGGGCACATACAANGCCCTGGGTTCCATCCTCAGCACTGGAAAAACAAGCCAAAGTAAAACAAAATAAAGCAAAATGTTAATCACATCTGTGTGGACTGAGTGATTTTCCTGAAACTCCCATGTTGAAATTCTAACGGTATTAAGAGATGGAGCCTTTGNGAAACCCTTATGTCTGGATGTGGATGCCTTGTGGGTGAGATTCGTGCCCTACCAGAAGAGCCATGCAAGAGCCATGCAAGACTCTCTGCCTGCTTTCTGTCATGTGTGGACACAGTGACGTGACCATCTGCACAGGAAGAGTCTCCCCATCAGATTCCAGAGGCACTGGAGCCTTGAGCTTGGACTTGAGCTTCAAAAATGATAAGAAATATCTCTCTACTGTTCAAGCTACTCTCTGTGTGGTGGCTTGTCACAGCAGTCCAAATGATATTTCCTTCCTAGAAAACCAAAACCACCCAAGGGTTCNCAGCCTTGAGGTGACCTCTGTGCTTGTTCTTTCTTGTCCTGGACAGAGAGAATGTCTCTCCACAGCCCAGACATGGNATTGGTCATCCCTCATTCTCTGGTCTCAGCCACTCAGCCATGTGGTGATTTAGAGAGAAGTGATCCGAGAATGCATGACAGGGGTCAGATCTGGCCTTTTCTAGGCCTCTGGCTCCTGCCTATCGAGGAGGGCCTAGAGGGACTGCTTGCCTCTCCTTAGAGCCACAGAACCACTGAGCTTTTGTGTTGAAAGAAGACAGAGTAGGGACCTGTTGGTACAATGGGGTAGTAGTAGTCACAAGTTAGTCTGCTCTTTTTATCTTTTCTTCTACAAAATCAAAAAGTCTGTGTTGGTAACCCGGCACTAAAAGGCTAAGAAATATCTATGGGATTCCATCACGGGCTCACTCGATAACCACAGGCAGGCAGTTATTTCACTGCCTTTTCTGTTTCTATTCTTGATACCTCTGCCCCTCTGCCAGGCCCTTCAGAAGCTTTGTTACCATGTAAACAGGCAGTTGGTTCTTTTGCAGTTTTGTTCCTGGATGGTTGTTCTGGGCAGCTGTGTGGCGACATGTGTGTGTGCGCACACACACACTATGCATGTTGGGACATGAAGAACACTGGCTTGTGTTCCTGGCATATTAAAAGCATTTAGTCAGTCTCTGTTGAATGCTGGCGAAATAGATGCCATCAGATAGCTGCAGAAGGTGTCACAGAGCTGGAGATGTGGCTCAGTGGCAAGATGCTTGCCCACCGTGCATAAGGCCCTTGGCATTGGGAGAACAAAAAGAAGGCTACAGAGTAGAATCTGTGAATTATGGTGCACCTGTAATCCCAACACTCAGGAAGGGGAGGCAGGAGGATCATGAGTTTGAAGCCATCTTGAATTACATAGCAAGGCTCTATCTCAGAAAAAAAAATCTTATACTAGTTATTGGCTTGGAATTGTTTGTACAATTATTTCCTTTCCCCTAATAGTCAGGTGTAGGGGACCCCCCCACCCCCTCACCATACACACACACTTCAAAAGAGGTTAAACAAAGACACAACAAAATCTCTGAAAGAGCAATGGTCGATGGCTAATGGAAACTTGATTGCATGGCTGAGGAAGGGACTTACAGAAACCACTTGTTAATGACCTTCAGCCTTTGTAGTTCTCAGACCCCCCTTACCCCGGGCCTGAAGTACTGTTTTCTTGGACANATCTCACCTGCTGTCCAGGGAAAGAGGTCTTGTTGGCACCAGGCAAGGACTCCTTGAGGACAGTCACCTGGCCTGTCTCTCCATCTATCTTGTGGGAGGGCCCTTGCTCCCTGGCCTGGCCTTTCTTTTCCTCTTCCAGGTTTCTCCTTCTGAGGAACTGGAGCTGCCGAGCTCTCTGAAGCCGCTCCCTGTGCTGGGTCCTCAGCACCTTCCCTGGCTGGCGGCAAGTGGTCTCATTGCGGCGGCAGCGGCGGCTTTCTCGGGTCTCCTGACGTCGTTCACACTTGGCCTCATAGCTCTCGGCCCACCGAGCCAAGCCAGGGGAGGACTTGGGGTCTGAGCTGATCATGGTGACCTCCCGGGCACCTGTTGTGCTTGGCTTCCAGTTCCTTGAACAGCTGCTTGGATCTGCCAAATGCCAAGAGGGAGGAGTCAGAAGATGGGCCGAAAACTGACAATCTATCTCCCTGGGTCAGGGCAGAAATAGCACAGGGCTCTCCATCCATGCCTGTTGAGAACCCAGGGCCAGGACTCCTGGGCTCAGTCCTGCATGAACTGATGGAATCCGGCAAGGCCAGGTTTCTGCTGTTCTCTAGCACTAATCCCTNNAGTGGGTGAGTCTCTCTGGAGCCCCTTCTTCCTTGATTAGATGCCTCTGAGTGAGGGAATACAAGGAACAAATGATAATNGTCATGAGCTTACAGCCATTCGAGTGGNTTGTAGAACTGAGGACACCCCAGCCCACTTTATCTTCTAGTCTAAAATGAAAGATGTTGTCATCTTTACTGCTCTCTTGCCCATACTCTTACTAAAATAGCCAAGTGGCACTTCTTGAGACCTAGAGGGTTAGCCACTTCCCCTCAGGAAGTGATCAGGTTCATGACTGGCACCCTCTGCTCCATTCCTAGCTCTCAGCAGTCATCTTGTGGCTCTGGACTGGCATGGCTTAGGGAAACCTGCCCTAATTCCTCCATCACCACATNCTGACCTTTCTCTCTGTNATCTACCATGTATCTAGGGCTAGGCTCTGACTTCAGTTGCTGATCAAGTCAGTCTATTCGCTGAGGACCTTCAAAATACTTAGTGTTGGTNCATTTCAGAGAACCTGGCTCAGTGACTCAGAGAGGAGGGCTCTATCTTTTTAGGATTGTCTCTCTGCCAGGCTCAGTCTGTTTCCAAAGCTGCCATCTAAACTAGCAAGCATGCAGAGTACTCGCAACAGGAGTCCTACAAAGACAAGCCCTAAGAAACCTGTAATGCAAAGTCCTCAAGGAACTTTGGGGACTGTCTTCAGGACAGGCTTGGTGTCCTGCTAGGTGGCCTTACCTACCATCTATATAGTACCCAAATCCTTATCTTCACCTACCTGTTGTGGATTTGGCTAGTCTCATTTGGGGCTCTGGCAGCCTGGTGAAGTCAGGGCTGGACTNAGATGGGCTACATCCTAGCGTCAGAAATTGTGCCCTTGCCTCCTCTGNGCTTNGGAGCCAGACTGGGGTGATGAGGAAGGTCCTCCTCACAGCTGCTGCCTCTTCTCTATTACCTGCTCATCCCACTGCCCAGGAATTCAGTTCCTGGGTAGACAGAGGAAGTATCCCTGCCCAACTAGCAGGCTCTCGCCAGCTCTGAGCCCTGAGGCTTGTTTATAAGTGGCATACACTCTGGGGGCAGAGACTCTGTGCATCTTTGTTGGGATTTTGATTCCTATCCTGGCACAAGATAGAATTCTGTGCAGGGCTCCTGCTATGCCTCTGGTCACTGTACTCATTCACAAGTCTGTNGGTGGACAGTCTCACTCTCTGAATGGCTCTTATGTGGCCAAGTCCCATATGCTTCTGGTTATTTGACTCTTGAGGACAGAGGGACACCCTCTGCCTTGGGCAGAGCTTACCCCAAGTACTGTGAGGTGGTGTTTGTCCTCTTCCNTCACTTCTGAATGCCTTCCCTCAGGCTTTTCCCCTCACTCTCACTCTGTGGGGTTCCCTAGACTTCCCACATGTCACTCTGTTTATTAAATTATGTAGAAAAGGAGCCAAAAGGCCTACACATATTCTGTGATAGATGGAGGGGACTTGGGATCACACACATGCACCTCAACACATGTTCTGTGATGAATGGATGGAGGGGACTTGGGATTCCACACACATGTGCACCTACCTCAAAGCCACAGCACCTGACTATTCTATCTTCACTGGAGGAGGGGAACTCTTGCTTTGGGGCCAGATTGTGACTCACTTCCAGGCTGTCACNGCCTACCAAACAGAGGAGAAAGCTGTTAAGTGTTGCTAAGCCTCAGGGTTCTCATTTTTGAAATGGGGCTAAAACTTCCCTTGAAGGGATATGAGTATTAAATGACCACATCCACACCATACACCTAGCACATGGCATATGATAAATTACAGCTTTTAAAAATAATAGATATAAAATATCATACTTATCCTAGCTGGTGCTGGATATTGAAGACTTGGTGTTGTGAATCAAATGCCCCAGGCAAAGCCAGACTCTAGGACCGAGAATGCTCAATTTCATCCTCTGATTCCCTTAATTCCTTCTCTCNGTTCTGAACAGGGCTTGTAGCTCCGTCTTGGAATAATTTTACTGCTCTGGTTCCTGTGCCCTCTGAGTTTGGGTTACAAGGACAAAGCACTTCTCTGTGGTCTGGACATAATCATCAACTAAACTAGGTCAGACAGGAAGGCAAAGAACAGGTGGGTAAAGAATGGGCATCGAGTTATGAGTGTGAGGGGTTAGGTTCCTCCATGTTGGGCCCTAGTTACATATAGGCTTTGTACTGGAGGTAGCTCCCTGGGTTGAGGATCCTCCCGCCTTCCAGATGGGAAGAGGAAAGGTCTTGTGGGATTGAGGCAAGCCTGTGCTGATGTCTCTTCCTGCTCNCCATCTAGCTTGTCTGTAGGTCCACTGAAAATACGGCTGCTTTACTCTCTGAATCATTAGGACTTAACACCAAGAGGGAAGTTGCAGTAGGAATGGCTCCCTAGAGGGAGGAGCATCCCTAGACCCACAGCCCCCCGGCCCTGCACCTGGTGGGATTTGATGAGACACATGTATGGAACCACACAGCCTTTTGGAATGGTGTGGTCATACTGGCTTACTTAAACACAAGAAGGCTTGTGGAAGGCCTGANGGACAGGGAATGGGCTGCAGAGAAAAGGAACTGGTCCTGTAGTTCAGAGAAAGGTCACAAGGCTACTGCCCCAGGCTTTCTGGAGTCTCTGAGGTATTCTTTGGCAAAAGGAGAGGGTCCAGTTAGAGCTTTGGAGGAAGGGGTAATACTAGCTAGGGGAGGCTCTCCTCCTGACACAGGAAGACAGTGGGGCACTGTCCCTCACCTACTGTTGCTGCCTTTTCAGATCTTTGCTCCCTACCTCCTGGCTGTGTATACAAAAGAAATGATGGCCTTCCTAGTCCAAAGTTCTCAGTGAGAGTTCAGGGAGAAGGGCCTGTTACAGGGGTCCCTGCTTTAAAGGGATCTGGGAAAGGTCATTTAATTCATGGCATGGGTGCTGAGCACCCCAACACCAAGTCATGGGACTCACACCTAATGCAAGCTAACAGGTGGAGCAGAGTTGGTAGCCATATCCTAGTGGTTGCCCAAGGAATCCAACACAGGATGCCTNCTTGGTCACATAAACCCCAGTACTCAAATTCTACCACCTGCTACTATGTAGGAGGCTGGCATGGCAGAGAAACTTCTGCCTCACCCCAAAGTCAACAGACCCAAACCTGGATCCCGAAGCATCTTCCTCCACTTGTTACCTCTGGTCCCAGGTTCTGTCTCAGGAGTCTCAGGAGAGCCTTCAGCCCTTTCCGGGTCTCTCTGGTCTCAGATGGCCAGGGAAGTGGTCAGTCAGATGTTCTCAGCCCCCTCACTGTTTTCCTCTTGTACTGACATTCTTTTTGCACAGCAGNCTGGTGAAACAGGAAACAGACAAGCCACAGTGCTTGCAAACCTCAGTTCCTCTCCTTGCTCTTAGCAATTTGAGAGGGCCCCTTCACCCTTNGGGCCTCCCTGGGCTGCTGGGGAACTCCACCCAGCCACCCACTCTCCCACTACCTGATTGGTCTGTGCTCCCCAGCANTTTTAAGCTAATATCCATTTCCAGGGGTTGGTCATGTAGCTCAGCAGGTAGAGTGCTTACCTAGATGCATGAAGCCAATGTTCCATCCCCAGCACTAAAATCCAGACCTCGTAGTGCTTTCCTCAAACCCCAACATCAGGAAGTGGAGGCAGGAGAACCAGGAGTTCAAGGTCATCCTCAGCTACATATTGAGTTCAAGGCAGCTTGGGCTGTTTCAAAACCTTTTTTTTTTACTTTCTAGGATTACACAGGGATGAGCTCTGGACCAGATCCAAACTTTGCCATTTCTGTGGTAAGACCCAGGAGGGATGTTCCCTATGCCATCTACCTGTTTGGGAGTCTTTCTTTCCTTTGGACATCTCTTCCCAATGCATTGGGTAGAGTTTCCTGTGGAGTTCTAGACCCTTAAGAGTGTGTGTTCTGGATTCATTTCTTTATGAAGCAATATGGAGGGGTTGACAGTATAGGTGGCTAGAAGGCAGAAGGCAGAAGGCAGATACCCAGCAGTATCTGAAAAAAAAAAGAAGAATCCCAGTGAGTTGAACTGAGAAATTTTGGGGAAAATTAAAGAGAACGGACTCATTAAAAAGAAACTATCACAAATGGGAAATTCCAGNGCAGCTCAGGATAGATAAGCAGGAAACTGGGTTGATGCAAGTTCATGAACACCTCTGGAATCTTCTGAGCAAGCCCTCAGTNTGGAGGGCTTAGGTGGTTGATGTGGCTGCTGTGAATGTAAGGTTTGACATCTGCAAGGCAGATGNGAGGCACTCAAGTAGCTATTGTAAGTTTTGTTAACATGGAGAAGTTATCACAGTCCTCTACATGGCTGCTACTCCTCTCTTTGAAGAGAAAAGGGGAAGNAGAAAGCAAGAAGCTCACAGACTAGATGCTAACACTGGAACCCAGATCAAGTATGTGCCCTCANTNTGAGAGACACTAGAGAATACAGGAAGTCAGGAGATTGTATTGGAATTTCTGCAGACTCTTTGGACTCTATTAAAAACTGTATAGAAATGTATACAGAGATCAAAATCCCTTCTAGGGCTGGGCACTCTCTGGGCACTATANTTGAGAGGCCACTGTAGTACCATGGTGGGCTTCTCCCGGCCCCAGCCTCACTAGGCCCAAGTTTCATTTAAGTTTCAGTTTCTGTTTCAGTTTCTGTTTCTGATGAGGCAGATGAGGGAGAAACTGCCTACCAGATTCAAACTTTGGCATGATTCAGCACTTACAGCCCCAGCCAATCAGAAACATACCAGTGTGGCTGCTGCTTGATTGGCCAATCATGTTTAGGATGACCTAATTCCCTCCTGGTTGTCTATAAAAGGAGCCTGCAAGCTTCTCTGGGAGTCATCNCCATTTTGTTGTGTGGCTGACCACTGCATGCAGAAATTCTTCTTTTGAGAAATAAACNCTCTTGCTTCTGCATATGTGANTGATGGTCTTTTGTGGGGTGATCTGCAGACCCTAACACACTCATACTATTTGGGCTAATAGGTTTTTATGTGTGCTCAAAGTCAGGTGGCAAGGGCTGGACCCAGGTTTGCTCTACATCAAAGCCAGAACTCTTTTTTCTTTTTCTTTTTTTT
>LZPO01075947.1:30499-47219 GCA_001675575.1 Neotoma lepida
CAAACAGCAGTCAGACATAACTGTCACATTGCTGTAGTAACACCTGCAGTTGAGACTATTGGCTCGTGACTTAACAGTCATAGTGAGAGGGACCCTCCTTCANATCTATATCTTTGTGACAACTGAGGAGCCACCCAGGGAACTAGTGCATTCTGTCTGATGTGCTTTTTAAAAATTAATTTTAATTAGTTCGTAAAAAATGGGTTTCATTATGACACACACACATTTATACTTTGTTCCTACTTGATACAATGTTGTAAGTATATCCATAGCAGATAAAAAGAACCAATCATCTGGAAGATTCATAAGTATGTGGCCTCTCATTTCGTAGGATGATAGCAAAAGTTAAAGCATACTTTTAAAATTCGTCTAACACAACTCAATTAACCAAGTTCTTGTTGTCTTTTAGACAAGGTCTCATGTAGCCCAGGCCAGCCTCAAACTCACTCTGTCACCAAGGACTTGAGTTTATGATCCCCCTCCTCCCAAGAGCTGGGATGTAGGTATGTACATCACAGCAGGTTTTATGTGGTGTGGGGATGGAACCCAGGGTTTTGTACNTGCCAGGCATGTGCTCTACCATCTGAGCTACTCCCCTGCCCCCTAGCTAGGATCTTTAAAGGATGTGTGCCATATGACTGTGTATGGGAGAAAGAGATTTGAAATGCTTCCCAGTGTCTCCTAAAGAAGAGTTTGCAGGAGTCAACTGAGGTAAATCCTGGGAAACTTGATAGAAAAGATACCCAAATAACTCAGGTAGGCAACAGCGGTGGAGAGTGGTTTGAGCAGAGGAGATGGGGGTGGGAGATACTGACAGAGGAACACAATTCCATGTCCTTGGAGAGTCAGAAGCAGAGCAGGAGGCCTGGGATGTGCCTACAGGTACCTGACTTTCCGTTTTGCTCAAGGTTGGCTTTGGAAAGAAGCCAGCCTCCTCTCCGAACAGAGAACCTGTCTATTCTCTCTGACAGCCTATTGCTTTTTCATTCCCTGCCAGGTCCAGCACACCTTTCTAAGAGCACCACCAAAGGTTGCTATTGGACAGGACTAGCTCCCATAGCTTCAGGCCAATCTCTTGGGTGGCTGGGGCAGGGGGGTCAAGGTGTTGGAGCTGACTAACCCTCTTCTGGTCTGGTCGTGGCCCACAGACCATGACCCCTCCGTGGGCTCTGGCTTGAATGGTGATAGTCTTGGAGTAGAACCTTGTCAGAAGGATCAATGTGGCGTGAAGCTGCCCACCTGCATGAAGCCACTGGGTGGCACTGCTGCCCCTGTCTGCCAGCAGGAGGCTGGTGATAGCCTTGGTAGTTAATGCCTTGTGCTTTAGGCATGGTGGTGGTTTAGAGGTTCACTCTTGAACCTGTCCCCTGCAAGTCTATCCAAGGACAGCGAGAGAGCCTTGAAATACACCACCCACCATCCACCAGAGACTCAGGAATACTATTGTTTCCTCTGTCTTTTGTTAATATGATGTGGGTGGTTGTGGGACTTTTTNTCTTGATCCAGTTTCTAATCTCTGGCTCCAGGTCATTCAGCATGCCCCCGGGGTTCTTCCCTGTGACTCCTGCTTCTTGAAATCTTCCCTTCACAGTCATCTCTGCTCAGCTCCTGTACATCTGGTGCTTTTTTTTTTTTAAAGCATTCATTTGTATATTGGCTGAGGATGTGGCTTAGTTGGCAGAATGCTTGCCTAGCATGCAAGAGGTCCTAGGCTCCATCTCCAGCACTGCCTAAGCCAGGTGTGATGGTGCCTGCTCATACCCTCCCTCCCCCCGTCACACACAAAAAGGACGAAAGCAGGCAGACATATGCTGTCTGCATGACTGTTTCAGATAAAGGTACTTTGAAAACAGGGCTGGGGGGGTGGGAGGTGTGTGTGAGGGTGGGTTAGGAGAACCCTCCTACCTTGGAGTTTGCCCCCCCTCACCCAGAGAGTTTATTTTGGCTCACAGTTTCTGTGGATTCAGCCTCTGGTTTCCTGGCCTTGTCCCTTTTCTTTAAACCCAAATTGCCGTTCCTGTGCAGAAGACAGCTCGCCTGTACTGGGGAGAAATTGCCCTTCCCAGATAGAGAGGAAGACCATGGGAAGCCATGCAAACCAGACCAGTCCTGTCACCGCCACCCTCCCTTGCCTTTCTACCTAGTTAGAGAGCCCTTTGCTTACATCTTCTGCTCATGGATCAACTCGGTGCAGATGGAGCTGACTCTTGGAGGTTTTTGTTTCCTTGAGAGGCTCCTGTGCAGGCAAAGCCTGTATTAAGTCCAATGGTGTGGGTTTCTTCTGTGAGTCCGCCTCATGGCGCCCCAGCAGGGACCCAAGAACTTCAAAGTGTAGTAGTTCTCAGGCCTGATCACCCTGCATAACTGAGTCCTGTGTCAGTCTAGGGCCAAACCAAGTTGCTAGGCAGAAGGCCACATGGATCACTTTNATACAAGGTTGTAGTGATCTGTGCAAGCCCATGGTTCTCCCCAATTTATTTACCTTTTTTTTCAGGTTAGCACAAATGGCTTCATTTTGATTCTTGCAACTTTCACATTCCTTACTTTTGATTCAGACTTTTCTATAAAAACACTGCCGTCCACTGTCCTGTAGTGAGGGTTTGGTTGTTCCTCTGTTGTATCTGTCTTGGGTGGTAGAGTGGGTGGGTGGGTTGTGCATTACTGATGGGTGGAGTCAGATCATATCCTTCTGCCCACACTGGATCAACAGAGCATAGGACGAGNGATTCTCTGCTCAGCTCCTGAGGGCTGAGGCAGCACTATTTTGTCAGGAATTGTACTTCATTCACAGAGTTTTGACAGACAGCAGGTGCAAGGATTAAAAAGGAAAATGCAAAATAAAAATAATTTTGAACCAAGAAACATTTTTTTTCTACAGCCATACCAATTTTTTATCAAAGGTAATCAAAGAAAAATCAATGTTTATAAAAGGAATCTAGTTTTACCAGAAAGCTATATTTAAAGAGTACTTGTTGGGATGTTTTTAATGAATCTGATTGTAGATATTTCCAAGAGAAACCAAAATTAGATAACAAAAGACTTTGAATAGCCATGGGGAAAATCCTTGATGAGTATTCAGCAACTACAAGAAAATAGAATTATTTTCATGACCTACAGGATTTTAAAGGTAATGCGCCTGACCAACAGCATCACTTCAGGGCTGTCAGACTTTTTTAAGTTTTATGTAAACTTTACCTTATGTTTTACCTGAACATTTATGTTGATAATCTAGGTGATGTTCACTGTAAAGTAATTGTCATCCACTTAAACTTTTATTAAAAGCAGATCAACATTAAAAAACACTTTATTCTTTTAGACATAGAGAATTATAGTCTTATATCACTGTAGTAATATTCAATTTTTAGAATTTTTTTATAATTTTCTCAAACTGTAACAAAATTTATACATACATTTCTTTCCCAAGACTCATCCTTTACCAACTTCTGTGACTTGCACAGAAGGCACTTTTGAAAAATATCTCCAAAGTTAAAAGATCAGTGGTTGTGTGTGTGTGCAAGGGGTGCCTGGATGGGGCACAGGGATTTATGAATGAGTCTGCCCCACGTGGTGGTGTAATGGTGGACACACATCACACATTTGTTGAGACCCACAGAATATACCACAAAAGAGTGAGTCCAAGTGTGAATTCTGGCCCTGGCCCTGCTGCTGTAGGATGACCAGTTGCAGCAAGTAGACCACTCTGAATGAGAACCTTCCTAAGAGGGAAAGCTTAGGGGTTGGGGCATGGGTGAGCATGCCGGAGTTGTGCTAGGAACCCCAAGCCTGAGCTAAAAACAAAGTTCATTCACAAAAGCNTAGACTTCCTAGTGTTCTCATGTCCTTACAGGTTTCACCTCAACATTGCAACATGACCACACAGGCCAACCCTGAGCTCCCCACTACCTCTCCTAAGGACTGGGACTACAGGAATGAGTGCCACCATGCCAAACTCAAGGCAGGTTTAACTTGGGCTTGGGTAACACATTGAAAGTATAGCAGCTGTGTTGGGGTAGATCTAAGACCATGGTGGCCCAGAAGCTCTTGGGAGAGGTTGGTGGTCAGGTGAGACCTCACTGTCNTGAGGAGTAGCTGTTTGTGAGAAGCAAGTGGGGAGCTGTGAGTCTCCTCCTCAGGGCTCCCTTTCTACCCATGTGTAGGGCCTGTGGTGACATTCTCTCCTCAGAAAAGGGAACCAGTTTCCCAAAGGCATTCTGAGATCTAGCATGGTCCCCAGCATGTGCTGACAGCTGGTGTGTGTCTAACATGTTAGGATCCTAAGCACTGTGTCCTGTTCTGGCTGTATCTTTGTGTCTGTGGTTATTATGAAATCAGCCCAGGCTTGTCATGAGTTGAGTATGAATGTCCCCATAGGCTCTTGCTGACAGCCTGTTCCTCAGCTGCTGGTGCTTTTCTGGGAAGTGTTGGAATCTTGAGTAGGTGGGGCCTGGTTGGAGGAAGTAGGTCATTGTGGGTACACGAGACAGGGTCTCATGTAGCCCAAGCTGGTCTGAACTTGCCATGTAGCCAAGCATGGCCTTGGATTCTTGACCTTCNAGCCTTACCTGCCCCAAGTGTTGCAATGACATGTGTGCTTGGCTTGAAGGGCACCTCCTGTCCCTGGCCTCTTCTTCTGCGTGTGCTTTCACAGAGGGTGGACAGCTCTCCCTCTAACACTTGCACCATGATGTTCCACTTCACCACAGCTGTGCGTTGAAGACCAAGAGCTATGGATGTGAATCTCTGAAGCTGTGAGTCAGAACAGCTCCTCCCACTCTGAGGGCCTCCTTCTTTGATTTCCTTCTTCCTCCTCCCTCTGCTCCCCCTCCCTCTCCTCCTCCCTCCTCCTCCCCCCTCTGCTCCTCCTCCCTCTCTTCTTTTTTTTTTTTGAGACAAGGTCTCACATAGCCCGGGCTAGCCTTGAACTCCCTATGTAGTTGAAGATTACCTTGGACTTCTGATCCTCTTCCCTCTCCCAAGTGCTAGGATTACAAACCTGTGCTACTATATCCGGTTTCTGGGGTTGTTTCTGTCATGTGTTGTATCACAGTGATAAAAACTCACACCCAGGAATGCTTGCAGCTGGCCAGCTGATCCTGGGAGCTGAGAGCAGATGAGAAGGAAGCAGGATCATTCAAAGGCCAGCATGTGAAGAGGCCTCTAAGGGCCTATTAACCTCTTAGCTCCTTCTCAAACTCAACAGCACAAAGGTCTCCTATTCAAAGAAAATGTTATCTTTGGTGAAACTGTTACTTTCTTAATAGTTAACACAATAATTCCTTTGTGCAAAGAAACTATTTCTGTTCAAAGATATGGCTAGTAGCCTCAAGGCATAATCAGCACTAACTGTGTATGATAAATCAGAGAGAAGGAGGAAGGAGGCTGAACTCTGAGAGGTGGGATCAGGAGGGAGCCCTGTGGCCCATGAGACATCTTCCTATGTCTCTCACAGGCAGTGAACGAGGGCAGACTCACCTCCCCTTTTCTCTGACATACTAGGAAGATGCTGCATTGCTCACTGATAATTTTAGTGAGAACCAAATTGCTTTAGGAACCCACAAAGTGAGGTTGAGTTATTANGCCAGTGTAGGTGAGAGGTGAGTGATAAATATCAGGGTTCCACATATGCCATGTGAGGTACACATGTCCTCACACACTGGTCCCTGTGGTGACAAGGACTGGGAAGGACAAGTCCTGACTAACAGCAAGAGCTTTTGTGAGCTGGTACCGATGGAGCTGTCACAGCCAGACCCNAGAGATGGGCCTGATAGCTAAAGGGCTGGGAAGCAGATTAGGAACTGAGCGAGGACCCTTATGAGGATGCCTCAGGTGCTGGGGCATATAGTTAAGGTGGTAGAATGCTTGTCTGACATGCACGAGGCCATAGGTTTGATCCTCAGCNCCACACACACTGGACATGGTGGTGGAGGCAGGAGGATCAGAAGTTCAGTGTCATCTTCAGNTATATGGCTGGTTTGAGGCCATCATGGTCTAGAGAACCTGTCACAAGAAGAAGGAGGAGGAGAAAAGAAGAAGAAATAGAAGACCACCACTGCCTCCTGGGACAGGCCTATGGATTGCCTGCTCCCTAAGAAGACACAGACATGACTGTTGATCAGGCATAGCTGGTGTATTGCTTGNACAGGTGAGNAGAGCATGCCCAAGAGAGTTTACNGCAAGGTTTGGTTTGGTCTCAAGGCTCTGTGAGGATTGGGTCAGATCACTACACAGTAGGTTGGGATTGGTGAGCATAAGGCAGTCAAGGTTTTGGTTAATTAACTTTATTCTTTGACAGTTTGATGCATGTATGTGGTGCATTTGTCCANACCCTAACCNTCTCTTATCCTTCTCCAGCTTGCTGCCAGTCCCTCCCCTTTCTAACAGGCCTTCCTCCCATGCACAGGTCCTCTTGTTTTTGTCTTGTGAGCTTCTGAGTTTGATCAAGGTTGCCCACATGAGCACAAGCATGGTGTACTCAGTAGTAAGCTACACCGCTGAAGACAATGACTCCTCTTCCCCTCAGCCACCATTAGCAGCCAATCGTTCCCCCATGACCCCATCCCCAACCCATGCCTGAATGTTGATAGGCCCAGTCCTGAGCAGGCCCTGTGCAGACCCCATCCCCAANCCATGCCTGAATGTTGATAGGCCCAGTCCTGTGCAGGCCCTGTGCAGACAGCTGTTAATAAGGGCAGTGACCGTGTCATGCCCAGAAAATGACATTTCACAGCCCTCTCTCCTGTCCTCTGGCTCTTACATTCTCTCTGCTCTATTTTCCATTGTGTTTCCTAAGCCTTGGTGGTGATAGAGGTGTCCTTTTTAAGGCTGAGCCTTTGGCAGTCACTTATTTCTATCGCTGACGAGTTACAAGTCTTTGCCTTACACATTACCCACTCCAGAGAAGCTTCTTTTACTGAGGCTGAGATCAGCACTGATCTATGGGTGTAAATACAAATATTCAGAAGGAGGTCTGACAACATTTAACATACAACAGTAGTAGGTTCCTCAATAGGACCTATGATCTCCCAAGCCATAGGCTTTTTACCAGCTTTGCAGCACCAGGCATGAATTCCCTCTGTGGACCAGGCCTTAAATCCAACCAGAAAGTGGTTGGTTCCAGTCACAATAGTCATGTCTCTATTGCACAGGTGAGCACATATTGCCTGGCAGGTTGGTGTTGTAACCTCCAGGGTCCATAGCTGGATGGGACCATTGATGAGTCCTCCCCTAACCTCCCACAGCTGTGTGCATTGCACTTTCTGGCGCTATGAAAGCTAAGCCTGCAGGGAGGAAGCCTCCAGATCAGTTGCAGCTTGATTTTTCTGTGTCCTGCACACAAAAGTGTCATATCTTCAGCAATAGAATCTTCCCATGTAGTTCCTGGTGGGCAGCATAAGCAATGGGAACAGCCTGTGTTGTTTGGGGAGCGTCTGGAGTTTCCCTGACCAGCAACTCATAGGGAGGTATCCCACACCTACACTGAGGGTTCCAGCATCTTCAGGAGTGACAGTCATTCAGTGCTTCCCACTGAAAAGTTGAGCATTTGAAAATAGGCTTGCAACATTGGTCTTCCTGGACAAGAGTGTCCTGGCATGAGAAAGTGTGCTGATAAAGATGGTGGAATTTTAATGGCATGCTAATGAATGCTTCAGGCCATGAGGTGTGGATGGTTTTGTTCTAGATCCTACTTTTTGAGCCCTCCCTTCTGGATTCTGGGGGAAAGCCACATTATGAGATTTTGAGCCCATCTGTCAGGGCTCAGGAGGCGAAGGTAGGAGGAATGTGAGTTAGGGGCCAACTAGGTGACAGACATTGTAAGACTGTATTCCAAACAAACATGTAAACGCAACAACAAGGTAAAAACAAGGGCCTGAAGAGATGGCTCAGCGGCTAAGAGCACATGTTACTGATGTGTGAGCCACGTGTGTGAGTGTGTGTGTGTGTGTGTGTGTGTGTGTGTATGCATGTGCACACCTTAGCATGTGTGTAGAGCTCTGAGAACTGTTTTGTTTGTTTGTTTGTTTTTGATCTTTTGTGACAGAGTTTCTCTGTGTAGCCCTGGCTGTCCCAGAACTCACTCTGTAGACCAGGCTAGCCTAGAACTCAGAGCTCCACCTGCCTCTGCCTCCTGAGACATGAGATTAAAGGCATGTGCCACCATCACCTGGCCTGAGAACCATTTTTGAGAGTCTTCCGTTTTCTCTTGTGGGTTTAGGGTATTAGGCTAAGGTTGTAATGCTTGTGCAGTGAACACTTTTACCCACTGAGCCATCCCACTGGCCCAGTGGCCCCTTTTATTAGATGCCACTGAAAATTATCCACCATGAGGTGCCATCTCTTACCTGTTGTAGCCTGACCAGTTGAGGGCTTTGTGGAATCGTTAATATGGCTGGTGTTTTGTTTCCCACTTCACTGTAGTCCCACAATGCTTGGCAAGTATTTGGTGAATTTTTGTAGAATGAATAACAGGACTCTTCCTCTCCATACTTCTGATACTCACCTGAGCATCCCCATGCTATGCACAGATGCCCAGTAAACTCTGGGAGCTGTTGGGTTAAGCAGCATAGAGCAGGTTAAGCCTGAGGTTCATATTTCCCATGAGCCCTAGCTCCCTGAGTCACCTCAGTGGTTCATGCCCAAATGAGTAATGTATGGATGTATGAGGAACATCTGAAATACACAGAGATAGTAAAGACAGGATGCTTGCCAAACAAAGGATGATGTGATTTCTCTAACTCAGATAAAAAGTCCAGACCACAAAACAGGAAATGAACATGGGAAATTTTCATTTGTTTAGATGATGGCTTTAAAGGAAGCATGTTGAGAAAACTCAATTTATAGTTACCAGTTTTGCATTTATAAAGTTGACATTACCTTTATTATATTTAATGTTATATTAGGCACCACTATATTGTTCTATGTGAGGTAAAGTTGATATAACTACCTTGTATTTATATCCATGCTTACTATCAAGTTCACAACTGCAGGCTCCAGAGTGGTTCGTGACATTTATTATAATTATGTTTTCACTGTGCAAGTGTCAGAGGAACTTCTTCTCATGATGAGGGGTACCCCATGATTTGTGTATCTCTGGGAATATGCTTTCATGGGTGGGGCTCACAGAAATATCAGGCAGAACTGTTCCAAGACCTCTACTAGGCCTCAGGAGTTCCTAGTGCTTACAAATTTGTCCAAATTATAGTTCTTTACTGAGAAAAATTCCATGATCTTCCTTCCTGGGTTCCTAAGTAGGATAGGGCTCCATCTCCAGTTGCCATAGTACACCTCATCTTTCCGCAGAGCTGCGCCTTTGATGATCTCCAGGGCGCATTCCTCCTTGGGAGCGGCTTGGGTANTGAATACACCAGAGGTTGCCTCCATGGCTGTTTCTGTAGGACCACAGGAAAGACTGGAGTTAACCAGGGTTAGCAGAGCTTGTGTGATTGGAGAGTCCCAGACACCTAGCTGTTAGGTACTTTATACCTATGTCTGAGCCCCACAGGCCTCTGGGGACCCTTGGACAACTGGTTATGTCCAGTGTGGACAAAGGAAGACTGGCTGGCAGAGGTGTGCCTCCCTGGATGGGAATCTGTGTGGCAGTGGAGGTGACAGTGCTTGGGGGTCCAAATGCTCTTCTGTGGGTGCTTTTGTTGGGGTGACACATTACCATGGGGGTGGTACAGAGTGATGACTAAGTAGCTGATATAAAATGTCGATGAAAAAGGAGAATGTGGTGTGGCTGTGACCCACTGCTTTACAGATGGGAAGGGTGGGACCAGGCTTTGGCTCCCTCCCAGCACTGCCACAAAGAAGGAGCTGGCAGGAATTATGGTCTGTCTTCCTCCATGGTCATGTCTTTCAGATATGCCTTTCTTCCTTTCATCTCTGCACTGTTTGACTTCCAGATTTGTTCTGTAATCACTACTTAATTACTTTTTTTTTTTTTGACAAGGTCTCATGTAGCCCAGGGTGGCCTTGAACTCAATATATAGTTGAGAATGACACTAAACTTCTGATCCTCCTGTATCTGCCTCCTGAGTGCTGGGATTACAAGTGTGTTCCACCATATTTAGTTTAGGAGGTGCTGGGAATCAAACCCAGGGCCATATGAGTACCAGGCAAGGACTCTAGCAACTGAGCTACAGCCCCAGATTATCAATCACTCCTTAAACAAGATTTTCTCACAGTCCTAGATGTACACTTNAGATAAATGTGTAAACACTATACTCACCATCCCTGTATACACCTCGCCTTTCCTGAATTGTCACATCATGCATAACCCTATGTAATAGCCATAAATGATGCATCACAATGTTGCTGGCTTTTTTTATTTTTTTATTTTTTATTTTTTTTTTTTGGTTTTTCGAGACAGGGTTTCTCTGTGTAGCTTTGGCGGCGCCTTTCCTGGAACTCACTCGGTAGCCCAGGCTGGCCTCGAACTCACAGAGATCTGCCTGCCTCTGCCTCCCGAGTGCTGGGATTAAAGGCGTGCGCCACCACCGCCCGGCTTCTTTTTTTTTTTTAAACTGGTGTCCCCTTTATACTCAGATTGTGTCCAGGGGCACACTCAGTACTAATTTTTCCTATTTTTTCTTAGTCTTAGAAGGTTCTTTTCTTTTTCTTTTTTAGTTTTCCATGGCCTTGATTCTTTGAAGTGTACTAATCCTTGTTCTTAAGGACAGTCTCTCAGTTGGATGCTGCATCCTCTCAGCGTATCACATTGAGGGGCTCATGAAACCACCGGCTCCTTACTGTTGAGTCCAGTGAGAAAACTACACAGGTGTTTAGTATCTTGTATTGAATAACAGTGGTCCCAGGGAGTTCATGTGGGCATAAGGAGCTCAGGGTAGAATCTATTGAGTGTTCAGAATAGAAAGGAGGGTCAAAACTGACCAGACTTCCCCAGTGGCAGAAGTACCTCATTAAATGACAGGGCTGATGCTTCTAGCTATGGTCTCTAGTGCATTGCCACGGAGAAGGAGAGAACTTCAGGGAGACAGAAACCTTCTTTTTCTACATGGTAAGCTGACAGACCAATTTAAGGCCATTTATTCCAGGTTCTTTTCCTTACCTGTGTTTATGAGGCCAAGAACACAGAGAGTGACAGACACGTTGACCTTAGTCATTATGTGTTCTTCTCTAATGGAAGAAAAGAACCCGTCCAGAGCAAACTTGCTTGCAGAGTAGGGAGCAATCAGTGGCTGGGCCATTTTCCCTAAATGACAGGTTAGAGAAGTTTGTTAATAAGGACCCAATTTGGCCTCAGACATTGCAGGGCTTGACTTGGAGGAGGCTGGCAACCCCTGAGGGGTCTCCTTACCCACTGAGTCTCAGTTTCTCACTATTCCCTAAATTATCCTATGGCATTACATTTCTGAAGGGATAGAAATTAAGTTTGTGGTGGTGTGGTGGTTTGAATGAGAATGCCCCCTCCCATAGGCTCAGTCCCCAGTTGGTGAAATGCTTAAAAGGATTAGGAGGTNTGGCCTTGTTGGAGTANGTGTGTTGTTCCAGTGGGTGGGCGTTGAGGTTTCTGTTTGGTGGGAGCTCCACCTCAACCCCTGGAGTGGGCAGCCCCCAGCTGCCTCCACACAATGTCTGCCCACTGGCGGTGCTGNTTCCTAGCTGGTGGGTCCACTTCCGGGCANAGCTGCTGAGCCGTGCTCCAGCCTGGTGCCCTACTCCTGCACGGCTCAGGCTCCGCCCCAGCACCACCCACACCTCAAGCTGTCTGGACTCCTGGCTCATGTGTGGCCCATGCAGCAGCCTAGCACTGGGCTGCACGCTGCTGAACCCGTCCCTTCAAAGCCCGCCAAACACGGCTCCTCCCCAGAGAGGCTCAAGACCACTCCCTCTGGTTATTTAAGNGGCATCCCAGAAACTAGACTCGTATTTCCTCCAGTCTCTCATCCAGGTCTTTCTGAGGGGCNGGGGAATCACCTGGGAACGTTTGCCTATTAAACCTGGCCTTTCCCTAATTTGGTCTAATTTGGATTGCTTCGTCAGTGGAGAGGCTTATCCAGGTGTAAGAAACTTACCAGTTTCAAAAGCCCATACCAGGCCCATTGTTTCCCCCTCTCCCCTCTCTCTCTCTCCTCTCTCTGTCTGTCTGTCTGCCTCAGGATCAAGATGTAAAGCTCTTAGCTACTTCTCCAGCACCANGCCTGCCTGCTCCCACCATGATGATAATGGACTAACCATCTGAAACTAAGCANGCTTCTAATTAAATGCTTTCTTTTCAAAGAGTTGTGTAGTGGGTAGCTGTTCCATCTTTGACCTGGAAGCACTACCCCTAGTGAGGCTTCCAGTAACCNCCATGCCTATCTAAGACCTCCCCCTGAGGTGGGCCAAGTCAGGAGCCTCTAAGACCAGAGATCTGTCTGTGCTGGCCCTCTTTGTTCCTGGTGATCCTGGACGATCGAGCAGAGTTCTCCAGAGAACACCGCTGGACTGTACCTCACCTCTCCTGGACCCTGTAAGCAAACCCTTTACTGGCTGTAAGTTACCCCTAAATAAATCTTCTATTAACTATGTGGAGTTGCCTTAATAATTTCCCCTATAGAGTTGCCTTAGTCATGGTGTCTCTTCATCACAATAGAGTGGTGACTAAGACAGGAGCAATAGTGTAAGGGGTGAGCTGCAAGAAGACTTCACTGGAGAGAGATGCTAAGAAATGGTAAGAAGTGAGCTGGGCTTCAATACAGCCATGTGTTCTCACAGCTGCTGTCTCCAGCTCTGATACTAGAGGGCCAGCTCAGTGNCCTGTCTTCTCTCTGCATGAAGGGGATAAAACACCCATGTTTTGAGTTTTACACAAAACCTGAACTTTCATCACATCAGTCAAGACTCGTTCCAGTCTGCCAAGGGATATGTAGACATAGACATAATAGGACGAACTCTTCACATGCTCTAAGGATAGAACGAAAATGAACTGAGACCGTGTGTGCTTCTGAACACTGATAGAAAGACTATAAAATCCTTGTCTGGTAGCTCTGGAAGCTAAGCCAGTTTAGGGTCCATTTTTGTGGACTGCTTCCCTCCTCTTGGATGTGTAACACTTTTCCCTTGTATCCTGGAGACTGTGAGCAGTGCATTACAGAGTCTCTGGATTTTGTGTCATTCCTCCAAAGAGAGTTAACTGTTCTGTTAAAGTGAGCAGTTAACCTGGTTGAAATGAATCTGGCCATGTGGTATCTGCAACACTGTGAACAATCAGAAATCCGGAGAAAGTAATGTACTACAGAGACCTAGGATCTTGCAATGTTTCTCCAGAGAATACTCATTTTTTTCTTCTAAAACTATAACAATTACAGGCTTCTGATAAAATGTAAAATGCAGCCATAGAAAGCTAGCAAAGACTAACAGCAGACAGACAGTTTGCTTCTCTGTCTCACAGACCTTCTAATAAATGCATGTTTCTACTGGTCACAGTGCGGCTGCTGTTCTCTGAGTATGTCTCTGCCTTTTNCAAGGCAGCAGAACCCCAGTTCCTGTCTGGGTACACAGTTACCCAGAGTGAAGTGGATGCCTCACACTCCTCTCAGCCAGTTATTGTTGAATGGCTAAGCTCTGTACAGTGGTAGGGTAAGCAGAGGCAGAAGGAAGTCTCTCTGACTTCCATTCTTTCTTCTTAGGTGTCTGTGATAGCCATGGCTCCCTGAACCATGAGGTAGAAGGTACACATTGAAGATGACAGTGTGGAGACACAGGGGAGACATGGTGACCTGGAGCAGCCTCGCCAACTCTGCTCCACCGTCAGACAGCCCTGACTTATCTTCTCATTTCCTTAGCCCACTCTTGTTTTTAACTTTCAGCACCCGAGAGCTGGACTCAAACCTTGTTATAGATAGACCACGTGCAAGAAGAAACCTGACATCACTGTGGCTCCACCCTTTACTCAGGACTGCAACAGGGATGGGCACCTGACCCAGTTTGAACCAATGAGACAAGGAAATTTTTGTTGAGCATCTCAGAAAGTTCTTTTCTCTCCTGAGAGTTTCCTGAGATTAGCAATCCTTTTTCTCTCCTGATGGGCACTTTGTGCATTTATACAGGGCTAGAGTTGCTGCAGCTAGCTCATTGTCAGCTGAGTGGGAAACCACAGAGGGAGGCAAGCAGAGCTCAGAGGATCATGGGGACACAGCTTGAACTGGGTCAGCTGTGAAGCCTGCCCTACATCGGAACTCCAGTTCTGTTAATAATGTCCATTAATGTTTAAGCCAAAAAGAGATCCAAAATATTTATAGGAATAGTATATGATTAAAATATGCACTTTAGAGATGCGTGGCATGGGTATAAATCCCTTGCATGGCACTTCTTAGCTAAAGTTTGTGGATAATACCATTATCTAGCTGAAATAACCACATAATATGCTTAGCACAGACTCTGACTCCGAGAAGGCATTCAGAGAATGCTGTTGTTGTCAACAGAATTAGTATTCAAATCAGCAAGAAATGTATGAGCTATTCAAAAAGTCATGTTGGGACAAATAGCTAATTACTCAGGGGAGTGGAAAAATGCCACTCTAATAAATTAATTCAAACTGCATTAGAGAATATGTGGAAAGTAAGATAATACAGTAAGAGAAGGATGAATTTACCATCTCAAGAGACACTTAATTCAGGAAAACAGGTGTACTTGGTGAAAGGAAGGGTGGGTAGATGGAATGCAAAACTTGAAAAGCTGCTTGGTGCTGGAGACGCCCACCTTGCCCTTTTGTATGCACATCCTTCAAAGAGACCTCTCTTTTAGCCTTAGAGGGCTGTCTAGCCACAGACGTGTGTACACCAGCTTGAACACATGCCATGGCCTCTTTCAAGAAACAGCAATAAATGACAGAAGGATTCTAATTACTGCCATTTGGTTTTGAGCTAAAAGGTTATGTAAGGCTAGGACTGAGAGATCCACTTCCAGGCATGAAAAGGGGTAAGTCAGCAAAGGCCACTCTTGCAGAGGGCAGAGATGTGGAGTAGAGGACCACAGAAGCTGAGCTTAAATAGGTGCTAACTTTCTTTAAAGCTTGTATATCTCATTCTAAAGTTCAAAGGCTGAATAATTGTTCTAAGTGGAGAGATTGGTGAAAACTCTAAGATTCAGATCTGTTTCCAGTGGCTCACTCTTAGACTCTGTGATGTTTCCTCTACAGTTACCTCTATTTTCTTCCTCTTCTTCTCCTCCTCCTTCTCCTCCTCCTCCTCCTCATTATTATTATTATTATTGTCATTGTCATTGCTGGGCCCCCTGTTCTTTATATTCACATTTTCCAGGAATCATGTGTCAAATCTAGTTTCAACCCCACTGTGTTGGTGAAGTTTTCTTTGGTCTGATGTTCAAGCCCTAAACAGACAAACTTTATGACTACCAGCATTATTTTTACTTTCAGACTGACATGTGAAGGTGTCCACAGACAGGCTTGTCACTCTTAGCCCTGTAGATTTGCGTCCCAGGGCACCACAACAAATCAGTTACCACAAGCGTGATATGGTCACAGTATAATCCAGTGGTTCTCAACCTTCCGGATGCTTTGACCCTTTAATACAGTTCCTCATGTTGTGGTGACCCCCAAATATAAAATTATTTTGTTGCTACTTCATAACTAATTTTGCTACTGTTATGAATCGTAATGTAAATATTTAATATGCGGGATATCTGATATGCTACCTCTGTGAAAGGGTCGTTTGACACTCTGAAGGGGTTGTGGCCCACCACAGGTTGAGAACTGCTGGTATAATCCCTCCTCCCACAGCTCAGTGGGCCAAAGTCCAGGTGTGGTCCAGCCCCTCACATAGATGCTCTTGTTGGTGCTCCCCACTTGTAGATACCCTGATCCCATTTTGCTGTCTTCACATGCTTTCCTTGTGTGCCTGCTCTTATTCTGCCTCTTTTACATTTCTACAGGGACTCTTGTTATTAGAGTTTGGCTCACTGAGAGAATCTGGGATAATTTCATCTGGATATCTGAGTTATACCTTTGAGGACCGTTGCTTGGGTAAGGTCCTGCTCATGGGTTTCAGGGGGACATTTCTGGGGACACACTCTTGTCACCNACTACATCTTCCTTAGTGTAGTGAGGATACGGACTGTGGCACCTGATGTGCTTATTCTTGGGTGGTAACAATTGAGTNCTAGAAACAAGAAGCCATGCAGAGCTGTTTTTGTTTTGTTCATGACACTCCCTCCATCTCNTGCCCCATCTTTTAACAAGCTGTAGGTTATACTCACAGTACAAAATTGCATCCCACATGAGGAGAAAAGGAGGAAGGCGAGAAAAAGAGAGGGAAAGGAGAAAGGAGAGAGGCAGGGACGGAGTCAGAAATGGCCCAAGTTTTCCTGAAGGAGTCACAGCACCACATANGGTACCNTTTTTCCTTTTCTGTTGCTGAGAAGAAACTGACAAAAGCCACATGAGGGAGAAGGAGTATGTTCTGGCTCACAATTAAGGTTACAGTCTATCACTTTAGGAAGTGACAGGAACTTGAGGGAGCTGGTCACATTACATCGTAGTCAAGAATCAGAGATAGAGGAATACACACATGCTGGTGCTCAGCTGGGTTTTCATTTTGAGCANTCCAGAATACACTGCTAGGGAATTTTCCTGCCCACAATCCATATCAATATGATCGATCCCACACAGACTTGCTCATCTCCCAGGTAATTCTAGATTCTGTCAAGACAACAATTAACATTAACCATCATGTGTGGTTTATAAGGTGCCTTTAAATGT
>LZPO01075947.1:56153-72658 GCA_001675575.1 Neotoma lepida
GCATAGACAGCCTTGTCTCCAGAATGAGAGACCAAAAGAAGGATCTCTCTCTCTCTCTCTCTCTCTCTCTTTTGAGACCAAGTCTCAGTCTGTAACCCAGAATGGCCTGGAACTCATGACAATCCTCTTGCCTCAGTGTCCTGAGTGCTGGGGTTTACAGGCATGCTTGGATCATTTTCTTCTGCTCTTANGTATTTCTTGGCATGGATGGTATGAGAGGGAGTGATTCAGCAATATTTGTGCTCTTTTGTAGAAGGAGAAGCCCTGATTTTTAGTTGAATATTGTTCAGATCCCATCTGCAGCCTGCTGTGGCTGATGGTTACAGGTTTCAGAATGTGTCCTTCATTTTCTGTAGCTAGAATTGAGACATAACAGCAAGCCTTCTTAGACATGCAGGTGAATGTAATATCACANGACTGGTAGTCTTGACTAAGTTGGTCTTGGACAGCTTCATGGGGTAGGGACCATCCTATCAGCCTTGGCTGTCTACCCTAGGCTGATCATAGGAGAAAATGAATTTAGATTTGTTTAAGGCATGATAAATTTGGGCCTTAGTTATAGGAGCTGAAGTTATGTTCTAGGAGCCCATGGTGGAAGGAGGGAAGACTGATTAATGTAACAGCATGTGATAAAGACAAGACCTTGTTCAATGGGGCCAGAAAAGGTGCNGAGCTGTGGGTGCAAGCATCAGCACCATCTCCAAGAGGACTAAGGAGGTAGCCAAGCTTGAAGGAGTACAAGCCCTCGGTGAAGTATGATACCCAGAAATGCATTAGGAAAAAGACAATTGCTCTGTAGCATAACTCAGCAAAAAAGTAAAATGCACTGGAAGTGATTGCAGTTCTGACTCAGTATATTTTTTTCTGACCTCAGCCAGTTTGATGTTTAGTGAGATGTTTGTGAGATTCAGATTTTTAAAAGTAAAGATTACTGAACATACTTCCTGATTCCTGACACCAGGGTTGGGGAGACGGTTCTGTCAGTTCCCATGCTTGCCACTCAAGCATGAGACCTTGAGTGCAGGTCCCCAACACTACATTAAAAAAAAAAAGCTGGGCATACATTTGTAACCCTGATACTGTGGAGGAGGAGGCTTGTTGGCCAGCCAGTCAGTGAGCTCCAGGTTCTGGTGAGAGACCCCGCCTCCAAAAAGAAGGTGGAGAGTGATTGGAGAAGGTACCTAGTGTCAGCCTCTGGCATNCATACATTTGTTCATGTGCATAAACACTACACACATGCACAAAATAGAAACATATATAAAACAATACACTATGGAACACAATACTCTTCTTAGGGTGAGAAAGTAATTTGTAAATTCAGAGATAAGCTTTAAAGCAAGAAGGTTGAACTCTAGGCTACACAAATGACAGACACAGGGGTAGCTATCCAACTCTATTTCTACCTCCCAGACCCCATGGACATTACTACGTATCATTCTGTAGATGCCCGTGACGTACAGAAATGTAGGTTATCAGAATTCCATCAGATCCTTAGGGTCTATAGTAATTCTTGCTCCTTCCAAACATATTTGGATTATATACATTATAAAACTTAAATTCTCTAGGCAAAGGTGAAACAGTTTCTGCTTGGACTGTATGTTTCCATCCATCAACGGAATCGGGAGTCACTGGAGCCACCCACACCATGACCAGTGTACGGGAGGTTTGGCCAGTGCAGAGGATTCACTGGGTATGCGCCCAGCACCCTCCCACTCAGTATGCATCTGGAAGCTCTCCTTTGCTTTCAGCCCAGCATGTCTGTGGGCAAGGAGGGGCCAGAGTCTGTGCTGGCTGGAAGCACAGGGGTGCATATCAATCACTATGCTCCAGGGTGTCACAGACACACTGTCCCTTTATCCAGTCACCACGCAGGCCTTTCCTGGGCCAGAAAGGAGGGTNCTTTACCACATCGATGGCCTTATTCATTTCAAGGAGAACTGGCATCTCTGAAGTATTTTAACAGTNCATGGTCTCCTAGTTCACTTGTTTTTTTATATCCTAAGAACTACATTTATAAGGCTGGTTTATATCTCTGTGTTCTGAACTTTCAGCCACATCTTTACTAATCAACAAACATGTGTAGGTCTTCTGCCCTGAATCCAGGAGGAATCCTCACCTCTGGAGACTCTCAGTGATGTTGTTGGATGCTGCCACTATGCAAAACATTGGGGACCTCCCTCCATGCCATAGAGCTCTAGCCAGGAGATTGTTTCTTTGCACGTATTTCCTANCTGTTTAAATACCACTTTTAGAGACAGGGTCTTTACTATATAGACTAGAGTGGCCTGGAACTTGTTTTGTAGACCAGGCTATCCTTGAGTTCACAGAGACCCACCTACCTCTGCCTCACAAGTGGTGGGATTAAAGGCGTGTGTCACCAAGCTCAGCCTAAATTTCATTTTTAATGCTACAAATTGAGATTTAGAAGAACATCCTCGGTATACATTGATATCCCTACTCCCTCCCTGTAGTGCTGGGGATTGACACCAGGGCTNGTGCATGCTAGGCAAGCACTCTAAGTGCTATGCCAACCCTAGAGCAGCAGTTCTCAACCTGTGGGTCACGACGCCTTTGGGAGCACAGGGATCACATATCAGATATCCTGTATATCAAATATTTACACTGTTATTCATAACAGTAGCAAAATTACAGTTATGAAGTAGCAAAGGCATAATTTTATGGTTGGGGTCACCACAACATGAGGAACTGTGTTAAAGGGTCGCAGTGTTAGGAAGGTCGAGAACCACTGCTCTAGAGCAATTTTCCTTCCTGCTACTCTTCAGTTCATTTTTCTTAGCTAACCATCTTACTGTATGTCCTTAAGATGTTCTATTCTTACTTCTGTTTTTGTATCCACTGACCTCACCACTCTGTGGCTTTTGGTTATGATGGAAACAGAGTCTTTTCCATCCAATAGGGCCAGGTCTCTCTTATGAAGAGACTAGGACTAGCCCTGCCCCAGCAGCTCTTCCTGTCCGTGTCTTCTCCCAGGCATGGCTCACACATCAGATTTCCCTTGGGCATCCCAGATTGTTGATTTTGTCTGTNCCTTTCAGGGATTTTGTAGGGACTTTGACCAATCCTTACTTTGGAGGCCACTAGTTCCTCAGTGTTTCTTTTCTTCAACATACATGTCCCCAAGTTTACACCCCAAGTCGGTCATGAGTGAACCTGTCTGTGTATTATTGGCTTTTGCATAATATCACCGTGAGCTTTCAAGTTCATACAGTGTGACTTCCCTGCATGGAAATAGACACAAACTTGTGCCCACCACAGAACCTAGCATAATCCCAGCATTACTTTGTTCTNGACTTCTACCCTGGCCCCTGACCCACTCACCGGCCATAGAGGAGACAACAACAATGCTGCCATTGCTCTGCTTCAGCATGGGCAAAGCAGCTATGCTCAGGACCACGTAGCTGATGAAGTTGACCTCCATGTTTTTTCTCAAAGACTGGATATCATCATGGAAGAAATTCAGAGGGCTGTAAGTGATGTGGTTGAGAATGATCATGTCCAGTCCACCTGCAAAGAGATGGCTGGGTTGAGAGGGGCCCACTTGGAGTCAGTCCTGTTCCCTTCCNCCTCCTGAACTCTCTCTCTAAGGCCAGAGGAGGAAAAGGGAGGAGGAGCCTTACCCATGAGCTTTCCTGCTTTGAGAACAAATTCCTTCGCAAACGTCATGTCTTCCATGGTGCCAGCAATGTANTGGGCAGAGGCGGCTCCAAGTTCAAGGCAGCGAGACACCACCTAGAGAGACACAGCAGAAATGGTGGCCATCTTGGCTGTGGGCTTTCATGTATCATTCTGGAGTCACTGGGGCTTAAATGAGAGTTTGTTCACAGAGCTGCTTAGATAAGAAACTGTGTGTGTGTGTGTGTGTGTGTGTGTGTGCGCGCGCGCGTGCGCGCATGCATTTGGAGGGTGCTTAAATATTCTTAGGTGATCATTGTTCTCTGACATATCTTAAAAGGATAAATCACTGTTGTGTTAGGGTTTTAGTCCATGATTCATCTCTGTAGAGTTTATGAACAGATGTTTCAAAAGGCATTCTGGGAGTGGTTGCAGGTTTCTATGGGGATAGATTGGGGTTTGTGAGTGTTGGTATGACCTAGAACTTTCAAGTTTGTGAGTCTGTGGAGCAAGACAACATAAATGCATGAGCAGGTACAGGAATCCCAGTCCCCAGTTGTATGCACCTCTACAGGTCCGTGGGCAATGTGTGTGAACAGGTATGACTATGAACATACACAGCCAAAGAACTCTGTGGCTAACATTGTGCGTGTGCGTGTGCGTGTGTGTGTGTATGTATGCTTAAAAGCATCAGTTTTATATTCCTGGGAGTATTTGTACCTGTATATGTGCATTCAGGCCATGGGGGTGGGGGGCAAGCCTTTCTGTATATGAGTGAGACTATAAGCTGGGTGCAGGAAGGCACACTTATCTATGGGACAGAATGCTCACCTTCTGGAGACCTTCCTCTGACCTCGCAGTCAGTACCACATGGGCTCCCATTGTTGACAGATGATATGCCATCTCTCTCCCGATCCCTTTGCTGGCCCCGGTGACAATCACTTTCTTCCCTTGGAGCATTTCTGGGAACCACAAAGGCTGTGAGTACCCCAAAAGCCTTGTTTCACTGTCCATACTTAAAGGTTGTGAACCCAGATCACGTTGCCACTGAAGCAACACTCGTGGTTGTTCGTAGACAGGCTCTTAAGATGGCTTTGGCCTGGATGTCCAGAGCCGAGCCTTCCTGCCATCGTTCTTAAAAACTTCCATGTGCAGAGAATGTAGAGACAAGGCCAGAAAGGTCAGAGTTTGGCTAAACTGCCCTAGTTCAACACTTTTGACGTGATCTCATTTTGCTATATTCAAAGAGAATTTTAAAAAGCATCACAAAATGTGTTTAGAGAGATTTCAACCATTCTATTTAGTCATCAACTTCATAGCCCTTTTTATTTTTTTTTTTTTATTTTGGCCTCTCAGCTATCAGTCTCTCCATGGAGCACAGCTCCATGGTTGAGCTTCGGATCTGGGTATTCCTTCACTTCTGTGGATCCGACATTGCTTTCCATGCTGGGTGCCAAGCAAAGCCTGGCCTACTTGGCTATGTGACTTGCCCCTCTCTGCCCACTCCTGGGCCATAACTTGTAGCTGGAGGGTACAGAGTTACAGATCCACAGTAGGGTTCCCTCTTTTCTTAGTGACGTAGGGACCAAGAATATAGCTAGGTCTTTAGGAACATTCCAGATCCCCTGTGTTTTAAGCCTGTTCCTCCAAAAGAGACACATTGGTACTCACCTGGTCTGAACTCTTCTTTTGTAGAATAGTAGTAGGCCAAGAAGAGCACCAGAATGGGGAGGAGGTATTTTTTCATAAACGCCATCAGTCAGGGACCTGGCTCAGGGAGCCCTGTAGGACACACAGAGAAAACCTGCAGAGCTTTCTACAACTTCCCAGGCAGGCAGCAGCCTCTGAATTGTGACATCAGGGACGGGGGAGGCCGGAGTAGTCTCAGGCAGCACTAGCCAACTTCCCTGTCAGAGCAGCGATTGGCTTTGGATGGGATCCCATTTGTCCCTGGCAGCCTGTGTGGTGGATTTCATAATGGACAGTGTTTACTCCATTTCATTGAGTAAGAGGCAACTTCCAGATGGCCAGGCTCATGACTGCGCAGGGCTGAGTTCCTGAGCATCTCCTACTGACGTCCTCTGCACATGGCATCAGTGGCCTTGNAAGAGTGGTTTGTTAGAGAGAAAGACTGGGGTGGGGGGGCGCTGAGAGGAGAAAGGAGAGATAAGGAGAGAGAGAGAGGGGAGAGAAGAGAGGAGAGAGAGCAAGAGAGAGAGTTCGAGCATGCACCTAAGAGTTCCTAAGATTGTGGGACTTTGGATGTGAGTAATACCAAACAGAGGCAAATTCAAGCCAAATCTCACTCTCAGTCCCACCCCCTGACGGAAGCAATTAAAAATAACAGCACAAGACAGCAAAATAAGCTCAAGGAAAAAAAATGTGCTTGTCTTAGGAGAAAAAAAAATAAAGCAAACAAGCCATATAAGTGCCACACTCAAGCTCAGTGAAAAAGCATTACAACATCAAAGAGAAGTTGCAACCCAGCCAGACCCAGATGGCGGGAAACCCAGGCTCAGTTCAAGACTCTCAGGCAAGTGCAATGGAACGTACCCTTATTAATTTAACAGAGAATAAAGAAGGGACAGTGGGTGCCAAAACAGGGAGAAAGGCAGCAGGTTGTTAAACTGGGTTATGTAAATGCTCTGGAGGAGCAGGGACCACAAGAGGATGCTGGGAAAAGGAGGCCAGACCAGAAGATCTAGACTAACCCTGGCTACAGCCAAACTGCTCTCCCGTAAGCCACAGTGCCAGCCTTCTTTTTACTCTACTCTGAGACTGGGTCTCAGTAAGTTGCCCAGGCTGGCCTTGAACTTGCTCTGTAGCCTCAGACTTGTGATCCTCCTGCCTCAGCCTCCTGAACAGCTGGGATTTCAGGACTGTTGCCATAAGGCCCTGAGGGACCCAGTGTGCTTGAAGCAAAACTAGCATAGAACATCCAGGTCCCAGGAAAAAATGATCCAACAGAAGGACCAGAGAGGAGACTCTCCAGCAACTAAGAATTGATTGTCATGACAAGACAGAAATTAACACCTTTGTATATCTGTAGCAAGATTTTAATAAAGAATTTAAGACTTGTCATTGTTACGTTTTTCAAGGTAAAAACCAACCATCCAAATCATAAAAGTGACNCCAGTACAGAGCAAGTCCTGAACTCTGAAAGTTACAATAGGGCTGTAGGAAAGCTAGAGTGTAGGAGAGGTGGGGGTGGAGGGTGCGAGGGACTGGAACCACTCAGAGTTCGGAGAAACCAAATTATGACCCTAAAACAGTCTCTGGAAATATCCAGTGACTTTTCACTTCAGAGAAAATAATTTAAGGCCCAGAGGAGATGAAACAATTTGTCAACAAAAGCCACAGCTGTGAGGGTTGCTTCCAGAAAACAATAATGGTTTGAGAACAGCAGAGAGCTGGAGCCGAGGGCGCAGCAGACAAAAATAGAAAGGCTGAAATGTAAGGGGGAACGGCAGGCAGTTGTCAGGACTGCCAGGCGTATGAGCGCCTTTAGAGAAGTCTTATGCTACCAAGACTCGTGANAGACAGGCCTCCATTTTCTTCCCTGCAGGAAGAAAATAAGGCCGATTTCTTAGCCTTATATGATTAACAGTGAGATCATTGATTTGGATGTAGAAAATAAGATAATATATTTAAAAAATATTTTAAAAGTGAAGGTATAGGGAACAAGAAAGAGTTGCTTGAACGTATCATTATGCGATACAAAAGGAAGATGGGGGCTTTCGAAAAAAACCAGAAAAACAAGAATGAAAAGAAAAAAAAGATAGAGAGAAAGGGAGAGGGAAAGAAGAGAAAGAGGTAAGAGAGAGAGAGCAAGTGGGGAGAAGGGAGAGGGCTGTAGTTTAATATATAAAACACTAACAAAGGCTGTGCGTCCAGCAGACTGAATACAACAGGGTGAGGGCAGCAGAAGCCCAGGTTTGCAGCNGGGCTGGCTGATTAGTGGCTCAAGTCAGTGAAAGTCCAACACTGTCGTTTGGAAGACATGTTAAAACCCCAAACCACAATCAGATCATCAGAGAACTTAGTAGCTACTGTGAAAACAGGAAAACACCCGGTGCTCTGGTTTCCATGACTTAGAATAAAGAATTGTCATATAAGATGCATTAAATAGAAAGGTATGTGACAATAGGGACACATCAGCCCTTAGCAGTTCTCAAACACTTGAGTTGCAGAACCTCTTTACACTCGTAAAAATTATCAAGGAAGTTTTTTTAGTGTGTGTGTATGTGTGTGTGTGTGTGTGTGTTATCTGGTGCCTTGTGACAAGGTCTTGCTATGCAACCCAGGCTGACCTTGAATTAGTGATTTTTCGGCCTCAGCTTCCTAAGGGCTAGGGTTACAGCTGTATGCCACCACATCTGATGCCGAGAAAATGTGTGTGTGTGTGTGTGTGTGTGTGTGTGTGTGCGCGCGCACACACACACGCATGCATACAAGAGCATGGGTGCAGGTACACATGGAGGCTAGAGGTCCTTCCTCAGGAGCTGTTCACTTTGCTTTTTGAGACAGGGTCTTGCTCCAAGCCTGGAGCTCACCAGTTTGGCCAGGATGTCTGACTAGAGAGCCCCAGGGATCCTCCTGCTTCTGCCTTCCTAGCTCTGGGATTTCAAGCACAGGCCACCACACCCAGATTTTTATGTGGATTCTGAGGATCAAACTTGGGTTCCCATGCTTGCAAGTCAAGCACTTTACCAACTAAGCTGTTTCACAAGTCCTCAGNGTCAAAGAACTTTCACATGTGTTTTCCCTATTGATAATGATGCAGAAATTTAGTCAGTGTTGTTTAAAATGAAAAAATAACAAGGCTAGCTTCCGCTCACAGTTAGGGCAATAATGGTACATGTCTTGCGGTCTTTGGAAAAGTTTAATGTCTCAGCATTGTAACAGGTCCCCAGACCCTTGCATAACAGACTCCATGATGAAAGTACCATTCAGGCCATAAAACTCAGCACGTAGACAATACCACCTGCCAAAATGAAAACAAAGACCTAATCCATCAAAGTCCATAGTTCTGGGAAAGTCTTTAAATGTACTAATCCTGCCTTTTGGCTTCTGTAGTTCTGCTTCTGGCTAACTGTTCTTGTTAAATGAAGTATGTCAATCCAAGATATGGATTTTGTGCTTAAAGGCTCACCCCGAGNAAGGTTCAGTGCTACACTGGGATCCCAAACACCCAGTGTAGTAGCTGGATGGCTAATAAAGACTTTCTGTTGGCTTAAACTCATGTTTGAGCAGTATTCTTTGGTGGATACCCCACAACATTTCTGGAGATCCTACCAAGATGCCAAGAGATCAGACCTTGTGTTGTGGAATATTACTTTAACCATGTAAAGATGTGTTATATTTGTTTATGTTGTGGAATATTTAACTATGTAAAGGTATGTTGATTTTTTTATGTTGTATTTAACTAGGCAAAGATGTGTTACATTTGTTTATGCTGCATTTGTTTAATTATATAAAGATGTGTTTCTATTTTACCTTGCCTGCCTAAGGCACCTGATTGGTCTAATAAAAAGCTGAGCAGCCAATAGCTAGGCAGTAGAGAGATAGGCAGGGCTGGCAGGCAGAGAGAATAANTAGGAGGAGGAATTTAGNCTCAATGAGAAAAGAGAATGAGGGAGAGAGGGAGATACCCAGGGCCAGCCAGCAAGGTAGCCACCAGCCAGATAGACACAGAGTAGGACATACAGAATGAAAGAAAGGTAAAAAGCCCTGAGGCAAATGTAGATGAAGAGAAGCAGGTTAAATTAAGTTATAAGAGCTAGTGGGACAAGCATAAAATAAGGTCGAGCATTTGTAACTAATAATAAGTCTCTGTGTCATGATTTGGGGGCTGGCAGTCCGAGAAAGCCTGTTACAACCTTGAGATATTGGGGGTCACANAGTCCCCAGAGTAAGGAAGAGTGCAGTGGTCAGGGTACTCCTAGGGGGTGTGCAACCTGATAATTGATACATGTTTGATAGAGATAGACAGACAGATGATAGATAGATAGATAGATAGATAGATAGATAGATAGATAGATATCATTGTTCTCTGCTTCCTAGCTACATAGCTGCCTCAAGCTCCTGCTACCAGTGCTTGCCCATCATGATGGACTATACCCTNGAGCTGTGAACTGAATAAACCCTGCCTTAAGTTGCTTCTGTNGGGGTGTTTTATCTCAGCAGCAGGAAAAGTCACTAAGACAGAGTTTTGGAAACACTGAGAAATTATGCCTTATGCATGGGCAAAAAACCTTATGGGCCANGGCTTCTAAGAACATCTTGGNTACCTTNACCATAGTTGAGCCCAACAGTGTGGCCACAGACAGGCCCTCAATAGTAAAAGAGGAAGTGGGNACATTGCCCATGGAGGCCGAGGGGAATATGCATCTGCTGACATTTATTAAGGCATTTACCATGTGTGGTGGTTTGACTTAAAATGGCCCCCATAGGCTCATAGAGAGTGGCACTATTAGGAGGTGTGCCCTTAATGGGATAGGTGTGGCTTTGTTAGAGGAAGTGTGTCACTGTGGGGTGGGCTTTGAGGTTTCAGAAGCTCAAGCCAGGCTTAGTGGCTCACTGTTTCTTCCTGCTGCCTGNTAATCCAGATGTAGAACTCTCAGNTACCTCTCCAGCACNGTGTCTGCCTGCATGCTGCCATGCTTCCCACCATGGCAATAATGGACTAAACTTCTGAACTGTAAGGCAGTCCCAATTAAATGCTTTCCTTTATAAGAGTTGCCGCAGTCATGGTGTCTCTTCACAGCAATAGAAACCCTAACTAAGACAGAAGTTGGCATGAAGGACTTGGGTATTGCTGTGATATGCCAGACCATGTTTTTGTTTGAAGGAATGTGGACTTTGGGTTAGGAAAGCAGTGGAATGCTTTAAGTGTGGCATAATAGGCCATACTCATAGGAGCATGGAAGACAGTGGTGCTGAGTGTGATTTGAACTGTAAGGGTCTGCCTCAAGGGGTTTCAGAGGAGAAGAATTTTAATATGTGGCTTAGAGATAGTTCTTGTGATATTTTGGTGACTGCTTTCTGCCCTTGTCTAAAAACATCCACCTGAGGCTAAATTGAAAAGTTATATATTAACAGCTTTGGCAGAGAACATTTCCAAACAACCTAGCATTGCCTGTGTTGTGTGGCTGTTATCTTATGCAGATTTATAATGAAAATATATTTGAACGAGGGGTCATGTTCCAGCCCNACCAAGCAGCAGAACTTGACAGCTTCAGTCACATGGTTCTGGCTTTAGTGTCAAGGATACAGGAAGGGGTTATGGAATCTCCCTTTGAGACTAAGGAAAGCTGCTGAGGCCAGGCATGTGTCAGGGCTGTCCCTGCATGGAGGCCTAGAGAGGCCATTGTGTGAAGCTGTGACAATAAAGCCTGGATTGCCTTGGAGACCCCAAGATGTTGGAGATGCCAGAGCCATGGGATACCTGCTGAGGANAGCTGCTAACAGGAAGTGGAACCANTCCACTAGGAAAGTATGTTGCAGTCAACAAAGCTGAANGGAATTGGAAATCTGAAGAGTGCTTTAATATCAGGCATGGAGATGCAGTGTTTGGAGTTTTCCCAGCTGGTTTTTGGTCTTGCTTTGGTCTAGAATTTCTTCACTATGCTCCCTTTCCTCCCTTTTGGAATGGCAATGCAATGTTTATCCTGTGCCATCTTATGTTGGAAGTATATGATTTGCTTTTTTCATTTTGATTTTTACAGAGAGTTACAGGTAAGAGATTGCCATGAGTACCAGAGACCTTGAACTGTGGATTTTTAAACACTGTTGAGACTGTGATAGACTATGGGGACTTTTTGAAGTTGGACTGAATGCATTTTGCATTATGATATGGCTACAAGCCTATGGGGGCCACAGAGTGGAATATGGTGGTTTGAATGAAAGTGGCCCTCATAGATCCACAGAGAGTGATGCTATTAGGAGGTATGGCCTTATTGGGGTAGGTGTGGCTTTGTTAGAGGAAGTGTGTCACTCTGGGTGGGCGTTCAGGTTTCAGAAGCTCAAGCCAGGCCTAGTGGCTCACTCTTTCTTCCTGCTGCCTGTTGATCCAGATGTAGAACTCTCAGCTACCTCTCCAGCACCATGTCTGCCTGCATGCTGCCATGCTTCCCACNATGGCAATAATGGGCTCAATCTGTGAACTGTAAGGCAGCCCCAATTAAATGTTTTCCTTTATAAGAGTTGCCATGGCCATGTTGTCTCTTCACAGCAATAGAAACCTTAACTAAGACACCATGAGTCAAGTGCTTTGAATGAAAAGACCAGGCCTTACAAAAAGACAATGNAGAAGTCAATCATCCATATACACTCTGGGAAGTCTACAGTGCAATGGGCTGTCAAGAAGGAAGCAGGTCATCCATGTGTGGGGTTGGCAAGCAGGAAAAGCTTGGAAAGAACTCATCCTTGATCCACAATGAACTGGTGTACGCAAAGGAAGAAGGGTGAATATGAACACTGAGATCTGGTGTCCGGAAACATGTGGGGCAGAGGGGAGGCTTGTTTTGGGAACACTCCATGGAAACCGAAAGGAAGCTGTGGGAGAAAACCGAGGGAAGTGTGAAAGAGAATGGCATGTTTGCAGAACTGCAGACAGCACCGTATGTTGGACCATTACGCTTTGCACNGTGGTTCCAAGGTGAGAAGCATGACTGGAAAGGAAAGCAGTGGCCAGACCTTTGAGGGTCTTAAGTAGCCACCCCTAGAGTGCATAGTTCTGGCTATTTCCTTCCAGTTATGTAGATGTGAATTCAGTGCCTCTTCATCTCCACTCCAGGATGCTGCTGGTCCCCTGCCTCTTTGTAACTCTTCATTGCTCTTCAGGAGCATCCATCCCTGCCCAGCCCTCTGGAGTTTCACTCTGCCCACTGTGCCATCCCTGTGTGGCCAGGTCCCTGGGGTATGCAGCCCCCTGGAGCTATGTCCAATCTCTCCATCAGGATCCTCAGGGCCCACCAGATTCTGCTGCCTCACCTTCCTCTGTTGCCTGACTCTTGGTGACCCTTCTTATCTCTCTCTCCTCCTTTCTCCCCTCCCCTTCCTTTGGCCTGGGTCAGTTTTTCTGCTGGTTTATCTTCCTCTCTGATTCCTTAAAAGCCAGGCTCAGCCTTGACTCTATTCTTTCTCTTTCCTTCTCTCTTTAGTTCCCTTTATTCTTATGGCTTTGATTACTGTCATTTTTCTCTTGTGCACTTTCTCAGTTGTAGGGAGCATAGCTCCTATTCACACAGCATCTCCTTTAGAATGCCTCATAAACACCTCAAATCCAACATGCTGAAACTGACCTGTTTTTAATTTTTTAGATATTATTTATTTGTGTGTGTGTGTCTGTGTGTCTCTCTCTGTGTGTGTGTGTGTGTGTGTGTGTGTGTGTGCCATAGTGCACATGTGAAGGTCAGAGGACAGCTTTGAGAGTCAGTTCTCTACCATGGGTCTTGGGAATTGAACTCAGGTTGTCAAGATTGGCAGCAAATCCTTTTACTCACCGAGCCATCTTGACAGCCCAAACTATTTTGAACAGTTCTAATGTTGAAGTACAATATTTATCAGAAAACTACCTCGTTTTATATGTATGATTGATTAATTTTTAGTAATTTGTTGAGTTAAGAAACTATCATTTTGTAAGGCATGGTGGCATGTGCCTTTAATCTCAGCACTTGAGAGGCAGAGGCAGGTGGATTTCTGTGAGTTTGAGGGCAGCCTTGTCTACAGAGTGAGTTCCAGGACAGCCAGGACTACACAGAGAAATCCTGTCTCGAAAAACAAAACAAAACAAAACGAAAGAAAGAAAGGCTATCATTGCAACAACCCAACTTTAGAACATTACTATTCCCTGCCACTCACCATAGTCGACAGTCCCCAGCCTGGCCTGGGTGACCACGGCCTCTCTTTCCATCTTTGTAGGCTTGTCTTTTCTGGACCTTCCGCAGCAGCAGCAGCAGCAGCAGCGGCAGGGCCACCAGACAGGTCCTTTCTGTGTTTGACTTCTTTCACCTTGTGTGATATTCTGAGGGTGCAGGGCTCAGCACCTTGTCCCTTTGTGCTGTGGTGACTCCTACTTTTGCTCATGCTCATGAGAGAGTATAGGCGGATATTTCTTTCCCNCCCGCCAGTTCCTAAATAGCCAGAGGCTTAAGATTACTTGTAAATGCCCCACCAATAGACTAGGCTTGTTACTAGCTAATTCTTATACTTATATTAACCCATATTTCTAGTTATGTTTTGCCATATTACCTCATTTTCTACATGTTTTGCTTGCTCAGCGGCTGGCTGGTATCTCTCCTGACTCCACCCTTCCTCCTCCCCAGAGTCCTCTGTGTCTGGCTGTCCCACCTAAACTTCCTGCCTGGCTACAGCCTGTCAGCTTTTTACTAACCAATGAGAGCAATACCTATTCACAGTGTACAGAAGGATTATTCCACAGCAAGAGAGCACAAGTAGAGCTATCCACTTTCTGCCTGCCAGGAGCAGCTCAACAGGGAAATTGGCATGAACATGTGTGGCCATTTAGTTTTATGTTCTGGTCTGTGGAGTGATGTTGGCTACATGGCCAATTTATGTCTAATATTTTAAGGACAGAAACCTGATCTCCATGACCTTGTAGTTCTCTGGTTCCTAGTGATGTCGGTTTTGATGGATGGCCCCACNGTCCATATAGTTAATAATCTGGATCTCCATGAGTCTTTTTTATACCCTCCTCTTCATAGCCCCACATTTCTTCCTGCCAACTCTGCCTCCCAAGTATCTCTAGAACCACCTTCTAATCCTGCTTCATGGTGATTGCTCTCAGACTACCACTCTTTCTGCTTATNCAAACTATTNCACCCTGATANGTCACATCTCCAAATTCAGACCATCTCTCTTATTTGAAAGATGATTGCAAAATACTTAGTATGTGCCCCCAAATACATAAAATCATAACTTGTGAAGTCTAAGAATACAAAGGAATCCCGTGGACCTATCAGCTTGCAACATGAGCATCATCAATTCCCTGATGTNTCACCCAGTTCACACTGTGACCCATCAGTGTGTTTCTTGGTGTGGAAGGATTCAGTGGTTTCTTGTGGTTCTTAAGATAAAGTCTAGAAGACCCCATCTTCTGCCCAGGAGCTTCTTTTCCACTTAGTCAGTCTTGTCCTTCAGACACCACCCTTCAAAGCCATGAGGAAGCTTGCCTCACCTTTCCTGGGACCAGACAAAGTGTACCCAGAACTGGCCACTTCTCTTCCCAGCCAAATCTCCTTTCATTCCTAACTCTCTTCCATATCAATAGCTGAATTTCTGGAAGGGCCGAGAATCAATGCCCAGTCCACCTTGCCAGCACTGAGGTTCCCAGCCCACCTTGCCAGTACTGCATCTCCAGCGTTAGCATTTTGCTTAGCCCTGTCTTTGGTATGCTGATATGTAACATGGCTCAGATGCAGGTACCTGGTAGATATTTTGAGTTTAGCAAAGGTTCAACCCACAGATATGAATTTGGGAGAATTAACCAGCTGAAATTTAAACTACAGGCATACCCAAGACTAACAGGAAGAGAGAGAAGGCTGAAGGGTTTATTACATGAACATTTAAAGTCATAGAGAAGAGGAGAGCCAGTGGAGGAAAAGAGGGGAGAGCCAGGAGCAGGAGGACTTGAGGGAAAACAGAAACCAACGATAACAAATCTCAGGGAGTCGCAGTGTTCAGGCAGAGCGGGACAGGACAAGAACACAGTGGTCATAGTCCACAGAAGTCACTGAGCATCTGTGAGGGGAATTCTGAAGACACTAAAGTAGGAATACCAAGCTGAAAAGTGATAGGGTGTGAGGAAATGTGACACTGTGTGAGTTTGTGTGTGTGTGTGAGTTTGTGTGTGTGAGTGTGTGTGTGTGAGTTTGTGTGTGTGAGTTTGTGTGTGAGCCTTCTGTTTGTATATGTGTCTCTGTGTATGGTTGTATGAGTGTTTGTGTATTATTTATATAGGAACGTGGCTTTTTTGTATGTGTGTCAGCATGTATTTGTATGTTGTGTGTGTGGTTTTGTTATATGAGCATGCATTTGTGTGCGTTGTGTATATGTGTGTATTGTGTATGTGCGTATATGTGTGTGTGCCCTTTAAGGGACCTTCAGAAGCAGCAGTAACAGTTAAGCTTTCATGCAACTATTTCTGAGCCACATGCTGAGCATCTTCTAAGCTGAGAGAAAGATCCTGTGGAGAATGAAGTCAGAACTCATGGTTATGATTTATGGGGTCTGATTCCAGCCGACATGGTACATGACTCTGGCAAAGAAACCCACTGCTAAGTGTCGAGGAAAACAAGTGAGTGTGAATATTGAACCCTCTGCTTCTGCTTCCAAGTCTAGGGAGCTTCTTGGCTTAATTTGTTTGCTTCCTCCTATTTTTGGGAAACAGATGAATGCAGCTTCCCCAGACACCCATAAATCCTGCAGAGGGTGGAGAAAGGAGGGAGGGAAATCCTCCCATGTTGCCTCCTTCGCCCTGACCACCATGTGGATCTTTCAGTCATGTTTCTGTCGTGTCCCCTTGCCTTCCCAACCTTAACGTGCTTTATCTGGAAAGAAAGTCCTTCCCATGTTTAATTTTCCGTTTTATGTCTGACAGGAAGGTCCGTGAAGTTTGAGGGCTTGGCAGCAACCCTGAAAAATGACCTAACAGGGAGGGAAGTGGGGGCCATTCCTGGACTAAGGATGCTGGATGATTTAAGGTTTTTTTTTTTTTTTTAGAGGGGGTGGCATACAAAGAAATGGGTTTCATTGGGTCATTTTTATGTGTCACTTTATATATGTCATTATAGTTTATTCCACTTCCCTCCTCTGCCCCATCCCCTCTTGCTGCCCCTTTCATCCCCCAA
>LZPO01075947.1:75173-88399 GCA_001675575.1 Neotoma lepida
CTCAATCTAGTGTCTCATCATGCAGGTTATCCCATACACACACACATACACACACACACACACACACACACACACACACACACACACACACACGCACCACCACAAAGCTCACCACACCTGGTCTTTTGGAAAGTGGAGGACAGATTCTCAGACCCCAGCAGGCCTGCTGAATTGTATTAGTCAAGGGTGGGACCCAGGAATGTGCATTTTTCCAAGGTTCCTGACAAAGAGGCTCCTGTTTGGCGCAGCAGGCTCCTGGGCCTTCTGCAAGGCCCATTTGTGCACACTTCTTTGCAAAATCCAGCTTTAGCAAGATCCTGCTAATTCACTTGGCAAGAACTCTGCCCTCCCCCAATATCTATTCAACCTCAATATCTGATCCGTCTTCCTCCATCCCCAGGTGATGGCAGTCACCTTGGCCAGCCTTCAGCAAGATTTTTGCCAGGTCAGTTCCATTGGAACCATCTCTCTTCCTTCACTCTGATGTTTCCTCTTAGTACTTTTCCATCTACCAATCCCTATTGTGCAGTTTGGCCGCAAACCCTCGCTTGTCTGGTCTGTATTTGGAATTGAGCCCAGTTCTGTGCAGAGTAGTTATTCCTTCACTAATGGCAACAGTCCTGCATGGGATCTGACTCCTTCAATCAGGTTCTAGTTCCAGCTTCCTGTAATACTGTCCAAAGAGGTTCAAGGAACCTGCTCAACAAACTGAACTCTGCATTAACTAGTTAGGCAGTGCCTTAGTTATTATATAGTCAGTTTGAGGCTTAATTTAGTGACTCCAGGTACCAACATGTGGCTAATAGAACACAACTGAGCCACTTTTAAATTTAATTCTTGATGCTGACAAGTTGGTCCAGTTGGTAAAGAGCCTCTTATGTAAGCATGGGGAGCTGAGTTCAGTCCCCAGCACACACAGAAAAAGCTGGGTGTAGTGGTGTGTGCCTGCAATCCCAGCTCTAGGGAGGTGGACATAGGCAGATCCCTGGGGATTGCTGGCTACCAGCCTAGCCTAACCATCAAGCCCTAGGTCCCAGTGAGAGACCTTGTCTCAAGCAATAAGATGGACAGCTCCTGAGGAACCACACTGGAGACTGACTTCTAGCCTCTATATAAGCATGCACACAGAACGATTCATACCTACATAACACACACACACACATACACACACACACACACACACACACACACTTGTATACATACACTAAATAAATTTGTATACCTGTCAATATAATGCATTGGAATCTTTAAAAGGTCTCATGGTTTCTGAAGGCTCTTGAAGCCTCCAGGCCATAGTCCTACTCACAGGCAATAGCTTTTAAAACTTACCACAGCCCCTGTTCCTGGGAGGATTCAAATATATTCTTTAAATAAACAATATTCTTTTAAGTATTTTTTTGATTTTGCANATTTAGACGTTATTTACTGGGTCTGGAGAGATGGCTCAGAGGTTAAGAGCCCTGGCTGCTCTTTCAGAGGTCCTGAGTTCAATTCCCAGTAACCACATGGTGGCTCACAACCATCTATAGTGAGATCTGATGCCCTCTTCTGGCCTGCAGGCATACATGCAGGCAGGACACTATACATAATAAATAAATAAATAAATAAATAAATAAATAAATAAATAAATAAATAAATAAATCTTAAAAAAAAAGTTATTTACTGAATTTATACTGAAGAAGTTATTTCCCATAAGGAACATCTGGGTTTTTGTTTTTTTCTAACAACGCATTCATTTGGTGTCTTCCAGGCTCTAATTCTGTAGCTTCACAGTCTCCATGGGATTGTCAATCAGCATTCACGTTCTTAGAACATGCCAAGGCCGCGCCTGCCAAGGCTGAGGTTGCATTTCTTTTCTTGTGTCCCTTGCCTTCCCTTGGGAGTTAATAAACATCTCCATCTTTATTTCTCTACTTTCTTAGCTGCTCACATTCTCCAGACCCTCGGATAAGAAACACAAACCAAGTAAACAGGTAGCGTGTAGTAAGTCCACTGATCTCTTCCAGCCTGGACAGAGCTTTACAGCTTGGCAATGTGGGTACCTCCCTTTGCAGATACCTGGGAATCCCTGTTTTTTTCTTTCTTGGTGTACCTCCCGAGGATGCCAAAGGATTTTTATGTAAAATGGACTCTGAGTTGATGGGGGGTAGTGATTTATATTTGTTTACATTCTGACATTGCTGTGTGGCATGAACCTTCTGTCCTCAACTGGTGTAGCAGTTCCCATATCTGACCCTTGTCCTAACTCCCATTCACTGTATTTGGCTGAGCAAGGAACTCTAGGTTGGACATGATTTTCTCCCCGTTTGGAGGACACTGCCGTGCTGCTTCAGTTTCTAGCTTGCAGTATCAACACTGAGCAGGATTAGATCCGATGTTGTTCCTAGCTGTTGTATCGTGGGCTGTTTCTCTCTCTAGGACTTCTCAGTTCCATTCATTCCTGGGGTCTCACATTCCCGGTGTTATATTTGGTGGGGATTTGGTTTCTGTTTTGTAGGGTGCATTGAGTACCTTCCTGGATGCTCAAAGGGAATCTCAAGTATTTTGCCTTAGGAAACTTTGGAGGAAGTATTTCCTCTTCCATTTTCTCTGCTCTCTTTCTCTTCTCTCTCTAGTTCTTATTAGAAGGTATCAGAGATTCTAGGCTGATCTTTTATATTTATCCCCCCACCTCATTTCCCTTCTTTCTGGGAGAATTCCATAATTTTATCTTCTGGTATTTCATCAGAATTGTGTGTGCAATTGTGGGAGTGTGTACATAATGTGGGTAGGTGTATATTACATGTGGGTGTGTGTACATATATGTGGTTGGGCATAGATATATACACATTGTATATCTATACATATACCTGTACATGCACGTGCATGTGGAATTTGGAGAGCGACTCCAGGTGGCTTTCTCTATCGCTCTTCACCCTGGTGTTTGAGGCAGGTTCTCTCACTGAACTCGGAGCTCTCTGACTCAGCTAGGCTGGCCAGCCAGAGGCTCTGGGTTCCTGCCTCTTTCTGGCTTTTCAGCACCGAAATTTGGGCACATGCCACAGTGCCTAGCTCTTAATGTCGTGCTGGGAATTGACCTCAGGCTCTTGAGCTGAGTAGCAAGCTCTCCACTGGCCCATCTCCCCAGCCTCATCATTGTCATTTAAAATTTCACAGTCGTATTTTTTGCTTTAAGAAGTTTTTTCTTGTTCTGTGTGGTTATAAAATGTGTCCTTTTGGTCCTCATCTGGGGATACTCTGTCTTCTCTAATGTCAGAGGACGCTGATGCTACTGGAGGTGGTCTCCATGGGGGGTCTACCATATCCGGAGCTTTCATCCTACCCTGGTGATTGTCACCATCACTCTTGACACAGCTTGGTTGCTGAGCAGCTTTGTCCATTCATTGTTCTGTTTCTGTGGGATAGTGAGGGTGCCCAGCAGTTACACAGGGAGACCCTTTATGCCAAAGTCTACTGTGTCTTTCTCTTTCACTGGGTTTTTCCTGCAGGGTTGACTTCATTCATTGCTTACTGTGGGATGGGGTAAGTAGGTAAAGGCACACAGGCCAGAGCCAGGAAAGGGGGTTGGTGAACTCATCTTTCATATGGGTCTTATCTAGTCCCATTGTTTCTAGCACTGGTTGGTGTTTCAGAGTCTGTTCCTCCTGTGAGTGTCCCAGCGGTGGGGGTAGTGTCTCCCCATGTCTGTCCTGAAGCTTCGTGTCACTTTTGCTTCAAGAGCATCTGGGCTTCCCAGGCTCAGGCCATCTTTGGAAAGGGTGTTGACATTTCTCAACTGCTATTATCTCTGTTCCCACTTTTTCTCTCTTTCCCTTGTGGTACAGCGGGAACATTCTTCTATAACCAGAGAATTTTCTAAGGAGGCAGAAATATTTGTTCAAGATGTCATGTTTAATCCTGAGTGGTCTTTTCTGAATGTCCCTTCAGGTCCAGAGGGAGGGCAAATGTGTGTGAGGGGCCCATAAATCAAAAGCATGGGAAGGAGACTTTGACACAACGGCATTGATAGAAGAAAAGAGTCTGGGTCTCCGGTCTAGGCTGACCTGGAATTTGCTATGTAGCCAAGGATGACTTTGAACTTCTGACCTTCCTGCCTCTACTTCTCAAATGGTGGAATTACGCACACATACATATACTCCCTTTATGCTGTGATGGGGATCAAACGTAGGGCTTTATGCACACAGGCAACTACCCTAACAATTGAGCGTGCCTCACCCCCACCCGCCCAAGGCTTCATCCATTTTTTTATTGTTGTTAAAACATTTTTGAGCCCTAAGATCTTTCTGAAACTGCTTGGTGATGGGACTATAAAGACTATGATGTATGGTGCCCACTCCAAAGTACATTACAGTCCAATGTCATGGAAGTGTGTGAGTGGATCCAAGCTCACAGGAGTGAGATAACAGCCTGTAACGGGAGTCCTCACAGAGGGCACAGTGGCTCATGCCAGCCCAGAGTGGCAGGAGGTACTTCTGGGAGGTGTCCCCAGAGCTAAGGTTTGAAGGTTGTGATTTCTGGGTGTGAAACTGGGGGAAAGGCATTCCAAGCAGAGAGACCTGTGGGTGCTGAGCAGGAGTCTAGAGACTGAAGAGTAGATTGAAGCAGTCAGAGCAAGGCAGGAGTGGGAAAGCCACTTGGTTATCACTGTCCANGCTAGGGCAGCGTGTGAAGTAGGCCGTCCCAACAGAAACAACAGCATCTTATTCCCTCTGAAAAGCTGAGCCATCTCAAAGTATAAAAAGAGGGCAACTTGAAGATTGCAGAGAGACAAGACACATTAAACACTGGTTCAATGATAAGAACAGGACTGTTCTAGTTCCCAAATGACAAGCCGCTTCCTGTCCACTTCTATCCTCTAGTGTCCAAACAGTTATGAAATAGGCCTTGGAAAAGCTCACATTAGTGAAATCTTGTTCTGCTATTCCTGCTGGCCGAGATTGTTTACAGATTATAACTGAGTCTTTTACCCCACCGACAGATGCAGTGTTCACAAGCTCTGGAGACGTGTGAATTTGGGGCGATGTTTTGACAGATCCCCAGTAAGAATAACTGAGGTCCAGTTGCCCTTCTGCCTTCAGGAAGGCCCTGCCCTGTCTTGGCTCCTGTTGCCTCACTTGGCAAATAGGAGGAACTGAATTAGATTACCTTCAAGGTTTGTTCCCAAACAGAAATTGGATGCAGGTAGCCTTAGCTTTACAAAGGTGAGTATTAAGAAAGAGGTAAGGTTTTATTTGATTTTGTTTTTAAATCAGGATTTAAATTCTTGATAAGCAAGCATAAGGGAGACCCCTCCATCTCTCCTTACCTCTCCCATGGTATTTGCAGCTTGGGATTCACAAACTCCAGAGAGAAATATGTCACTGAAGGCAAACACATATCACAGACGCCCCCCCCCATGCATATATGCCACACTACACACACACCAACATACAACATGTAGACCCTGCACACTAACATATAACACATACATCATATACTACACACACTACACACAACAACATAATACAACACACACACATGTGCTATAAAATGTATCAGATTCTGTTATACTTCAGAAAAGGTTGAGAGAACAGTGCTTTTAAGAAGCCAACTGCTGTGAAAACAATGATGCCCTGTCTAGATGTTTTCCAAAGCTCTTGGTATTTTGAACCCCTCCTCTGTCCCCCACCACCAAGTGACTGGAGCAGTAACCTAAGCCCTCTGGACTGGCTGGCAAGTGACAGACACAGTCTGGGTAACTGTGAGGTGAGAATGGCATTTCTTTTTCCTGTTAGGGGTTCTCTAATTCCCTGAAGTGAAAGAAGTACCTTGGGATGCTCTCTGAACAGGCTGTGTGAAGCCTTGGGCTAACGTCCCGAGCAGAGGCTGGACTGGCATTTCAGGAGAAGCTTTGGGAGGCTCNGGCCTGCCACGGCTATGGAACCTCACTTCTCACAGCTCAGATCTCAGACCACTGGCACAGAGGCCCAGTGGTTTGGCTACCGTGGGACAGCCACAGACCTTTCAACAAGTCTCCAAAGGAGATGTGGCATAGAGCTTGTGTCTGTCAGCAGTTCAGAAGTCCTTATGCCCTGCTAGCCTTGTGTGACTCCAGAAGAACACGCGGAGGCTTTGATTCCCCACTGCCGTAGCAACTTTTTATTCCAACTAACCGTCTGTTCCCAAGTGATTGCGCTGCTCTTGGTGCCAGCACCAGATGTCTCGTTCCATCTGCATTTTATCTCGTCCCTCCCACGCCTGAAAACTCCCCCAGTATTTTTTACAGCTTTTTTGACCAGCAATTGAAATTGACATTGAAGTTGGTTTCTTTTCAGACCTGCTATCCTGTTTCAATAGACCCACTGTTTTTTTTGGAGGTGTGTGTGTGTGTGTGTGTGTGTGTGTGTGTGTGTGTGTGTGTCCCTACTATGTATGAAGACCTGAATGGTGATAATACCACATACAACATATGATTTCATGAAGTCTTACCTTGAGGCTTCAGATCAATGCGGCTCCTTTATATTGGCTGCCTATTTCCTGTCGTCTTCTCTCCTCCTCTCTATCCTTCTGTCTCATCTCTCTTCCTCTGTGGTTTCCCACTCTTTGGGGAGGGGCAGGATTTCCGGCTCGCAAGTTGGTTGGTTTCTGGGAGGAGTCAAAAGACCTGGTTCAAGACTGGAACCAGCTGGTCTGCCACAGGGTACAACGTGTGTGAGACCCAGGCCCAGGAAAAGGACGGCCCAGCCCACAGCAGGGTGACACCTGCAAGAGGGAACCAATCCAGGCATAAGCATCAGGCTCCCCAAAGGACAGGGACCCCAGGCAGCCTGGCATGGAGATATTGGAAGTGGTCCTGGTTGCCCTGGAAACTTTACTGTTACTATTGTTAGCTCTAAACACCCACTAGAGTGGAAACGACCCTAGCAGAGCCACGTTCCACCCAAGCAGGTGCTCACTTCAGAGTCTTGGCTTTGCCTCAGAGGAAGTTACTGAACAAGCACTATGTTTGGGCAGATTTCTCTTCCCTGCCAGGAGAGACTCTAGTGACCCAAGACTTTCCATAAGTGTGTGCTACCCACACTTGAGTTTCAGACCGTCACAAGAACCACAGCCACTAGGGATAGAGGGGATGAGGAAAAAGTCCCAGGGGAGCAGGGGCTCCATTAGCAGAGACAAATGACCCCAGTCACACATGCACACACATATATACACACATACATGCACACACACACACAGGCAGACACACACATACATGTAGACACATGCACAGACACACATACATACAGACACACAGGTGCAGACACACACATGCAGACACACAGACATACACATGCAGACACACACATACATGCAGACACAGACACACAGACATACAGACACACATAGACACACATACATGTAGATATACACACATGCAGATACATACACATACATGCACACACATGCAGACACACACACAAATGTTCACTTTCTTAATATTTATTTATTCACATATTCAACAGATATTTGAAGCACACCTACTTGATCCCAGGTCTAAGCTGTGTTACAATCAGCTCTTTTCTTCAGGGTGTTTTAGCACAGTCACACTGTGAGCACAGAAGTTAATCAGCATGGCAGTACACACTGGATGCTGAGGTGTGGGGTCCTGACCTCACCGAGGGGATGAGTCACTGGTGATGATGTCTCCTGTGGGGAAGGGTCCTTTGGGACAGCCCATCTTCTCTTTCTCAGCCAACACAGGCATTGGCTTTTTTCAGTGATACTTCTTGAAATCTCCAGTTCTGAGAGGATGGGACCTTTGCCCTATTTTCATTTCAGGGGCCGCTTATTTTCTCCTGAGAACTCTGGATTCTACCGAGTTTTACCTTATTTTCTACAGCACTCTGAAAACTTCTAAACACATATTGGCTACTTTCCATTGGGTCCACATCTCAATATGTTTTTATTAAATTCCCTAATTCATATTTGAGTGAATTAGAAGAAAATGGGTTGGGATGGGGGCAAACAAGATCTCCTTTACTTCAGTTGTTGGGTCTACTCCAGTACAATTTTGGAAAGTTTCTTAAGGACTGTTTTGTTTTTATTTCCTTTTTTTGGTTCCTATTCTTTGTTTCTGGTGGGTCTCCTATTGTCTCAAGGCAAGGTGACAAGGGGGCATGTGCCAAAGAGACTCATGGGGTGGGGCATCCTCTTTGTGAAATCGCCCATTCCTTCAGTTACATGAATCCCAAGTGAACATCAGTACAATGCCAACCAGATTTTTGGCATGTGATTTTTGACATGTCCAAACGACTGCTGTCTTTCCTTCTGTGCTGGGGGTGGAGTCCAGGGCCATGTGCATGGTGTCACCAGCAGTAGGGCTTCTAGTCTCTGTTATGGTTTGGGGACCATCTTGGCACATGTGGCTTTGCTGGCTGGAATGCTGTTCTGGTGCACACAGAACAGAGCAGCACATTTTTGCCTCTCCTCCTGAGGCTTAAGAAAAACCTGCAGTTATAGCTCTACCAAGGTTTAAATCCTATTTCCTTAGGGCTGCTTTCCGGTTTAATAAGTATTCATTTCCAGGGCAGTCTCTGAAGAAAGGGGTGACTTGTATGGAAGGTCAGGTAAAGCCGCACAAAAGACAAGCATGAAAGGAGGGCTCCTGTGATAAATAAAAGACCTCCTCAAGTCAGAAGTACTCTGACCTCTCCTGAAGCCAGCTAACAAACCATTAGCCAGGCGTAGTGTTGCTCACTACAGTCCCAGTGCACAGGCTGGAAGCTCACAGCTTGAGAGCAGCCTGGGCCTACAGCGAGAACNAGGCCAGCCAGAGCTACCACAAGACGTTGTCTCTGAAACAATAGGGCTAATTATTGACTCAGGTTTTAGTCTCTGAATTATTCTGAAGTTCCACTTCTCTTTTTTCTTCTTTAATTCATTCTTCTTTCTTTGAGAAGGAGTCCCATGTAGCTCACGCTGGTCTCAAACTCAATAATGGATACTGGCTTTGCACTCTTGATCCACCTGCCCCCATCCCCAAATCACCATGATTAAAAGTATATACCACCATGCCCCCATTCAGATTTTATTAAATGTATGATAATTTATTGAGTTTTTTTTAACAGATTAAAAGTTCTTTAGCAGTGGTTTTCAACTTTCCTAGTTCTACAACCTTTTAATACAATTTCTCATGTCATGGTGACCCCCATCCATAAAATTATTTCACTGCTACTTTGTAACTATAATTTTGTTACTGTTATGAATTGTAATGTAAGTATCTGATATGCAGGAGATCTGATATATGACTTCAAGGAGGTCACAACCTACAGGATGAGAACCACCGTGCTATAGGATGGCCATTGGTATTCTGACTCAAAATTTTTACTTTACCAATGTTGTACAATATTATTTTAAGGTGTGTTACTTTTGTTTATGTTACATTTGTTAAACTCTGTGAAGCTGTGTTGCTGTGCCTGTCTAAAATGCTTGGTGGTCTAAAAAAGAGCTGAGCAGCCAATAGTGAGGCAGGAGAGAGAAATAGGCGGGGCTGGCAGGCAAAGAGGATAAATAAAAGGAGAAATCTGGGAGGAAAAAGAAGAAGGAGAGAGAGAAGGAAGAGGACATCAGAGGCCAGCCATCCAACTACACAACCAGCAACCGAGTAAGAAAGAAAGGTATACAGGAATATAGAAAGGGAAAAGCCCAGAGGCAAAAGGTAGATGGGATAAATTAAGGGAAGCTGGCAAGAAACAAGCNAAGGTAAGGCNGAGCATTCATAATTAAGAATAAGCCTCTGTGTGTGATTTATTTGGGAGCTGGGTGGAGGGCCCCTCAAAAGAGTAAGACAAACAGCAACATATCAAAGTGAGGGCAAGAGTCAGGATGCATACAGCTTTGCAGGGGAGGCAAGATCTCTTCCTAGAAGAAGCTGAGCCTGGCTTGAGAGGCGTAGACAGAGCACGTGCCAGTGAGTGGTGTCTTGGCTTCCATTTCTGAGCAAAATGTAGAAAAGGANCCTGATTCAATACCCTGAAATACAGATGAACACACCCTTCCACACGTGGATGAGGCACCATCCATCCAGTGCTCCTGAAATACAGATGAACACACGCTTCCACATGTGGGTGAGGTACTGTAGTCGAAAAGTTTCTCTNGTCCCACCCAGCCCAGTGGTCTATGGATGCTTATAGAATAATCATTCAGAGGCTTAATATTATTTACAAACTATATGGTCTATGGCAGGCCTCTTGCTAGCTAGCTCTTATATCTTAAATTAACCCATTTTTATTAATCTATGTTTTGCTACGTGTTCCGTGGCTTTACTGGTCTGTTGGCATGTTGCTCCTTGGGCGGCAGGCTNTCATCTCTCTAGACTCTGCCTTTCTCTTTTCTGTCTCTCTCCTTGGATTTCCTGCCTGCCTCTAAGCTGCCTTGCCATAGGCCAAAGCAGCTTATTTATTAACCAATGGGAACAACATATATTCACAGCATACAGAAAGACATCCCCCAGCAAGACACCATCCATCCAGTGCCTCTGAAATACAGATGAACACAACCTTCCACAGGTGGATGCAGCAGCTTCCCATAGCTCAGCATGACCAATAGCCCACCCCAGAACTGGTCATCAGTCAGGGTAGATCGTGTCCTTGAGGATCAGTTTGGATCAGATTGGTGATTTATTTGTCCTTATCTCCACCCATTNCTGTCAAACACTCTTACTCTTGTATATCAGATTTAAAACACCCAAGAATAGATTTTAAAAAATATAAAACAAGACTTAATAATAGAGACAAAAAGCAAAGTGAGCAGCAGGAAAATGAGCAGTTGGATGGTAGAAGCATTAATCAAGTGGAGAACTTCTATCTAGGTGTGGGGGCACACATCTTCAATCCTCATCCTTGAAAAGCTGAGGCAGAGGAACCTTGAGTTCAAGGTGAACCCAGCCACACTAATTTGATGCCTGTATTAGTTACCTTTCTGTTGCTGTGAGAACACAGCATGACCAGGACAATTTGTAGAAGGGATGGTGTGTTTAGGCTCAGGGTTCCAGAGTCCATGATGACAACATACAGCAGGCCTGGGAGNAGGGACAGAAGCTGAGAGCAAGCATCTTCAAACACAAGCAGGAAGCAGAGAGGTCAAACTGGAAACAGGTGAGGCTTTCAACTCTCAAAGCCCANCTCCAGTGACAGACTTCCTCCAGCAAAGCTCCACCTCCAAAACCTCCCCAAACAGCACCTCTAACTGTGTTCAGACACCTGAGACTATCATTTAAACTACCACAAGGCCACACTGAGTTACTGTCTCAAACAGGCAGTGAACCTCTGCAGCAAAAGGTCCAGTGGACTGCATATACCGAGACTCNTGTTGAATTAGCTAATGATAACACACTTTCCACACAAAGTACCAAATGTTTTTATGCAGAGACCTCTGTCTGGTTACTCAGTGGGGGCACCTCCTAANTGAAAGGGCAAGGGGCCATACATGAAGGTCTAGGTGTAATTATCAGAAAATGCACCTCTAAACTGACCAGTTGAGCTCAGATTACTCATTGAGATTTAATAGCCCAGGTGTAGCTATGAAGACAAATGTAATTTAGACACAAGGAACCCAGAGAATATGCCAGGTGGTCCAAGGGGCCTCTGAAACACTCTCAAATGTGTTTGACCCTCCAGAATTGTCAAAGAATATAAAAGCATCATTTAATGTATGAAATAAAGTTTAAAAGGTGAGTTACTGGCTGTTTACAGTGAGGGTGAGCTTTGTGGAGCAGATTGTTGAATTTAACACTAGAGCACTTTGGAAAATGAGAAGGTTGGGTACTGGTGTACCTTCCCATACGCAAGTGGGTCTGCTGGGTTTGTTGNAATAACAAGATGCTTGACAAAAGCAAGAGAAGAAGGGGCTGACTTTGGCTTGCAGTTGGACGATGCAATCCATTTTGGCAGGGAAGTCATTGGAGCATGGGACAGTCAGGAAGCAGAAAGGCGAATGCCAGTGTCCTGCTGGCCTTCTTCTTTCTCTTTTGTACAGTTCTGGACTGCAGTNCACTTCAGTTAACCGAATTGCAAANCTCCCTCAGAGCCAAGTCCNGATGTGTCTCCTGCTCTGTGGTTATAGAACTGATCTGTTGGGTTTGAGTTCTTATTGACTCTCTCCCATTCAGTTTCAGTTTGCTTCAGTGCCTGGCTCTGTGGTAGGTCTTTCTTGTCAGACTTTCTTTGGACCACGAACCCCCAAATAATGACTTGAAGACTTATTATTTATTATAAAAACTTGGCCTTTAGCTTAGGCTTGTTCCTAACTATCTCTTATAACTTAAATTAACCTGTTTCTATTCATCTATGTTCTGCCATGTGGCTCTCTACCTCTCCTCCATTCTTTACATCTGACTCCCTCCATGTCTCACGGGTGAAATCCCCCATGCTAGATTCTAACCCAGAGTTCCTATCTCTGCCCGGAAGTCCCGCCTAACCTCTCCTGCCTAGCTATTGGCCATTCAGCTCTTTATTAAACCATTTGGGTTTGATTATTATAGATGACTAACTACTAACCTGCATTTCTTAGTTATCCTAAATAGTTTATAATAATAGCTTTCAAGGAATAGAACTTCACACTNCATTTTTAAATGAGCTGCATAGGTACAATACCTTAAACAAGAGTAGAAACATATATACAGTATGTTATAACAAAAAAATTTAAAATTTTTCAATATACAAAAATCCATACTAATGTAAAATATTTGAGACTAGTAGTTGCTTTTTAGTTTNAAAGTAGATTTAATACTATCCTTTTATCCTATCATTCCTATACCCACCTTTTTTCTTTTCAGAAAGAGATCCCTGAATCTAAGGTCCTTTGCTTAGTTTCCTCCTTGACCATGACCAATAACAACTTACAGCTGACCCCCTCAAAAAGACAAACATCCATAACCACCCACCCCACCTCTTGGGAATGTGGGTGTTGTATTCTCTAGACTGCTTCCTGTTGTGTTGGGGTGATGGCATCTTTGAGGACCCTGAGAAAATTGAGATAATGTTCAAGTCCTGGGAGAGCTAGCTCTATCATTTGTTGTCCAGTCTCTATGTAATGGGAAAGTACAGGGCTTATCTGAAGTCCTGGTTACAGTAGTCAATGAGACTGGACCATCTCAGGTAGAGTTTTGAAGTTGTTCTGGATGCAATTTTTTTTCCTTTTTTTTAATTAAAAAGATTTTCCACTCCTTTTACATACCAACCTCAGATCCCCCTCTCCTCCCTCCTCCC
>LZPO01075947.1:121420-132503 GCA_001675575.1 Neotoma lepida
CAGTGCTGGGATTAAAGGTGTGTACCACCATTCACCTTGGTTTTTGAGATAGGATCTTTCACTGAACCTGGAACTCTCTGATTCAGCTGGCCTGGCCAGCAAGGCCCAGGGTTTCACCTCTTTCCATCTTTTCAGAAATGAGATTACCAGTGTGTGCTACTGTGCCTGACTTTTTTTTTGTTTGTTTTTTTAATTTAAGCGTGGGTTCTTGGGATCCAACACAGGTTTCCATCATTGCATAGTAAGCACTTTTCTGACCCAGCCATCTCCCCAGCTCCTAATGATGACTTTTCAGCTACTGGATCTTGACTAGAAAACCTGAAGACCAGAGGATCAGCATGAATGGAGGGAGGGTTCTCAGGCCACATGGCATGTCTGTGACTCTTGGTAATGGTTAAGAATGTGGGTGCCTAAACAAATAATAAAGGCTCCAGTCACTGCCCACCAGCTGGGACCCAGTTATTGGAAATGGGTCTCATTTTCTTCATTTGAGAAGTAAGGCCAGCCAAGTGCCACCCACAGTGCTGTGGTAGGTGTTGAATGGGTTAATGCATGGAAAGGGCTTATAGAGTCGCAGGCCCTCTGGAGGCATACAGGAAGTGTTAACTGTGGTTATTTTAGACTGACATCCTGATTTCTCCAACACCTGAGGACCTAGCTAGTCATATATGTGGCTGTCTCCAGGCAGACAGTGTGGGTTGATAAGGGTGCTGGCGAAGGGAGGCTATGGAGCAGTCAATTAATGACAGGAAGCCTCAGAGTCCTGTCCTGTTACTGTCGGCCTCTACCAGAGACTGCCTCTTACCTGTGCTTCAGCAACTTACCAGGACTACTCTCTCTCTCTCTCTCTCTCTCTCTCGCTCGCTCGCTCGCTCGCTGGATAACTGGTGTGCAGGGCCACGGTATGTTTAGTCACATTGTAAATTCTCAGAGCCATTGCTGTAGCCCATCCTGCCTCACAGACAAGGACTCAGCCATGACTCATTATACTCCAGTGGTGCCCAGACTTAGTCACCAGATGCCCTGTGCTCTGATACCTAAGCGTCAGATCCGGAATCATACTCTTTAGTCTTCTTCTAATCTTTCCTTCCCTTTNTTCCTTCCCTTGTGATTGCTCATGGANCAGGTNCTTCCTAGCTACCTTTGTGGTTTGAGCCCAACAGATGGATAATGGGGACATTGACTTCCAGTGTCACTGNTCTGCTCATCAGGATCATTGCCAAGGGTGCATGATGAGCAGGCAAATGAGATGACACCCTTATCATTATAGTGTCATTTTGTCAANCTGGAGTAGGTGTTTCAAAANACAGCCCCCACTACCAGCTGTAATGCAGAACATTCATGGTGAGTGACCCATTCTGGTGACCATGAGCCTGGCACCATGGCCTCTGAAGATGCAGTGATGAAAAATAGACCAGGAAGACTCAAGAACCTGAATGAATTATTTTCATGTCAACAGGAATCTGTTCTACCAACATCAAGCTCCTTCCTACAAGGTTCCAGGCACTTGGGAAAAAATAGTGAACAAAGAAGACAGGAATCTGTGATTCCTCAGACACAATGCCTTAGTGGTGGACACAAAACAAATATGCCCAATGAGGAAATTTGGGGGGTGANGCTGTAGCTCAGTTGACAGAATGCTTGCTTAGTATGCGTGAAACCCTGAACTTGATCCCAGCACCATATAAACCAGGAGTGTTGCTACNTGTCTGAAATCCCAGCACATGGGAGGTGGAGCAGGAAGACCAGAAGTTAAAGGTCATCCTCAGCTACAAATCAAGTTCAAGGCCAGCTTAGGTTACATGAGACCTTGAGTAAATTAGATAGTTGGTCAGAAGGTGGTGTTGACAAAAAAAAGTTTTAAAAAAGAAAAGTTAAAAACCCTATCAACAGCATAGGGCAGATGAGCTTGGGAGCAGACACAGGATAGAGAAGATGGTTGTAATTTTAAATATGGTGGTCAGAGGAAGCCTTGTTNAGGATTCGGGATTGGAAGAAAGTCTTGAACACGATGAAAGACACTTTTGCAGATGCCCAAGGCACAACTCTCTTAAGCCGCTGGAGGAGCTGGGGCAAACCTGGCAGCTTGGAGGCCTAGCCAGGAGGTGTGCTACTGATGTGAGGGCAGGGAGGGGAGGGAGTAGGAATGGAGAGTCAATTTAGGGTAGTTCTGACCACAGAGGGCTTCACAGACTGCCTGAGCTTTGGCTTTGGCCTTGAGAGGTAGGGAGCCAGGCAGGATTCAGCTCAGATCCCAGACCTCCTGTGNTCGGCTTTGACTGTGGATCAGGCTGGAGACTGCTGCAGTGTGGGACAGAGTGGCTCAGCCAGGAGGGCAGTGGGAGCCAGGAGATGTTTTGGTAACTTTGGACACAGAACCAGCAGAATTTGTGACTGGCAGTTGCTGGTATGGATATGAAAATAAATAAATAAATAAATAAATAAACAAATAAATAAATAAATAAAAACCCAACCCAGATAACTTCACTAGTTTGAGCAAAAGCTCTAACAGCCCAGGCTCTAGGGCAGACAATTGGTCTGAAGCACAGGCCTGACTGGCAGGGTCAGAGCAAAGCAGGTACTGAGGGAAGCTGAGGTGCTCAGGCCACACCCTGGCTGCCCTGTAGCTCCAGCCAGACCCTCATGAAGCTGTGGGCTCTGTTTTACACTATTAATCTTTGGATACATTGGGCTCTGATGTTCTAGAGCCTGTGCCAGGTGACCTGGACTTCTGGGGTCATTTTGGAATGATTGGGCTTGAGTCATTGAAGAGTTGGGCTACTCTTAGAGGGCTGCATAAATGTCTTCTAGAACATTCCTGCGTGGGAGGCCTCTGCAGAGCAGCTGATGTTTGTCTCCTGTGAAGCCGAACCTAGGACCTGCCCCAGCTTGCAAAGGCTGAGACACCAAATGCTTTTTTACCTGGGCTTCTAGGCTCAGAAAGGGGGGGGCAATTTAAAGGGCCCACTCACAGTGAGGCCCATCCCACTTCCCCTCTTCTGGGATTGAGGCTTCCACACCTAAGCTTTTCAGCAGGCTGAGCTAATTATTATTGAGCTCTTTGTCACATCCTCTGGTGAAGGGGGAATTTCCGGAAGTCTGGACTTGGGGAGTGGAAACAGACCAAGTGGTAGAAGTGGATTCTCAAAACTCAAGCTATCAGGTGTGATCCTTCTCTGCCGGACTAATGAAGGGAAGCTGTGTGTACTGACCCCACTCACAGAGTGACCCCAGACTCCATTTGCTAGCTGTAGTATTCTTCTGTTTGAGCTTGAGCTAAATTTGAAGCTTGGGGTGAGACATGTCCAGTTCAGTCTGCAGAACAGTCTACCTCTCCCTTAAGGATCTTGGGCACATCCCTCTAGTGTAGAAGAAATCCTGGCACACTGGAATAGGGAGTCGCAGAGTCCTGCTATGGCTGGAGATGTAGCTCAGTCAGTGGTAGAGTACTGGCTCAGCATGCATGGAGCCCTGAGTTCCATGCCCAGCATGGCATAAANTGGGCATGGTGGTGCACACTTGTAATCCCTGCACTTGGGAGGTGGAGGCAGGAGGATCAGAAAGTCAAAGTCATAATTGGCTTTTTAATGACTTGGAGGCCAGCCTAGGGTATATGAAACACTCTTAAAAACAAAACAAAAAAAGTCTTCAAATTGTGACTTTGAGGCAAGAGTGTTCCAAAATAATGTCAATGTCTTCAGGGGCCAGGACAGGGACTGTGACCTTCCAAGTCTGCTGAGATGACCTCTGACCCAACCTAGAAGGGGAAGTGTCCTTGACCAGCCTTTCCTCCTGGTCCTGTTTCTGCACTTTTAGTGGCTGGAGCCCATGAGACCCCACAAAGGGACTGTGTTCCCAGACCTGGTGGGTGCCGTGGGAAGTCTGTGTTGGCTTTACCGGCCCAGCTATGCCATAGCTTTCTCCCATCTGTGGTCAGGTCTGTTTTCTGGCCCTGCAGGCTGGCATTCCTGGCCAGGAGGGTGGGGCTCAGGAGCAGCTGGGACAGTGACTCACAGGCAGTTACCTGTCCCGGGGCTCTTTGCCAGCCCTGCCAAGGGAACTTGAGGCTCTGTGTGCAGGCTGCTCTGCTCAACTTCNGTGGGAGAACTGAGCTTTGACCACTTCCTGAGCCTTTTAAGGACCCTCCCCACCCAAAATCCCCAGTAGGGATTTTCCACATTTTCCTTTTGGGATGAGCCTGGTGCTTTCCAGGGTTCTGAATATTTGGGTCTTACACTGTCCCACCTAGTGACATGCCCAAACCCTAACACAGTCCTCACAATCTGATGTGTGTCCCCAGCCTTGTTGGTCTTCTGTCCAGGGTGGACTGGGACTTAAGAGGAAGCTGATACCTACTAGACTTGGGAAGNTGCCAGATCCAGTACCTGGGCCCTTCCCTGCCCCAGAGACAACAACCCCCATCTCTCAAGACCTTGCTGCTGCGTTTCCAGAATCTTCCAGCCCTCCAGACACCCAAGAGCAGGCAGCCTCCAAGACCAACCCACTTGCCTAGTCCTGTCCTGAGGGTGTGTGGGGGGGCAGTGATGTCAGATGGGCGTGGCGACTGCCAGATTCCTGAGGCCGCCCTGGACTGGGGCTACACCCAGCCAGGGAGTCTCCAGAGGTGAGGCTGCTGTTTAAAACCTTGGAGCCAAGAGAGGGGACCCCCACATTCCCAGGGAGCTCTCCCAGAGGGATTTGGAGAAAGGCAGGGNGCATAGGAGCTCAGGGTGAGGTAGGTTATCTGCCTTACCTGTCCTGTGGGGGAGGATGGAGAAGGGCTGTGTCTCCGGAGTCTGAGGCCTGGGTGCAGGGCCCATGCGGCACTCTTCTTGGGAGCACACCTGAGTACACGGGTAAATGTCTGTGGCTGTTTGAATTGCTTTTTACGCCTGATAAGTACCTGGCGACTTAGAAAAAAGCAGCTAAAATCCGGGCTTAGCACAAAGGCAAGGTAGGAGGAATGGTTAAGCTCAACTCAGCCTCATTCTTGGCGGGTTTTCAGGAGTGCAGAGATGCTTTCTGTCTTTGGCCCTCAGTGGCCCTGAGACGTGAGGCCACACACCCCAGCTTGGGCTCCTGACTGCCCTGGAGGAGGTGAAAGGAAGGACCACGCAGCATTGGGATGCAAAGATGGCAGAAAGGCTGCCTTGTTCCCCCCTGCCTGCCCACAACCCTCTGTTTCCTTCTCAGCTGCTTTGGGCAGACCTTGTGTGCTATCTCAGGAGCAAGAGTGGTGCATGCTGCTGAGGCGAGCCTGCTTCCTGTGCTGTTTCCAGCTGCCTTTAGCATCCCTGCCCATAACTGGAGACATTTTGAGCTGCTTTTGGTGCAGATAAAGCCTTCTCTCACTTTTCCTTAAAACTNTCAAGCCTGCTTGTCCCCACAGCACTCCACCTATCTTCTNAAGATCCTGCGTCTTTATAGCATTCCTGCAACCTGGTTAGCCTAGAGTTGTGGTCACCACAGCTTCAACCTCACTGTGGCCTTGTAATACTGGAGACCCTGTCAGTTCAGGAAAAGACCTGCCACATGGCCCTCAGCACCTTTGGCCTATGTGCTTGGGTTGCAGTCCTGAGAAAGCCTAAGTCCTCTCCCTTGAGGCAGAAACAAAGCTGGAGACCTCCCTTTAGCTATCCGAGGCAATGGACCCTGCACTCCCTCCTCCTGCACAGTCCCCATGTTCCCAGTCATTTCAGAAGAGGAAGCTGAAGCCTGGGATTTCCCCAGGACTCATTGTATGTCACTCCTATCTGGGACAGGGGTCCCAGGTTCTTGCCATTGGCTACAAGTGTGCCCACTGCTCAGAATGTCTTTGTGAAGATAGGAGATGAGGACTTGGTGAGGATAGTAGTCTAGCACAAAGCAGGGAANGGGTGGGTGGGGAGTTGACTATCCAGGATGTTTTGTTTGTTCTAGGTGACCTCTCTGGGGACCTGCACTGGCCCATGATGACAGCACTTTTACTCCTGTGCTTTGGTAAGTATCCCTTCCCCTCCTCCAGGCNACCAGCAGAGGAGAGCTGGCCAAAGATGTATCACCTGCTACCTGTAGNCTCTTGGGTTTGGAACCCTTGTCTAATGGGACAACTGGGGGTGCTCCCATCTCCCTGTGCTTCAGGGAGAAGAGGCTTCTCTGCCTCTCTCAGAAGGCTCTCGTGTCTTCTTGTCTTCACCCAAGGGTGACGTGTGGCTTCCTGAGTGCTTTCCACCACTTATTCCCCATCTTCTCCACTCTCAAGTTGGCTGCAGAGCCACTATGGCTTGAGTTCTCTGTTTTCTGGGGAGTCATGGCTGCTTGCTTTCAGGTAACAGCTAGATTAGGCACCTGTGCAGACAGAATAGAAATAACAGGTACTTTCTCAGTGTTCCAGCAATGGTTGAGCCAACAGCTTCCTCTGGGCTGTGGACTAAGGACACTAGACAGACACAGACATTGGTCACAGTGTCTGCATGACCCAGTGTGTGTCTCCAGATTNACTCTAAAGCCACATATAAATGGCATGGGTCATGTGTTAGGATCACTGCTGGTTACCGGTTGCTGAAATTTCTCTCTCTCTTCTTTTCTTTTTCTTTTTTCTTTAACTAAAAAAGAAGTTNGACAATTTCATACATGTATATGGTCTCATGTAACCCAGTCTGGGTTTGATGTCTTATGTAGCTGAGGATAACCTTGAACTCTTGATCCTGCTGGCTCCTGAATTCTGGGATTATAGATGTGCACCACGCCTGGTTGATGTAGTACTGTGTTCTGAACCCAGGACTTCATACATGCTAGGCAAACACTCTATTAACTGTGTTACAATGTCCTCTCATTTCCAAGTTTGGATTATAAGATATGAAATCAGCCCCTTTAACTCCCTGAGTCAGNACTGTAGTNATCNCACTGGCAACAGGGATGAGAGGGCCCAGTTTTGCTGATGTCAGCTTCACAGAGGGAATACTGGAGTAAACAGCTGAAATCTCATCTTTTGGGCCCACCCCAACATTACCCTGTGATTTCAGCCTTGCCTGGCCTCCTGTGTGCCCAACAAGCCTGCTCCAGAGGGGCCTGTTATCCACCTNTTGGAGACTTGCTCATTGGAAGGACTCAACTTCTTCAAGCCTCATCTACCTGTGGACTGACCAAGCCAGAAACCTACTGCACCCAGTATGGAGAGGTAGGTCATCCTTCCAAAGCCTCCAGGACAGGAGGAAGGTGAGACAGAATGGGGTCACTGGATAAAGTATAAGAGGCACAGGCCAAGGGCCATGCTCTGGGAGAGGGCAGAAGGGTGTTAAGTACAGATCCCTACTTCCAAGCACTTTAGAAGTAGGAAGAATTAATAGGACTTCTCTTAATACTCGAGGAATTGTATTAGAAGGTGGCAGCATTAAGAAGGTTGAGAACCAATGATATAAGAGCAGAAGTAGTTGTTGAGTGCTAAGCAACCCAGCAGGCAGCATAGGTGCTTTCATTACTCTCTGCTCTGGACTATGGGTGTCATGTGATTAGTTGCATGAGTTTCTGCCTTGACTTCCCTGAAATGACGGATGGTAACCTGCAATGGGAAGCCAAATAAACCCTTTCCTCTCTTACAATGCTGTTTGCTAGGTATTTTTTTTTAATCACAGCAACACAAATGAATGCAGGACATAGGAATACATAATATATTTGATCTCATTCACTCTCTCTAGCAATCTTTCTTTTATATTTTTATTTTTTAACATGTCATACAGGTATATACTGCATCTTGAGTGTATTCCCTGCTACCCCTTCCTTCCAGTCTCCCTTTTCTTGTCCCTCCTCCCTCACATTGTNCCCTATTCTTCCCTCAGACAATTTCACTTCTACCGTCATTGAATATATATGTATATAAAATCTAGGAACCAAAAATGAGAGAAAGCATCTGATATTGATCTTTCCAAGACTGGCTTAGTTCACTTAATATATTATCTCCAGTTGCATCCATTTCCCTCACATGATGTAATTTTATTCTTTTTATGTCTAAAAAAATTGCCATGTTTTTCTTATACATCCCTCTGTTGCTGGACACCCAGGTTGGATCCACAATTTAGCCATTGTGAATAGCACTGCAGTAAACACTGCTGAGAAAGTGTCTCTGTGATGGGTTGATTTAGTGTCCTTTTGGGCAAATACCCAGGAATTGTATGGCTGAGTCATATGGAAGGCCTACTGCTAGGTTTTGAGAAACCTCCATACTGACTTCCATAGTGCTGGAGACTAGCTTTCATTCCCACAGGCAGTGTGTTAAGGGTTCTATTTTGTTCATATCCTCACCAGCATTGTTGTTGGAATTCATGTTTTTGAGAATTTCATGCAATATATTTTGATCATATTCTTTACCCTCAAGATCCAAACTCTCTCCCTACCTACTCAACTTGACATTCTTTATCTCCTTAGAAAAACCTAAAAACTAAACAAAACAGAACAAAAAAAGCACACAAACACATAGATTTAGATTTCGCTTGGCTAATTACTCCNGAGTGTGAGGTCTGCCCTGCAGTTTGATTGATATACCCAGTGTCATGCTGTTGAGGAAAATTCATTTTTTCCTCTTCCAGCAGCTATCAATTGCAAATAGCTACGTGGTTAGGGTGAGACTTAGTGTGCATTTCCCATTCTCCACACTGGAATTTTCTCTAGCTTGAACTTGTGCAAGTTTTTGGCATGCTGTCATAGTCTCTGTGAGTTCATATATGCCTGTCGTATCTAGAAAATGCCATTTCCTTGAAGCTCTTCACTACCTCTGGCTCTTACAATCCTCCTCATCTGCCTCCTCTTCTGCATTTANTTCTGAGCCTTGAGGGAATGGTGTGATAGGGGCATCTCATTCAGGGCTAAGCACTCCAAAGTCCCTTACTCTCTGTATATTGTCCAGTTGTGGGTCTTTATGTTAATTACCATCAACTGAAGGAGGAAGCTTCTTTGGTAAGGGTGGAGCTATGCACTGATCTATATGTCATTTTACTGCTATTTCCTTTAGAGAATAATACTTTTCCCCTAAGGTCCATGACCTATCTAGTCTCAGGTTCTTGGCCACTTTAGTGGTGTCATGTATGGGCTCTATCTCATGGAGTGGGCCTTAAATAAAATAAAAAAGTGGTTGGTTATTCTCATAATAATATGCCCCTATTGTATTGATGAGCATATCTTGCAGTTAGGTCACTCTTACAGCTTGCAAGNTTTGTAGCTGGGTGAGATTGTTATTTTTCTTCTCTGGTAATGTAGTACATCCAAAACTATTCATATCAGTAGGGATGAAACATGCAGTTGAGGACCTGCTCAAATTCCTCCATGTTTGATGACATAAATATGTGTATCTTCAGTAGTAGGGTCTTACTGTCAGGTTGTGAGGGGTAGCCAAGAGCATTATCAGTAAACTGTAACATTTGAGGGACAGTCTATAGGACCCCTTGAGCCAACAACTCAAAAAGATGTACCCATTCCTGTGCTGAGGGTTTGATTTGGCAGCATATGATGTATAGAAAGGACACTACATCCTACTACAGAGACACTTACTCATGCATCTTCATTGCTGCTCTATTCATAAGAGCCAGAATTGGAAGCAACCTTGTTTCCATAGAATGATGACTAGATAATGGAAATGTGCATTTACACAATGAAATATATTATTCACCTGTTAAGAAAAATGAAATTTGAATGTAAATGGATGGAGCTAGAAACAGTCATCCTTAGTGAGGTAATCCCGACCCAGAAAGACAAACATTGCATGCTATCACTTATATGTGGTTGCTAGCTTTAAGCTTTAAGCATGTGTGTTTCATTTAGAATATCCACAGAGATAGGTAGGTAGTAAGGGACCAGGGGAGGGGGAAGAGAATCCTTCCAAGGAAGAGAAATAGAATACAATGTTATAAAGAGATAAAGAGGAAACTAGAATAGAAGGATTAAATGAGAGGGGGATGGAAGGCAGGGTAAAGGAGGGAATCAAGGGAGTGAGAGTAACACTAAGGGCCTTTTGAGAAGCCCTATGGAAACCTACAGCTGTAGAAGCTTCCTCAAGTAAATAAATATAAGCAGGAGTTTACAGAAGTTATCTATAATGGAGTAGACAGCACNCCAGCTAGACACCTTATGTTCTTTGTCTTCTTAGTGANCACCGTTCTCCCGGGGCAGATGTCATTGGAAGGTGTCTTTGGTTTGCATGTCTCTGATGGCTAATGAGACTGAGCATCTTTTTGTGTTCATGTGCTATTTATGTCCCAACCTTTGACAATGTCTATTTTATCAGTCCATTTAATTCTATTAATGTTTGAATTTTTGTTGTCTAGTTGAGTTCTTGGTATATTCTAGATATTAACCTCTGTTGGGTGTGTAGCTAGCAATAAGTTTCTCCTCTGTAGGCTGGCTCTTCACATAACCATTTGCTTCGCTGTGCAGCTTTTTAATTCCATAAGGTCTTACTTCTTGATTGTTGGCCGTAATTCTTTAGCACCTGGGGCCCTATTCAGAGAGTCCTTGTTGTGCCCTCACCTTCAAGAGTTTTCCCCCTAGGTTCCAGGTCTTGTATCGAAGTCTTTGATCCACATGGAACTNAGAGATGTGGGTCTAGATTCATTCTTATACATGCGGACAGCCAGTTTTCTCGGCTCCATTTGCTAAAGATGCAGTCTTTTCTTCAATGTGTAGTTTTGGCAGATTTCTCAAGTCAGGTGACTGTAGCCNTGAGGGTTTATATCTGTATATCGTGCTCCATCGATCTCTGTGTCTGTTTTTATGCCAATACCATGCTGTTTTAGTTACTGTATCTCTGTAATATAACTTGGGATCAGGAATGGTGCAGCCTTCAGCACTATTCTTTTTGTGCAGGAGTGCTTTGGCTCGCTGAGGTCTTTTGTACTTCCATATTCATGTAATGTTGATTTTTTTTTATATTTCTGTGACTAGCAGCATTAGAGTTTTGATGAGGACTGCCTTGAATCTGTAGATTGTTTTTGGTAAGATAGTCATTCTCACAGTGTTGTTCTTCTGATCCAGGACTATGAGAGGTCAGTTTAAAGTTTTCATTGTACAAGCTTTTTGCTTCCTTGGCTAGATTTATTGCAAGTTTTTTTTAAAG
>LZPO01075947.1:132758-162079 GCA_001675575.1 Neotoma lepida
TCACTATTTAACTCTGGCTGTCTTAGAACTCACTATATAGACCAAGCTGGCCTCAAACTCACAGAGATCACCTGCTTCTGCTTCTCAAATGTTGGGATTAAAGGTGTGTGCCACCACACATAGCTTTACTTTAACTCTTTATATCAAGGCTGAGTCTTCCTAAGTTGTCCAGATTGCCCTTGAACATGCAATGCTCTGGTCTCAGCCTCCTAAGTGGCTNGGGTCATTAGCCACTTTNTTTCCTTCAAAATGGGCTTGTACAANGGAAAGGCAGGGAGAGGCTGGCCAGGAGTGTCTGCAGCCTTTATGGGGAAAAAGAAAGAGGGAGAGAAGTGGACAATTGCCTTTGACCTTGATGAAGGAGCAAGGGTTTTTGTGGATACTTCTTCCCAGGCTGCTCTGTCCTCAGGACCTGAAAGAGGGTGTTTGAAATGCTCTTGCCTCACTGTCCTTTCAGCCCTGGCATTCTTGTGGCTATTTTTAGTCATAGAAGGTACTGGGTGGGGACTTTGGAGGTGCTGAGTGAAGATGGATGTGCTGTTTGCATGTCACCCACTTGGATATGGGAAGCCTGCTTGACCAGGTTGGGGAATAGACTATTCCCTGTGGATCAGGCAACAGGGTTGGGTTAAGCTTTCTAGGCCATAGAGAGACTTCAGATATCCACCCACAGAATCCCCAAATCATGTGCCACTAAGCCCAGGCCTGATTTTCAGGAAGATTTCTACCCTCTTCTTGGGACTAACTTGCTTCAGAAGGCGGAGAAGGGAGAGATCAGGACCCCACNGTGAGAGACATCTTCCCACCCAGCTGTGAGAAGAGCCTCTCTTCCACTTGGCCTGGACATTTGGCTTCTCCCTGGCCTGCCCTCTGCCTCTTTCAGCTGCACCCCCTTCCCCGCCTGGAACTGGCCTCCTTTCCTGCTTATAAGCAGCCTCCTGAGAGCAGAGTGGGGTGCTTGCAAAAGAGAAGTCTAGACTGTTGCAATCCTGGGAATGGATAAATATTAGCTATTTTCTGCTGTGAAAGCTAAGAAGCCTTGGCCGATTTCCCTTTTTCTAAAGGAGCAATAAATACAGGAAGCTTTTTGGAGAGTAGAGAATGGGACACCTTGTGGGTGGTGCAGAGCTCCAGTTCTCCTGCTAACTGCAGTATGACCTTGAGCAAGAAATCTGTCTCACTCTCTCTTCCATGAGCCAGTGTGGGACAGAGTGGTCTTCAGGGTCCTTCCTTGCTTNTACATTGTTAGGAATGANCTGGGTGCAGACAGCATTGTCTCTTCTGTGCCTCCTGCCCTCTGCCTCATTTCTCTTTCCTCCTCCCTCATCCTGTGCCATCTTAAAACTTGTGGTTTTCAATGATGAAGCCACTGCACACATGGACACATGCAAGCATGCGTGCATGCACTGAATGTTCAGAGCNCCCTTCTCAGTCTCACGTTGGGTGCACCAAGCCCTCCCCTGGGGAATGTGTAGAAGGCNTCATACTAAGAATCCTATATAAATATGTCAAGTAATAGTCACAGCACCTTATAAAACAGCTCTAGTTATTCCCATGAACTATGAGAAAGTTTGAACTTCAGAAGGAACAAAAAAACGTTGAGTTTCCTGAGTGGTTCTGCAGGGAGGGATGCGAGGGCGTTAGCTTCTCATACCCCTTCTCTGCATGTCTCTGGAGTCAAGATTTCTCTTCTGTCTATATAGGGGTAACAGTGGTGGCCTGCTGAGGTGGCATGAGGGAGAGAGTAGAGGGACTTGTGACCTCAGTCTCACTTCACTCCACCCCTCCCCAGTCAGACTGAGTGGATGGGAGTGAGTTGCAGGCATGCTGGGACTCTGTCCAGTTCCAAAAGCATCCCTTCCAGCTCCTGGCCTCCAGAAATGACTCCTTTACATGCCAGTCTTGGCCTGTCTGCACGTTCCTTCTTCAGCCACCCACCCCCACCCCCACTCCAGCCACCTTCTACCTCTGTGGTTGGCTGAGTCCTGTGAGCCTTCATTGCTGGCTTCTTTGGATTTCAGCTGTGTGTTGCAACCCTTGCAATGGACCTTGGGTGTAGTTATNTTTGCCCATGGCACATCCCCCAACTTTGTCCTTCTGGGCCAGCCTGCCTTCCTGACCCATTAATAGTCTGGCCCTGTGTGNGGGCTANACTCTACAGAACAGCCTGAACTGCAGTCCCTAGTTCTAGTCAACCTGCTCCATACTTTCCTCCTTCCAGCTCCTGGTTTCTCCTGGTTAGGCTCATTGTACAGATAGTCCTTAGTCTCAAGGCCTGGATGAAATCGTTTGACACCATCCTACCCTGTGCCCCTCTGCACTACTGCTGAGCCCCAGATGAGAAGGAGCAATGGCAGCATCCAGTTCAAGGGACTGTTGTGAGGACTACATGGCAGAATGTCCAAAATGAATATAGTGCCTGCAGAGGCCCATGCTCCTTCAGGTCACTTTCCCTTCCTGCCTACCCTCCCTTCCCTACTCTTTCCCTCTGTGCCTCCCTCCTTCTTTCCACCCTACTTCCCTCTTTCCCTCCCTTCTTGTCCCCTGGGGGCTGTTTCTGCTCACAGATCTCCTGAGTACATCTTCCTCCTCATTAAGCCGCTCACCGCCCATGGAAGTCAAACCATCCTGGTCCCCTGCCATCTCTGCTTCCTAAGGTCACTGCTGCCAGTCTGATNTGTGGGGGACTGCTAGGGAAGCCAGAGTCNGCCAACCTTCACTGGGGGTTGTGGTCCTGGTTCTGACTCTCAGAATAGAGTTGTGGCTTTGGGAANGCTATGGCTCCTCTCTGGATCACCATTTCTCCACATAGGAAACGTACTGCTTGCTCAGCCCTGGTGTCTCTGCCTGTTTCTCAGAGATGCCCCCCTTGGGTACTGCATGGTGTCTTGGGACCATGGCACAAGGGCTGCTGATGCACAAGGCTTTGCAAGGCAGAGAACCAGAGCCCACAGTTTTGTCTGGATGTTTCCAGCCTTGGCTTCTGCTCCCAACAATGTTGACGACGTGTCTGCTCTGTTTCTCAAATGCTTTACTTACCCCTGTTCCCTCCCTTTCTGAGGGAAACTTAATCATCCCATTGTCTTAATGACAGTCTTGCTCAGCACATTCCCCATGTTAATTATCTGTGCAAACCAAACAGCTGTCATTTTAATCTCCTGCACAGAAGAGAGCTGCAGCCAGTTGGAGGTCCCTTCCTCCTCAGCACATAAGCACACAAGCACCCACATGCCCACCTGTGCCCACACGAGCCCTTGCCTTTTTTTGTTTGGAAATGATCTATTTTATGACCTTCTGAAAAGGTAGTGTGTAGACAGAGGTTGTGCATGGGTGTATGCATGCATGCATGAGTGTGTGTGTATACAGTCACTGTATTAGCTGCATTTCCGTTACTGTGATAAAATACTAGGACCAAAAGTAACTTAAGGAAGAAAAGCTTTATTTAACTTCTGTCCAGAGGGAAAGAGTCCATAATGACAAGGAAGGTGTACAGGAGCAAGAATGATCTCCTTGCTTCCTGCTCCTACTGTCCTGATTTCACCCATACACAGGAAGTGGAAAGTGAGAGCAGGAAATGGGGAAAGGCCACAAACTCTCAAAGCCCACCCCACAGTGACATATTTTCTCCATCGAGGGGCCAGCTCCGTTCCATAACCTCACAAACAGCACTAACTGGGTGGTTTAAATATGTGAGCCTGTGGAGGACATTTCTCATTCAAACCACAACCAGAACACACACACACACATACACACATGCATGCACACACACACACACATACACACACACACATGCATGCACACACACACATACACACACACACACACACACACACTACACTGCTTATGGTTTCTCCATTGTTGTGGCGAATTATCTAATCGGAGCGACTTAAGGAAGAGTTGATCTTGGCTCACAGTTTGAGAACACAGTGCATCACGGTTAGGGAGATCATGGTGGCANAAGTATGAGCAACTGGTCACACGCCATCCACAGTCAGGAAGCAGAGAGACGAGTGCTGCTGCTCACATTCAGTCTTCAAAGCTAGCCTGTAGAATCCAATGTTCAGGGTAGGTCTTCCCTCTTCAGTCAAACTGCCCAGGAAACACCATTATATACACTCCCATAGATGTGTTTCCTAGGTAGTTCCAAATCTGGGAAAGCTGGCATTGAAGATTAGCCATCAGAGAGAGAGAGACAGACAGACAGACAGACAGACAGACAGACAGACAGAGACAGACAGAGACAGAGACAGAGACAGAGACAGAGACAGAGATACTGTCTGCTCTCCTCAGGGGTATTGAGCTTGTCTCTCTCTAAAACAGTGGCTTCCTGTTCCAAGGAGCTCTGAGAAGGCCTGAGGTCTCAGGCTTCCATGCTACCGCAGCTTTACTGTTCTGGGTGAGCACCGCAGACATCCTTATTTTAATGTAATCTTCCTCAGGAAAGTTCAGCCATTCCCTCAGCACAGGTTGGTATATCAGAGACAGAGATGAAATTTTTCAAAGGGTCTCAAGAAACTAAGGGGTGTCACCTTGGAGGGGATGGAAGAAAATGAAAAGGACTGTTGGAGTAGGATAGTTACTGTTGGAGGAAAGTCTCACCCAGTGTGAGACTGTGAGATCATGGCTATTGTGCGCAAGGAAATGGGGCTTGTGGAGCTAAAAGGAGAGAGGAGAGGAGAAAGGCATAAAGGAAAGGCCTAGAGATACACTTCGACAGCCTCACAAATGTAGCCTGACTTCTCACCCCTCTGTTCCTGAGGTTCAGGCCCTCATTAACACTGAGCACAGCTCTTGCTTCAAAGGGTATCGGAGGGATTTTATTCTGGGTCACNTGAGTTGCTATGGTCCAGGAACACAGATTCNGGTCATTCCAAGCAGCAGTTACACTGTGGAAGTGGGCACACGATAGTGTTTACAGAACAAACAATTCTTATAGATCCNTGTATTTACAAAATACATCAGTGGGGACAACAGGCATCTGGTAACAGCAAAGAGGGCCGATCTCTGAGGCAGGTTTCAGATGCTGTCTGATGACGCTCTCAGCTCTTGGGTTGGCGGAAGCTCATTGTCTGCTAAGATTATTGTTCAAAAAGTTTTCCCTGATAATCAAAAGATATTGGCACCGTGTGCAGGTGGAGGAGGATGACGGACGATAGCCCAAGACCATTCTGTCTCTGAATCTGTAATACTCTCTCTCCACAGTCACCATCATCTAATCATCAAGTTCTAATCATCTTTAGAGTCTTCAACATGGGTCTGGGATTTCTAGGAAATTCATTTTACACCAAAGAAGCCTCAGCAATGTCTGGCAGGCCCATCTTTGCTAGTGAAGTNCTCTGTCTGTGGTGTTGGCATGGACTTAGGAAGCCATTGTCATGGGTAGAGTTTCACACTCAGGACTGGGAGCNTCTTTGCTTCTAGAGCAGTGGTTCTCAACTTTCCTAATGCTGTGACCCTTTAATACAGTTCTTCATGTTGTGGTGACCCCTCAACCATAACGTTATTTTCATTGCTATTTCATAACTGTAATTTTGCTACTGTTATGAATTGTAAATACCTGATAGGCAGGATATCCGATATGCAACTCTGCCCTACAGATTGAGAACCTCTGTTTTAGAGGGATCTGCCCCTTTTGGGTGAGGGGTAGAGGATAGCAATGTCTTGAAAGTCTATTTAGTCTGAGCCATGTATAGTGGTGACCACATGACTGCTGTACGCCTTTAGTCAGGATGGAACAGGCCAGTATGGAGTCAGATGCCTGGTACATGAATTCCTGTTTCATCCCCACAGCATTCCTGACCATCATGTCAAATGCAGTATACCTGCCTCAGAGGTCTTGGAAGGGTGAGCCAAGGGTGTGTCTGTAGTGCTCAGGAGAGCGACTGCAGTGTAATGTAATTTTGGGGTGTGTGGTGAACCTGGGCTCTATAATCAGCTTTGGAAAATTGCCTTTCTCAATTTAGTTTAGATAGAGCTGTCTAAACAGTTCGCGCTAAACAGGAGGGGAGATGAAGGTGAAAAGGGCTGAGCTCTGGAGGCATCTTCCCACCTAGCACCTGCTGTAGGCTGACTTGACCTTTGACTGTAGGGAGACTACTCCTGGGAGCTGATGAACCCCCTGTTGAGGAAGGGCAGCAGAATGCCCTCTCTGGCCTTCCACAATTCTTTCTCTTCTGGGAGCCAGGTTTCCCAGCATGCCTCTGGTCAGTGTCTTCCTCCCCTCTTGATTCTCTTGTCCTGCTGGACATCCATGGTTGTGGTTTTGGGATGATAAGCTCAATCCAGGGAGTTCTAACCCTGTCACAACAGGGCCACTTGTTATCACATCTACCCTGTGCTTGATCAAGGAGAAAGTTGGCGTGGAGACATGTATTTTCTTTTCTTTCTTTTTTTCACTTTTGTAGAAATTGCTTTTCTTGAAGACAGCAGGACTTTTTGCTTTATTTTTTTTCTGGTTTTCTCTTTCCGGCTCTGGCTAGTGGCCATGACCCCAGACGTGGCTTAGATGGACACAGGCAGCTCCCTGGGTCAACTCCGAAGGGAGCTGCATCGTGGCTAACCAGAGCTTGCTTTCCTATTCTCCCTTTCTGTTCTTTTCCACTGTGANTCAGGCCCCATAGGCTCTGGTTCATTCCTCTGCCCTACTTAAGGGGTTGTCTTTCAGCCAGATTTCTGAGATTCTAGAAGGCTCCAGGAGAAAGCCCAGCCTCTCCAGCTGGAGAGCAAACAGGAGCCAAACTGGCTAGAGGCCTGGCAGGCTGGACTGATAAGAACGCTTCATCTCTTGGTAAAACTCAGGTAGCATGGTGGCTATATGACNCCAGGGAGGGAGGCTGCAGCCGCAGAGAGCAGCCATTGCTGTAGAGAAAGGGACACATAGGACCCATGAGAAGAGCCTCACATGCACTAACACACATACACATACTACATAGAGAAAGAAACTGAGGCCCAGAGGGAAGGCACAGCTTATCTTCAGCTGANTTTCTATTATAGCTGTTCTATTTCAGGTCCATCATCCTGCTGGCGAGTTGACAGCAGAGCTACTTAAAATACCTGTCTGAAGCTAGGGCTTAGCCTCCCTTTGAGGGCCAAGCCAATTCCCTCCTCAGCTGTGTTCCCAGACACGAAGCACACAACACGTAGTGTCTGAGCCCACGAGGCCATCTGATCCTTCATCAGTGCCTGTACATGTGGAAGGCTGGTGGACATGGCTTTAGACCCCCATGCTGTCTGTATGACTGAGGGAGGCTCAGAGCAATGAGCCCACACTGACACTGGGCATCTTTAGTTTATTTTGTCTTTTTTATCATCCTGTTTATATTCCTACATTTAAAAGTCAAGTAACATTTAATATGTAAAAGTTTAAACATATCAAAAAATAACAGGGAAAAGTCACCTAAAATCCTGTTATAGAGATATTAGGTTGAGCTATATGTAGTTATCATGCTTATAGGTCAAAATAAGTGAATATCAGCAATTTCGTATGTTTTTTCCTACAATTTTGGCACATTTCACATTTCCTTCCCAACATAGTCTGTTCCTTAAAAAATGTATTTGAGATCATATTGTATATCCAAGTTTAAGCCTAACTTTCACCCATAAAACATGATACTGTAATCCCTTCCCATGCAATTAAAAAGTTTTTCTAAATACTTTTTAATGGTTATATAATATTCTGTCATTTGGGAGTACCAAGGCCATTGCCACTATCTCTGGCTTTTTGTCCAATGTCCTAAGCTAAGAAAGAAAGAGCCTTGTGTTGAGTGCTGCTCTGGTCAGGCAAGGGCTGGGCTCAACTCCCAGCAGAGCCTAGGGTAGGGACCTCTGGTGACAGCATCTGCCAGAAGGCATCTGNCCTTGTCTCTCCGGACATGTGCTGAGTGTAGACAGAATGGGGGTGGGAAATTTGCCCAGGAGGCTGGGCAGAACCTGGGGAAGGACACACTCCCTTGCCAAGGACCAAAATAGGGTCTGGAGAGGCATCCTGCTTTAGCCTTCTCTTGCCCAGAAAAGATGACACTAAATGCCCAGGCATTTCAACTAGTGGCATGTCTCTGGTCTCCATGGCAGCTGAGCTGAGTGAGCTGGTGAAGCTGAGTCCTTCCCAAAGTGCTCTCTGTGCTGTGGGCTCCCTGAAGGTCAGCTTCAGGGTCAGCACAGGTCCTGCTTGGTGCTCTATGGATGAGACAGAAACTTTAGCATGCTCCAAGCAAGGTCTGTTGCTCAGCAGCTTTCTTGGGGGGAAAAACAGGTGAGAAATACTATTTACCTCAAAGGGCTGCTAGTGTTGAGCTCACTGTATACCTACAGATGACTTGGAACTTCTGGTCCTCCAATATGCCCAGTTTTATGCCACACTACAGATGAGGACCCAGAGCTTTGTGTATACTAGTCAAATGTTCTACCACCCAGGCCACACCCCTAACCCCTTAAATAGTTCTTATATTGAATTATCTAATACAGTTCTTGGTACCTGGCCAGAACTCCATCACTTAATTTTATTTTCTTAAGAGATAGGTCTCATTATGTTGCCCAGTCTGACACCAAGCTTGAGTTTAAGCCCTTTTGCCTCAGCATCCCAAGGAGTTGGCAACATGGGCACACCGCTTAATGTTAATACTTGATTCCTTCCTTCCTCCCCACTCCTTTCAAACATGCTGAGTTCAGGAAAGAAATAGCTATTGATCATGTGGTTGAAAATAGTTGGCACCTGTTGATAATTGCCATTTATCATCCATTCATTCATTTATGCAGTGAGTACTTAGCTAGAGCCAGCGGTGTGCCAGGCACTTTCTTCATACTGGGAGACAGCAGGGAAGGAAGGCAGGCCTTTGCCCTTATGGAGNATGCACTGTAGACAGGGAAGGTAGACAGCTGATGGAAATCAACAGTAAGTATATAGTGTGGCAAGCAGAGATGCCTGGTAAGAGAAATCCAACAGAGGAGGGTGGATATGATCAGGATGGAGGCCAGCTGGTGAGTGATGGGCACAGTCTAGTTGGGGCTCAGCTACCAGTGCTTACTAAAGCATTTTTGGTTGTGATAAGGATGTATGGCNGTGATGTTCCTTTGCTGACTAAGGTTAGGAACTGGGAAGTGGGTAGGAGAACAGAGGTCCTAGACCAGCACACTCAGCTCTGCTGCTTTTCTGGGCTAATGCTGTGGGCACACAGAGGGAAAATAGTGTTGGGCAGGGAGTGTCCACAGCCTGTGAGCAGGTCCAGCATAGTCACAGAGTATACTGTGGAGTATACCTAGGCAGAGTACCCACNCCTATGACACTGGCTCNGGCAGCATATGGCCTTCCCTGCACACAGCTGCAACTGAGCAGCTGCAAGNNTGCAGATGAGAAACGACTGGGAGAAGCAGAGGCTTGGGGCGTGTGGATAACCAGCAGGGCCCAGTGTCCACGCTTTGCTTCTGCTTATGAGTGAGCCTTCAGTTCTCTGGGCTGTGCTCTTGAATTTTGGGCAGGGTTTGGGGCNATGGCTACTCAGACAGAGCAGATGTTTGTATGTGGAACCCAAGGAAGCTGGGACAGGGCCACACTGTCCCTGTGGGGAGTGCTATGTATTGCACATATGCTCATAGTCACAGACTCAGAGACAAACCATCTCTCTGAACACCTTCATTTCTCCATTTTCTCTGTCTTGACCTGGAACCCATCCATGTAGCTGTGTAGTTAAATCTCTTGTCCCACTCAGACAGGCCATGGAAGAGGTGAGTCTTGTTTGCTAAGCCTGTCTTAGGAAGGCAGTTGTGACGGCTAGTGTTATCAACTTGATGGACTCCAGAATAAGTCCATCATTTTGGGCCTGCCTATAAGGGATTACCATGACTATGTTAACNGTGGGTGTGGCTGGGATCCTGGACTATAGGTGTGCTGAGTAGCAGTNTGCATTCATCCTGTTCTGCTCTTNAGTTGTGGATTTGATGTGACCAGCTGCCTNAAGCTCTTGCAGCTCTGACTTCCCCGGTATGGTGGCTAAGGGCTCATGGANGTTGGGAAGACAGTATGTTGGGAGGACCACCTTTATTTCATTCTGCTTGGTCTCTGTGAGTGGGTGCCTGGAGGGACTTGGACATTGGGAGCAGGGCTTTGTGACAGGTTAAAACCCTCTGAGGTAGCAGAGGCAGCAGCGATGGTTGGAGGAAGTCTGACTAGGACAGAGTATATCTTGAATAAACTCTTTCCCCATTAAGTTGCATTTGTCAGAGATTTTATTATAGCAACAGGAAAANAAACTAAGGTAGCTAGCTTCTCTTCTGTGGACAGGGTATCCTGGAGCTGNGAAATGGTAATCAATTATGGGCTTCCTTAGAGAAGAATCTAACCTGTGGAGCCCAGTGCTATGCNTGGCACATAAGACTGGCTCAACAAACACATATAGAGTGATTCTAACTCAACCCTCATTTAATTTATTGAGGAAAAAAAACTGGGCCTGGGAAGTGGAATATTGGAGCTAGCACCAGAACCTCCAATTTCCTTGTTCTCTAACACAGTGTTCCCTAACACAGTAGGTGCTAAGCCTATGTGGGTTTCTCCTCCTTTCTTCTCCCTGCCCATTTCCCACCTCTGCAATTTCTCTTTAAGAGAATGACATGAGCTGAGATTATTTTCCACCGTGTACTCCTTCTCCAACCCCAACATTGATTTACCTTGCTGTAAGTAGGAAGGCCGCAGAATTAAGTAAGAGATGATCAGAAGCCTTGGGTTAAGAAATTCATCTTTCTTAGTGTGTTGATGACATTGGCAGGTCCCTTGAGGGTAGGATTCCAGGTGAAGACATGTGCTGGGATCCCAGGATATAGGGGAGAGACCCACAGGGACCCACTCTGAGCTCTGCCATCTCCCTCCCCCAACAGTGGCAGATGAAATGTTGCAAGTGTGACTCCAGGCTGCCTCACAATTACAACAGTCACCGAGTGGAGAATGTTGCATCATCTTCCGGCCCCATGCGCTGGTGGCAGTCACAGAATGGTGAGGACCTGCCTCCTGCAGGAGCCCATGATTGTGGAGGCTCCACAGGCTGGGGCATGTGGAGGTGTTTTAAGACAATTTGGGTTTCTGTGGAAAAAGGTGTGGGGGGTGGGCAGGCAGAACCTTCTAGCTTTGTTTTGGGTCTGTTGGACATTATAGGCAAAGGGTTTACTTAGGTTGGGAAGAAGGTGTGCTNGGAGGGACCACATCTGTTTCACTTTGCCTTGTCTCTATGGATGGGTGCATGTAGGACTTGGGCCTTGGGAACAAATCTGTTTGTGACAGACAGGCTGGGACCCTCTGGTGTATTAGAGGTATCAGTGATGATGGGGNATCACCATCTGACAAGGACACATTTGAATAGGTAACAAAAGCAGGAGCATACCTGGTCCACTCCTTTCCCAGAGGTGACTCAGAATCAAGGCTGGAGAGGTTCTGACTGCCCAGAGCTGGTATTATCAAGGCCTTCTTTGGGGGGGGATGGGGGAGATCACCTTGTCTAACATTTCTCCTTCTTGTCCTTCCAGATGTGAACCCTGTCTCTCTGCAGCTGGACCTGGACAGGAGAATGCAGCTTCAGGACATCATGATGGATTTTAAGGTTTGCTCTTGGCAACCTCAGGGGGGAGGAGAGGGACTTGGGCTGAGAGAGAACAGTGTTTTGTCTCCCTAAGCTTGGATGATAGCACTCACTATGATTTTACATCATGGTGACAACAGATGGCTGGCCACCAGAATAGGACCCCTTCCCAGCCCCCTGTTCTGGCCATGGTGCAGCTGCAGACCCTGATCCTCTCTGCAGCTGACATCTTTAACCTGTCTAATAAATAGACTCTTCTCTGGCACGTACCAGTTCTGCTGGACTTGGTTGCTTTTTATGATTTTGATATGAAATGTCCCAGAAATAGCTCATGTGTTGATGGCTTGGTCCCCAGTGGATGTCTCTAGTCATCAAGAGGTAATTGGATCATGAGGCCTCTGATGTAACCAGTGGATCAATCCATTGATGGACTGATGATCTGAGACATTATTTCAAAGTGATGGAAACTTTCAGGTGAGGTCTGGTTGGTCAGGTGAGGTTCAGAAGCAGGTCACTGGGAGCATACCCTTTGGGGTCCTGTCTGTCCTGTTTCTCTCCCTCTCCCTCTCCTTGTCTTTCTGTCCATCATTAGCAATCTGTTCTACTCTATTCCACAGTGTGTAGCCTTATAATCCTGGAAGCAGGGGAGGAGGGCAGGGACAGATGGATCCCTGGAGCAGATTGGCCAGCAATTCTAGTTGAATCAGTGAGCTCCAGACGCAACAATAATGCCTGTCTCAAAAAACAAGGTGAAGAAGTATTGAGGAAGACATTGACCTCTAGCCTCCATTCACTCACATGTGCACAACCCCCATGTGTGCACATACAAACACGTACACATAAGCACACAAAAATAAGTAGAATATGTCAGGAATATAGATCAGGTGGTAAACGACTGTGTGAGTCAGGCTTCGTTGCTGTGATAAAAACCTCTGAGAAACCGGTTTGAGGAGAAAGGATTTTTTTTGGCTCAGGGCATCAGAGGTTTCAACCCATAGTGGCTGCTCCCTTGACTGAGCTGAGGCTGAATATCAAGGTAGGGAGCGTGAGGTGGAGTGAAGTGGAGCAGATCACTAATGATGGAGAGAGAAACTGGGCTAGGGATCTGAACTCAGGTCCTTAGCTTACAGAGCAAGCATAACTGGGTCCTCTTCCCAGGGATGGTATACTCTAACAACTTTGAAGACACTAGCAGCTAAGAACTTACCTACCCACAGGAAGGGCATATCGTGGCACACCTTGCTTGGTGAACAGTCCATCCCATCAGCACTNTGGCCTCTCAAGTCTTCTCTCCTGTCTTAGACTCAATGGTTTCATTCATTTGTGACAGGCTATTGTGCTTTTTCCCCCCCAGAGGATTTAATTACATTCTTTCTACAGAAATAGCCAAACATGAAAAGATAATGTTGGGTTAATAAGATGAGATGACCAGGAAAATCTATAAAACTCTTAAGAGTTGAGAGGGGTGTGGAGCGAAACACAACAGGACCCAGTTTCTTATCTGACTGAGAAAGTTGGCTCTGAGAGTCCTGCCCTACAAAAGGTCAAAGTATTTTGAGAAATGCCAGCAGTGTTTGAACAGATGTCCAGTCCCTCCAGGTGACAGTTTTGAAAAGCAGTGTTAACTCGGATACTGTTAAATGCTTTCACTGCTCTGCTGTCTCCCGTCCATGTATCAGATTTGGCCACACACATACCAAACACTGACAATAGGGTAGAATCGGCATCTATCGTTAGGGATAGAAAGATGTGTAAAATGAGTCACAATGAAGCTGCTCTTACTAAGTATATCAGAGAAGACTGAGTGAGTGGGGGNAGGGATGCAGTGGTGTTGGTGTTGATGAGCCTGGGAGGGGCATCTAGCTTGGCTAGCCTTAGGGGTGGGGTTTTCAGAGAATCTACCTTATAGCCATGTGAAGGACAATGTTCATTCCAGGCAAAGGCTCTTTCAAAACTTCAAACTAAAGCTAGGAGTGAGGAACAAGGAAATCTATAGCAGGTGAGGGGACAAGAGAATCCAAAGGGGTCTAGAGGGTGAATGTCTGTGGTTGTAAGAAGGCTGTAAGTTACCACTCACTCAATGGTGTATACCCTGCACCCGCNGGGCACTAGATGCTGGGAAGAACTGGGAACCAAGTGGGCAAGGGAGAGGGCACTGTTTCTCAACCTAGGCTAGCTCTGCTCTCTCCCTTCCCTAGGGACATATGACAATTTCTAGGGACATTTATGTTGTCACAGCTGTGGGTATCAGGTAGGCTGAGGTCAGGGATGCTTGTAAGTGTCCTGCANTTCCCAGGGCAGNCTGATAGTTCCTTTGTCCAACCCCAAATAGGAANTGTGCTTGAAGCTNAGAAATCCTGCCTAGAAAGCAGGGAACTGACTAGTAAATAATTAGAATGGTGGTGCTATTTCTAAGGGAAGCCAGATGGCAGACTAGGAGACAGTGCCATGGGCTGGGCANGAGAATGCAAGTTAGATAGGTATAAAAGAATCTCCATGCAGAAGTAACATTTAGACTTCCAACAAAAGAGGAGAAGGAANCCACAGGGGAGGGGTGTTCCAAAAACGAGACAGGAAGGCTGGGAAGGCTGAGGAGGGGGTGTGCTCACTGAGATGGGGGCCACTGAGAGCTCCACTGAGAGCTCCACTGTGTGGAGCACAGAGCCTTTGCACACAAGGTCAGGTTAGATTTTATGGAGGGTGGGTGTGTTGGTCAGCATTCTGTCACTGTGACAGATACCCGAGATGAAGAACTTAATAGGAGAAAGGGGATGTTTTGGCTCACAGGTACAGAGGTTTCAGTCCATGCTCACTAGGTCTAACTGTTGCTTTGGGACCCATGGAGAAGCTAAGCATCATGGCGGGGTGTGGTGGAGCAGAGCTTCTCATCTCCTGGTGGCTGGGTCGGGGTAGGGTGCTGATTACCATCTTGGAACATAGGACTTGTCCCTGTCACTTTCCACAGTCCTTGCTTTTGCTGGTCCATCTCTCCTTCCTCTTTCCATGAGCCTCCTTCTGCAAGTGTGTCCTCAACCCCCCCAACACTACCAATGCTTCTTTCCCTCAGTCACTCAACCCTACTCCACATCCCTGCCCCGTGTCTCCCCAGAGTCCCATGCCAGCTGGTATGTTGATCGAGCGCTCTTCTGACTTTGGCAAGACCTGGAGAGTGTACCAGTACCTAGCTACAGACTGTGCCAGCACCTTCCCCCAGGTCCACCAGGGCNAGCCCAAGAACTGGCANGATGTCCGNTGCCAGCCCCTGCCTCAGAAGCCTAATGGACGTCTAACTGGGGGAAAGGTAGGTATAGGGTACCTGAACCAGCAGGCAGAGGGAGGAAGCCCATGTCTCCTAGTCAAGAAGTGAGAACAGNCCAGATCAGATCATTTTGCTGGGACCTTCCAGAAACATCTTGAGGCTTCTACTGCATCATCCATCCTGACTTTCCCCAGTTTACTCCTAGACAGCTCATGACTGCATCCCTCTCTGGAGTTTGTTGTGAGGACTTCTGGATGGCTACTTACACATAAATGAGCAAAGAACACACGAAATTTCACTTTTACAGGATTTGCTGCAAATATGAATTTTGTGGTTTAATCTATCCGTCTGCCAGACCTAGTCCTTGGAGGGAGATTCAAGAATAATCCAGAGCTCTGAAAGCATCTGCATTGAAAATGACAAACTGCCTCTAGAAACACCCANAATTTTCTCTCGGAACTTTTCCTATGTGATCACACTCTTCCCCAAAGCANATCCCACTCCATATGGAGGAGGCTGTAGCTTCCCCTTCCCTTGGAGAAGCAGCTCTAGGAACAGGCAGGCTGAGTGCTGCCCCCATGTGGCCACAGATCTCCTTGTGTCCACCTACCAGCTACTGGGTTAAATCTTTACCCAGCCTGTGTGTCCACTTGTTCCTAGCCCTGAGCAGAGCCCAAGGCCTCTTCCTTATTTGTAAGGGGTTGNGATGAAAACTTGGTGGGATATGTCAGGAAGTCACATGTGGTGANAGTTTTGTATAGTAAGTAAAAGCCTACTCAAAACTGGTGGTGATCAGGGTGGCCAGCACTGAGTGTTCACTTAATTCACATCTATCTGTCTTACCATCTCCCATGCCTGAAAATGCCAGACAAAACCATCATCATGTATACTAAAGTAAAAAAGAAACAATAACAACAGGGCTGGTGAGATAGATCAGTAAGTAAAGAGCTTGTTGTGCAAGCCTGATGACATGAGTTCGATCCCCAGAACCCATGTAGAGGTAGAAGGAGAAACATACCATGACACACCATGTGCTCCCCCTGTCTCTTATACACATCTAGATGTGTATAAGAGACAGCACACACACACACACACACACACACACACACCTATACATGCTCTTTTAAGGTCCAGTGGTCATATACTATCCCAGCACAGGGGGCCACAGTCTGTCTCAGGTTCCTGGTGAGAGGGGGTATAAGGAGAATGAGGACGGAAGGGAAAGAAGGCATCTGAGCTTGGTGCACANTTCTGTCCTCTGCAATTCTGACCTTTTTTCTCTCTGAGCAGGTCCAGCTTAACCTTATGGATTTGGCATCAGGTATCCCTGCATCACAAAGTAGAAAGATTCAAGGTTGGTTTGACTCTTCTTCCTCTTTCCCATGGTAGTGGGGGCATGAAGCAGCTTGGGACTCAGGTCATGGAAATTTCCAGTTCCTTCCTACATATTCAGTGTGGTTGCCTCACTCATCCTCTAGGAATATGTGTAGCATGGTGTGGGAAGGCTGAGGGCTGGAATGTCTGTGGTATTATGGGAAGGTAGAAAAGAGGGANACTATTGGCCTTTAACTTCCTGTCTTTGCTTTCCCTCCCCTCCTTGCTGGTGCCACTCTCAGAATTAGGGGACATCACAAACCTAAGAGTCAACTTCACCAAGCTGGCCCCTGTACCTCAGAGGGGCTCCTATCCACCCAGCGCCTACTTTGCAGTGTCACAGCTACGTCTACAGGGGAGTTGCTTCTGTCATGGACATGCCAACCGCTGTGCTCCCAATCCTGGAGGCCCTACAGGTCCCACCACTGCTGTGCAGGTGACAGCCCAGCGTGGGAATGGCAGAGTGGAAGGAGTAGGACCAGAGCAGACCCTCCTATGAAGCAGGGCAGTTGCTCAGTTTAGGTTGTGGATATTGCTGGTGACATAGCTCAATGGTAGAGCACTTGCCTAGCAAGTGAAAGGCCAAAGCAGGGTAGGGAGATAGGTTGGGGGCAGTGGCTGGGCATGGTGCCGCATACCTAGTAAGCCCAGCACACTTAGAAGGTAGAAGCTGGAGGAATAGGAGACCAAGGTCATTTTCAGCTACATAGTGAGTTTGAGACTAGCTGGGATGCACACCACCATGGTTTTTCTTTTTTTTTTTTTTGAAGTCTCTAAGCAAACAAACGAAACAAAACAAAAAGACATAGGTATTCAGTAAGTCTGCAAGAACAAAGGTAAACCTACTGTCTCAGAAATCCAAATTGTAACTTTAGGTCTGCCTTATGGCGGAGCTGTTTCAGCTTCAGCTGCATGTAGACATGTGGGTACAGGGGAAGCTGAGGCAAAGTCTCTCAACCTGGGTCTGACAGCATTATTATAATATGGAAGTTGCTGCATACCTATGAAAATATTATCATGAATTATGAGATACGAGAGCCAAAATAATCTGTCTGGACCTCTACTCTCAGATATTCCTGTTTTATTACTGATGTTTGAAACTCCAGGCTATTTTGTAATGTCCTGTGGTATTGAGAACCACTGGCCTTGGGGTTTAGTCATCTGACAGTAAGGTGTGGGACCAGGTAAGAGGTCAAAGCTTAGTATGTACACAAAGTCCACCCTGGACACCATCCAGTATTGATGCAGGATGGCTGGGTAAAGAAGCTCCAGTTTAACAAGATCTTGGGGTTCACTGTGAGCCCCAACAGGTGGACCCTGGGAAGAGGAGAGAAGCTGCAGTGAAGGAGCACCAGGATACTTTGTTTGCCCTTCCCAGGGCGTTAGCTTGTCTGCCAACCTAAGGGGATATGGTGCTCAGCCTGGTGGCAGAGAGGCAGGAGGAAGTCACAGCAGGCAGCTGAGGAGAGAGGTTAGTGGAGAGGGCATCTCAGTCTCCGCTCTGCCCANTTCTGGGACAATTCCTCCTGGAGGCTGCAAAGGAGCCCAGAGGGAATAGGACCTCTTAGAAGATAGATTAGGGGAACCTAGTGGGAGGAACTCACAGGACTGCACCAATGCTCAGCCTTGTCCCTGAGGTTCAAAGTTCAGGTGGAACTTGGTCAGGGCTCTGGTGTTTGTAAACCACTGCCCAGGTGACTGTGCATGCAGCCAGCAGGACAATTTATTAAAGGAACCTAGGAAGGCCTAGGAAGGGGGAATAAACATGCCCTACTTGGCTAGTGAATGCAGAAATTAATTATGGCAGGCAGAAAGACATCAGAATTGGCCAATGGGAACTGCCAGCTTGCATGGNGAGTGGCTAGAGGTTCAGCTGTGGCAGAAAGGGAAGAGGNGCTAAGAGTGAACAGGTCCCTGAGTGCCAGGCTGTGGAGGTGGGGCTTAACTGGGGAAGCAATTAGCATACAATAGTGGTTCTATTTTTATNTCTTAATGAGTCTAGTAACAACTCACCATGCGTGTTCCACCAGCCAAACAGCTTAGTCACAGATTGCCAGAATGAAGCTGCAGAGAGCCCGCCAGACTCCAGAGTCCCACAGTTCATTAGCACAATGTCCACTACCTTCCACTGAGCTCTGGCCTGTACATCACAGGTGTCAAACCTGTGGAACCCTTGCTAGTGTGCAGGACACCTGCACGCTTGCACGCATGCACACATGTACTCATGCTGCCCTCCCACGGGCACACAGCATGAATACTCACATAAAAATCNAGGCCACCACNGTGTTACAAGAACTGGGTGAAGGCTGAAGCATTTAGGTATAGTGTCCTGGTGTGTGNGGGGTTGTGTCTAGGCAAGGTCTTGAAGGGCAGGCAGGCTGGTCTGCAGGGAATGGGCTGTCCAGCCCTCAAGCTTTTCTGTATAAATCCTTTCTGCTAACCACTGTCCCCCTCCCCCAGGTCCAGGATGTCTGCATCTGCCAGCACAACACAGCTGGCCCCAACTGTGAGCGCTGCGCCCCCTTCTATAACAACCGGCCATGGGGACCTGCAGCGGGCCAGGATGCCCATGAGTGCCAAAGTAGGAGCCTGAGATCAGCCCCTGACCATAGCAGCTGGGATGAGAGCTGACTTGTCTGTATCTTACCTGGAACACTGGGACTCTGTTTGTGTTGCTTATAACTGAACTGCAGCCCTGCATTCAGATTTTTGGTTTGCAGTGGGGCTGGAATCCCCTCACTGCCTCCATCCCTATTCTGTCAGCCTAGAAGAGCCAGGCTTTGGTCCCTGCTGAAGCCATGTGCTCCCAGAGCCAATGTGGCCCCTCCAGGCTCCTTGCTTGGCGACAGACACATCTGACTTCCAGTGATCAGTCGCATCCCTATACCCAATGGCCCTTGGATACAGAACCTTCATCTGTGCAGATCACAAAGTTTCAGAGACATTTGTGACTATGCTGAGAGCTAGAGTGCATGTCAGGACTTCCTTTTTTTCTAGAGTCATCCCATACAGGAAGTTGGGAGGCCTGAGTGNTTGTCCACCCAGCCCTCTTTCTGGTCATGCAACCCTTCCCCANTCTCCTTTGAAATTGGACCCCACTTCCCTGCTCTGNGTGTTTCAGAGTTGATAGGGGTGCCAAGTGCTACATGGGTGCCTGCCATGGTGTTTTTGCCCCATGGAGTCAATCTTGGATCTCCCTGTCTAGGGTGTGAGTGCAACGGGCANTCAGAGACCTGCCACTTCGACCCTGCTGTGTTTGCTGCCAGNCAGGGGACACATGGAGGNGTGTGTGACAACTGCCGGGACCACACCGAGGGCAAGAACTGTGAGCGCTGTCAGCTACACTATTTCCGGAATAGACGACCTGGCGCTCCCATTCATGAGACCTGTATCCGTGAGTAGTGGCTTCAGGGACAGGTTGCTATCCACTCATTCTTCCCAGTTTGTGCCTGGGGACATGGAGGCCATCAAGAAGCATTGACACCTTGGTCCCAAGGAAGGACTTGTGGGATTGTTTTGACTTAACTGTGCTCTACTGAGTAAATCACCCTCTCTGGGTTTTGGACCAATCAAGCAATGAGCTTGCTAGTCAGTATACAGCCCTTTTCAGAGGGCACAGAGAGAACAAAGCACAAAGTACAGCTCCTGCCTTTGGAGTACAAACACATTGTGAACCGAGAGATGCAAGCACTGTGTCTGATGCTGTGGGTGTCATGTGCACTGCTTTTGTTGAGAACTCCTTCCTCCTCCGTCATGAAATTAGATCTTCTTTTTTTTTTTTAGATTTGGTNTTGATTTTTCAAGATAGGCTTTCTCTGTGTAGCCCTGGCTGGCCTTGAACTCACAAAGATCTGCCTGCTTCTGCCTTCTGAGTGCTGGGATTAAAGGCATGCGCCATCACCACCTGGCTATGAGGTTATATCTTAATCCTCTGGCCCCTGCACAATGATTGGCAAACCACTATGGCTGAGTGTTTGTTGACTGAATAAATGAGTAGAATGGCTTAACATGCCCACCAGGCCACAGGATTAACCTAGGACAGTGGTTCTCAACCTTCCTAATGCTGTGACNCTTTAATACAGTTCCTCATGTTGTGGTGACTCCCAGCCATAAAATTATTTTCGTTGCTACTTTATAACTGTAATTTTCGCTACTGTTATGAATCATAATGTAAATCTCTGATATGCAGGATATGTGATGTGTGATCCCTGTGGAAGAGTCATTCGACCCCCAAAGGGGTTGTGACCCACAGGTTGAGAACCACTGATCTAAGAGAAGAAAAACAGGATAGAACAAGTGCTTGAGGCCAGTTTGATCAGGAAAAAACCTTCTGGACAAAGGATCCTTGAGGTTTGAAAGGCATGAAGGGATCAAGGAGTAGGCAGGAGCTAGGCAGCTTGCTGGTATTTGTGTCTGGAGAGTGGGATAGATGTGAGTCTGACTCTGCTTCCCCCTCCCAGTCCAATCTCCAGTGCGTTAACATCCGCAAGCACTGGTATCCTCATCTGTATGACAATTCCCACCTGTTGAGGTTGTCATGAGGACTGGGCAGGGCAGCCTGTGAGGGTGCCTGCTCATTGTTTGGAACATGGTAGTCACTCTAGAGGCGATGACCACGGAAGCAAGAGTGTGGTTTTTAACAGGTGCCAAGCACTGTCCCACCGGCTCTGTGTTCATCATTTAGCACTCAGAAGGAATTTCTTTCTCTCATGTGGCAGATGGGGAAACAGGCACAAAGGGTTCCAAGCTTGGCTGGGGTCGAGAGGCTGGAAGCCCATGGTAGAATGGGNGTGTGGAGCAGGCCATCCTGGNACCTCCTCTGAGCTCTGACTTTACTTTGTTTCTGCCTCTCAGCCTGTGAGTGTGATCCAGATGGGGCAGTGCCAGGAGCTCCCTGTGACCCATTGACCGGCCAGTGTGTGTGCAAAGAGTACGTGCAAGGAGAGCGCTGTGACCTTTGTAAGCCTGGCTTCACTGGACTCACCTTCGCCAACCCACAGGGCTGTCACCGTGAGTAGAGGGCCTGGGAAGGTGTGGTGTGGCATGAGGCAGGCTGTATGGGTCTTTGGAATGTTCTCATCAGAAGAAGCCCCACTCTAGGCACTGTGTGCTGCACCAGTATCCTCCAGCAAGTGGCAGCACAGGCCTGGGTTGGCAGGTGGGTTTGAGTCAGTCCGTGCCAGGGTGGGCAGGCCAGTTGCCAAACTGCCAGGTGGCTGGGAAGGCAGAGTGGCCTTATGAGTCAGCCATGTTATGCACAAGGACAGGCCCTGTGATTTCAGGCTGGTCTCATAGCAGAGCTCAGCTTTTGGGAGATGCACCAGCTCTGCACAGCATTAGCCCTGGATTCTGTCTACAGAGTGAGAGTCTGGGACATAGTCCCCAGAAGCAGGGCCAGACAGAGCCTGGTAGGAAGGGTCCCTGAGGGTACATTCTCCAGTAAGGCACAGGGCAGATACTTTTCCAGGGCTGGGCCCTCTCTGGTGCATGTTTTCTGGGGCCAATCTCTCTGTGGAAGCCTATCTATGCTCACCAGCCCTCCCTCCCACAGGCTGTGACTGCAGCATCCTAGGCACTCGTCGAGATATGCCTTGTGAGGAGGAAAGTGGGCGCTGCTTGTGTCTGCCCAATGTGGTGGGCCCCAAATGTGACCAGTGTGCCCCTTCCTACTGGAAGCTGGCCAGCGGTAAGGGCTGCGAGCCCTGTGCCTGTGACCCACGCAACTCCCTCAGCCCCCAGTGCAACCAGGTATGAATAACATTGTCCCAGGGGTTCTTCAGTCATGGAAGAGTCCTGCCTACTAATGTCTCTATCTCTCTTTCACTGCTCTCTGGCCTTCTTACAGTTAAGCAAGGCTACATCTGTCCCCTTCCCCCTTGGGGGAGGCTACCAGATGTCCCTCCCTCTGTGGTTCTCAGCCTTGGGCCATGTTTGTCCCCCACACCGTCTGCAGCTCAGTGCTGGAACTTGACTTTGGGCTTGTTTTTCAGTAGGAGCCCTAGTTTTGGGGAGTATCAGATCTGTAGAGCAAGGGTCTTGGACACAGTAGGAAGGCCAGGAAAAGACTGGAAGGGTCCCCCATGGCATTCTCTTTATTCAGTTTACAGGGCAGTGTCCTTGTCGGGAAGGGTTTGGTGGCCTGACATGCAATTCTGCATCCATCCGTCAGTGTCCTGACCAGACCCATGGAGATGTAGCCACGGGGTGCCGAGGTGAGTGCTTATTACATGGTCAGGCAGCAGGCATGTAGAGGGTGGGATAAGGGGTTCTTGGTGGAAGGCATGGTTGGACCTCCTGTAGTGATGGCCTGGGGAGCTCTGTGAGCATCTACACTTGAAGACTGCCTGGCCTTGCTGTGCCCGAATCAGGTTAACTAAGGTGGCCCTCACAGTCCAGGATGGGGGTCAGGGGACCTCCCACTCCCTGAGAGCAGTGGCCAGTGGCAGTAGATAAAATGNGTCCTGAGGAGGACTGGGGTTTTTCCTGGAGGGCTTATTGATCAGTAATGGCATGGGACTAGAGTCTAAATACCAGCGTTGGTCTTAGCTCTGCCTTGTAGGGCTTGAGCAAGCTACTCCCCTTTCACATTTCTTCCTCTTAANNGGGAGGTACCATGTACTAAGCCCTTCTATGCCTTGGTTGCCTCCTAAACAGAAGCAGGAAATCAGAGTATGAATGCACAGCGGGTGTGCTGGTCAGATGGGTTCACATACATGTGAATGTGTAACTAAGAAAATGCCTGGCCTGCTATGGATGCTAATGACAAGCTTTCGGTTAGTCACTGTCAAGGGTTTTGTTCTAGCTGCTGTCATCTGATAGTCTATGTCACTTAAGCAGACCCAGTTCCTTCATCCTCACCATGCTCCTTCCTCTTCCTGACCCCAACCTCTGAGTGTCATTTCTCCCGGCTCTAGCCTGTGACTGCAACTTCAGAGGAACCGAGGGTCCTGGCTGTGACAAAGCCTCAGGCCGCTGCCTCTGCCGCCCTGGCTTGACGGGGCCCCGCTGTGACCAGTGCCAGCGAGGCTACTGTGACCGCTACCCAGTATGTGTGGCCTGCCACTCTTGCTTCCAGACTTATGACATGGATCTCCAGCAGCAGGCTNGGCGCCTTGGTGGTCTCCGTAATGCCACTGAAGGCCTGAGGACAGGAACAGGTCTGGAAGACCATGGCCTGGCCTCTCGGTTGCTAGATGCCAAGAGCAAGATCGAGCAGATCAGACAGATCCTGGGGGGCACCTCTGTCACAGAGCAGGATGTGGCTCAGGTGGCAAATGCCATCTCGTCTATCAGGTAGGTCCTTTCCTCACCAAGCTGTCAGAGGGATCATACCAGTGGATTTGGGTAAAGGCCTCACTGGTCCATTCTAGTCCATGGGGGCATTTTTATGCATACTTTCTCTTAGCTACCAAGGCAGGTCTGTGAAAGTGGAGTGGTGGTGTTGATTCCATTCTGCAGATGTGGAGACAGGCACAGATGTGCTGAGCTATGCAGACACAGACCCAGAGCCTGAGCCTAGCGTTCTTCCTGAGCCTGTACTGCCAGTGGGATAGTCAGCCCCAGATTAGTCACCTTGGCAGAGGGCACCCATGAGGCAGGGCACTAAAAATATCTATGAATTTGTCTTTAGAATGGAAGCAGCCCCACCCACACCCCCTCCTACCAGCAGAGGCGCCTTCTTTGGGAGCTCGGGTTCTGGAAGCTTCTATAATTAGCTTGTGTTCCCTGAGTATTGGTGGATGGATGGTGCCAAGCCCAAAAAGAATAAGAGGCTCTGTTACCCATGGGGGTGTTAGGACATCCTTGTCAGGGTGGGGTTTGGGGGGCTCTATGGATAAGCTACAGCTTGTTGGAACTTGTTCATTCATTCCACATTTGGGTGTGGGTGTGGGTGGGTGCACATGAGTGTGCAGGTGATGTGTATACAGAGGCCAGAGCAGGATGATGGGTGCCTCCTGATGTCACTGTATGACTTACTGCCTTGAGTCGGGGTCTCCCACNGACTCAGATGCTCACTGCTTTCATTAAGGTNCAGCTTTTAATATGCATACTGGAGATTTGAACTCAGGTCTTTATACTTGCAGAACAAACATTTTTATTCACTGAGCCATCTCCTTAGCCCTTCCAAATAGGCTTTTGAGTACCCAATAGGATCCAAGTATTGTGCAAGGTACCAGGGTCATTAAAATATTAAGACAAGGTCTTCACATGCCAAGGGCTAAGTAAGGTATCCGTCCTATAAACAGTAATGTGCTACATGGGGTGTGTTAGAGAGCTAAGACTCTCANGGGAGGCCATGGTGGCCTTCACAGGGGAAGAGCTATATGACCTAAGTCTCAGAATTGGACGACCAGTCCACAGGTGGTCAACATAGGAATGTGCTGTGTCTTGGTAGGCCCTGAAAGGGCATGCCTGAGCAAGGCTGTATGGTAGAGATGTGTTGGAGGGGGAAAGCATGGTATAGCAGAGATCATGAGGCATGAAGACAGAACACCACTGGCTCTCAAGCTCAGGACCCAGGGTCTGGAGTGACACCCCAAGCCTCTGTCAGATGGGGATGGCCGATGAGCATGCAATGGGGTTGGAGCTCCATGGGGAGGGTTGGGCTACAGAGGAGAGACTGGGAACCATCCTAAACATACAGTGAAAACTGAAATCAGCCTGGGGAACCAGGAGAGCCAGCAGGGTGGCTCTCTTCAGGGAAGCCAGGAACAGCCGGGAGATGGAGGAGGATCCCAGGTGTTAGGCTGACAGAAGTCAAGGAGAGAGAGCACTCAGAATCACCTGCAGAGAGATGGGGTAGGCTGTGCCCTGACTCCAGCTTGTCTGAGCCTCTGCCAAGCAGAATTCTCAGTAGCATGTGGATTATCCCCTCACATACCCGTGTGGAAGGCCCTTCCCTATGCAGTCTGCTTCTCCTGACTCAGTTACAGCGTCTCCCTATATTTCAGCAAATATCCTTCTGCCTCAGGCGGACTCTTCAGGGCCTGCCGCTGGACCTACCCTTAGAAGAGGAGATGGAGTCCTTCTCTGGTGACCTGGGGAATCTGGACAGAAGTTTCAATCNCCTCCTCATTATATACCAGACCAAGAAGGAGCAATTTGAGAAGCTAAGCAGTGCAGACCCTTCAGGTGAGGACAGGGGTACAAGCTACTCTCCCTAGGAAGAAAGGCTCCTATTCAAGGCCTCCAATCCTTCTCCTTCTTCCTCAGGAGCCTTCCNAATGCTGACCACTGCTTATGAGCAGTCCTCCCGGGCTGAGCAGCAGGTGTCCGACAGTTCCAGCCTGCTGAGCCAGCTGAGGAACAGTCGCAGGGAAGTAGAAGGGCTGGAGAGTCAGGCTCGGGGAGGAGGAGCTGGAGGAGCCCAGCTCATGGCCCTGCGCCTGGAGATGGCTTCACTGCCTGACTTGACACCCACCATCAACAAGGTGACTGGGAATGAGGGTCCAGTGTCCTAAGCCCTCCTACCTGTAATCTGTCCCATTCAGAACCTACCCCATTCCTCCTGACCCCATATCTGTGCTGTGCACTCAGGGGTTGCCAAGGAAACATGGTCCTGGTTGCCATGGAGATGTGTGGCTGTTTAGTGTGGGATGGGAGTGGTTGTGGAGGGGCCGCTTTGACACCCTCATCTCTCTACAGCTCTGTGGCAGCTCTAGGCAGACACCCTGCACCGCTGGAGCATGCCCTGGAGAGCTGTGTCCCCATGACAATGGCACAGCCTGTGGTTCTCACTGCTTGGGAGCCCGGCCCAGAGCCAGAGGGGCCTTCCACATGGCAGGGCAGGTAGCTGAGCAGCTACGGGGCTTCAACTCCCAGCTCCAGCAGACCAGGCAGATGGTAGGTACCACAAAGTATGGGAGCAAGAGGCAAAGGGTGCAGAGTCCCTTGAGCGATTCAGAGTTCGCATTTTACAGTCAGGAGAATAAAGCCCAGAGATCTCAGGTGGTTTGTCTAATGTCTCACAGCAAGTGTAAGGTAGAATTTGGAGCTGATATCTTGAGCTTTCTCTTAAAGTCCTACATAAATATCATTTGCAAACTGGGTTGGTTGCAAGCCCCAAGGGAGAGAATGCCCCGCAGATTCCTTGGGAGCTGCCAAGACTCCTTGGAGGTATTGTCCTTTTCTGACCCACGTTGTGTTTTAACAGATTAGGGCAGCTGAGGAAGCAGCATCAAAGGTCCAATTAGATGCCCAGCGCCTTGAGACCCAAGTCAGCACCAGCCGCTTGCAGATGGAAGAAGATGTCCAGCGCACACGGCTTCTCATCCAGCAGGTCCGGGGCTTCCTCACAGGTGAGCTTCCTTCACCTCTGTGGGTGTTCTGGCTCCCATTTGCCCTCATACCCACATCTAGTTCATTAGCCTACCACCTCCTTCCCACCATNTCTGCTGCCCACTGGCTTGGCNATATCTCTTCCCTGGTCTTTGGCTATTGATTTTGTTGTCCCTCTACCCTTTCTTCAACTTTCCTACCTTGTTCTTGGATGAACATAGGCTCCTTTCTTGACCTCTGTCCATCTCTTCTCTGTGACTTTATGTTTCTCTTTCCTTTGCTCATTGGGTATCACTTTGAGCTTGTCAGGCCCTTGCCCACTGCAGGGTCTTTCACTGATCCGTGCTGGCCTGGGATGAATGGTTCCAAGGTTACAGCTTTGAATGCCACCTCCCCAGAGAGGCCTTTTATAGTCTCCCTGTCTGTGTATCCCTCCTCCCCTCTCCTGTTCATCACTCCGCTCAGAAATGGTTGTACATTCCANTAGGAGTGTGCCTCTAGGACAGCAAGATGGATGGATGTTTTGTTCATGGCAGAGTAAATGAATGAGTGAATAAAGAAATGAATGGATGGGCCAGGTCCTCTCTTTGGTGGCCTAGAGGATGAGATAGGACTCAGAGGATTTGACTTGGGGCAGGTTGTTTCTCTTGACCTTATCTTTCTCTTGAAAATGGAGTTGGTGGTATTCTACAGGTTTATCCCAAGAACTGAGTAACTGCTGCAAAATATGCTTTGACAAATTAAAGGTGCCTCTGGATTGTGAGTTGATATTATTAGCTCTCAGGTCCCTGCCAGGACTTTGCTTGGCTGGAAGCCTGGTTGATATGAGCTGAGGGCTGGGCACAACAGTGACTGCTCATGCTACTACTGCAGTGTTTTTACCCCAAGTAGGCCAAAGCTGTCTCCTGAGTGCAGATAGCAGGCCATGCATAGAGCTGTAGATGGTGCTACTCAAGCCCAGGAGGTGTCTACAGAGGTCCTGTGACTTAAGCAGGAGGAGCTTCTAGGANGCATGTTTTGGGAGTGCAGGGCAAAGGTACCTGGTACATAAGGACAAAAGGACAACCAAGGTTTGGGGCCTGAGACTGAGTAGCTTGAGACTTGTGTTAACTTGAGCAAGCCCTGGTCAGGCTGGGAGAGGCTGACTTCTCTGTGTAGCCTGGAATTTGCTCCTAGGAGCTGGTGGGAGCTNCCAGGCCCCTCCTCCCTCTCAGCCAGGNTGCACCTCAGGTCAGGGCCTCTGATGAGTTCAGGGGCAGAGGGAGGATGGGCCTGAGAGAGGCTTGGCTGTGCGTGGGACCCCAGAGGATTCTCACAGCCACCACTTGGTAGATTCTAGTCTGCAGACCCATGGCAGGAGGTGCCAAGCCCAGCTGCTACTGTCACAGGAGAGAGTGTCAGGCCTATGGAGGAAGGAGGAGTGTTGTTTTTGCTAGCCCTTCAGGTGGAATTGAGGAAGTTCTCAGATGGGGTTTATGGAGCAGTTACTAAGTGCACAGGCAGTATTTGAGGGGCTTTGTATCACATTCCTTAACCCTAGCCACTCTAGCTAAGTGCTGCTATTACCTCCAGTTCCCAGTTGAGTAACCTGCCAGAGGGTATCCAGCTGTAGGTGGTACACACACACACACACGCGCACACACACACACACACTCACACACACACAAAGTGCCTCCTTACTTTTGATGTGCCCCCCCCCCCACTCTGTATTCTCCCCCTTCTATCACCTCTTCTGATCTGACTAATTTCCCCTTCTCCTCTAAGACACCTGCCTCTCAGGTTCCCCAACCATCCAGGAAGCCTCCCTGGTCCTGGGGGAGGTGCCCCCCCATCCCTGGCCCAGTGTACACAGGTCACTCAGGATTATGTTTCATCTTTTATGTATTCCCTCATTCACACTACATTTTGAGCTCCACAAGGACAGAGTCTGACTGGATCTTCACCTTAACTGCACGTGCTNTGCATGCTGATATTTACTGCCTCAGAAAGTTATGGACTGAGTGGACTGTACACCCAGTCATGCATGCATGCTGCTGCAGTTGTGAAAAACACAGCAAGTGGCTAAGCTGGGTAGGGCTATGATCCTGGCAGGAGGCTTTCTGGGAAAGGTGTCCATCTAGCCCCNTTTGGAGAATAGGGCATTGGGCTCCAGGAGGGGGCAGCATCTCTGGGAGCAGGCTCCCCATGGAGCGGCAGGTGAGGTGGGAATGCTTAGTTAAACGACCAGTACTGCACCTTGGGCTTCTGTGGTGTGTTGCTGCATAGCCTGGGGCATCCCTGTCTCCTTTTTCTCAAGAAGGTCCTTCCACCTGATGTGAGGAGGGCAGGGATGGGATAGGACCTATGTCACCTGCTGCCTGTGAAGAGAGGCTGGACCCAGAACCCTAGAGGAGTTCAGGCTAGGCTACACTATCTGGTTGGGTGGACACTTCTTTCCAGAGTGATATCTGTAGAAGCAGCTGAGAGATGAGAAGCTATCCCGTCTGTACTTGTCTCTTGGATCTCTCTCTGAGACACTTTGTAAAAACTCTTGCTAACTGGTGGTGACATGTCACGGCCCAGGATGGGGAGTGGAGGTCACTCAAGGCACTTCACAGGTCAGGAAACTGAACCCAAGTGGCCTGAGGAATGAAGAGAGAGTGCCCTTTCAGTCTTCCATTTACTCCTCAAATGCAAAGGACCTCCAAATGCCTGGCTTGAGCTGGGATCTGAGGACACAATGGGACAAAACCCAGTTTCTGTTCTCAGGGGGTTCGCACTGCAGCAGGAGAAGAGAGCCAAGCCAGGAAGTATTTTCAAGGGGGTCAGGGGGACATGCTACGTGCTAGTGAGAGCAATGAGGTGAGGGG
>LZPO01075947.1:165617-183240 GCA_001675575.1 Neotoma lepida
GATGCCCCGATGATGAGGGTAGACATGGACAGTGAACCATCTGAGGGTTTGGAACACGGAGACATAACAGTAATAGCCTTGGAAAGGGGGCATTCCTAGACGACAGTGGGACCACTGAACTGGTGTGTCCAGCAAATGCCATACACATTATTCCTCTGAATTTCAATAAAAATAGTTGGCAAAAGTCTCATTTCTAGCCAGGTGGACACTATAAAAGAGATTAGGTTGGTGGGTTTATGGTGAATTGGTGAGAGGTGTGGCCATATACCCCAGAGCAGAGTTAGAGGCTGGCTTAGCACTTGTCCTGGCCTTGTCCTGCAATAGTGTGTCTACAGATAACAGTTTGTTTATCATATCTGAAGATGGCAGATAATACACTGGGAAACAGAATCACTGCAAAAAGTCTAAAAGGGTGGGCTGGAACCAACTGGATGAAATTATGTAGAAGGGGAAGTTACCTCTGCCATTGTTTGTGTATCTATCACTAAACCATGGCTCTGGTGAAGCTTCTCTGTGCATGGCTTATGTCACCGGAAGTACTTTGTAACTGGCAAATGATGGCAAGCACAAGCTGTTACTCACCTGAAAGAGACTGAAGCNTTCTGAGTCACCGAGAGCTGTTCTAAGTTAGCAAGGCCTTGCTCACTGCCAGAGGACTTAACAAATGTGAGACATCTGGATGGACAGGAGGCAACAGCACAAGAGTGACAGTGAAATGACTTAGCACCTGGTGGGGNCTGGTCCCAGCAAATGAAAAAGACTCAGCATGGAGCATGGGAGCAGGAGTTTATCTACTTGCTAGGATCTGCCTGCATGGGATGTTCTGGAACTAGGGGGCCAAGGAAAAGAAGAGTGGCTGTTTAACATTATGGGTGTTTCCAGCNTCTATCAGCCTGAAATTCCATGTGGAGGTCCAATGGCTGCCTATCAGCCCATGCTCAGTGCTGCTGCACTCTGCTGGGGATGGTGAGGGCTACCTCATCTTCAGAAAGAATACTGACAGATCTGCATCCATAGGAGAGCCATAACCAGGGTAGGCGGGGGAANGGGTGCTGTAGCCNCTGAGGAATTGAGGTGTTTGTCTTGGATGTACTATCCCATAGGAGCACAACAGACACACTCCTATTCCCCAGGAGGTAGGGTGGGGCAGCTGTGTGGNTGAAAGCAAGAAGTGGTCAGATTTGGGCTTCATGAGAAGATGACTTCTGACATAGCTAGGGCTGCTCTACTCTATGCTACCCTATGAGGCAGTCCACACTCCTTCCCTACTCCTGGTGAAGTCCAGGCTATCACAGTATAGTAGTGGGGACTCCTGCGTGAAACCAGGCTGCCTGGGTCACTCTGGAGAACTTCAGACCTTCTGTCTTAATCTGGGGATAGTATGTGAATGCACTGGGGCTGGGGAAAAAAACTACATTTTCCTGGAGTGATATTTTAGGGAGAAAAAGTGGTAAAATATCCACGTCACCTGGCCAGCTTTTTCTAGCATCCATCTGAAGGTCATTGGTAGGATTCAGAGGTCTGCATGCCCAACTTNGGTTGCTAATCTTGGTGGCAGCACGCTCCCTCATCACCCTGGGATAACTGGGAGCCCGGAGTGGAGGAAAAGGACAGACAAAGGGAAGACAGAGAGTAGGGCTGGGCCTGTCAGGATTTGAGTGGGATGGGCCTGGAGAGGTGGGTCATAGGTGAGAACTGTGTGCTTCAGTGATTGACTGCACTCAGGGGAGACTCTTGTCCCTGCTGCCTCTAGGTTGGGGAAGGGGAAGGACAGGCTGGGAGTCCTTGGGTGTCTCACCTTCTGATTTTTCTTCATGGCTGTTCCATCTGCCTCAGATATGGAGTCAGAGCTGCTTCGTGGGAGTCAGGCCATCATGCTGCGCTCGGCAGACCTGTCCGGGCTGGAGAAGCGCGTGGAACAGATCCGCAATTACATCAATGGGCGTGTGCTCTACTATGCCACCTGCAAGTGACCTTAAGCTCCAATCTCATACACATTCCCCTCTGCACACTAGGGGGTGGGGAGTGTTTCCTAACCCTAGGACACTTCGATACCATGGATAGCACCATCTNGTCACCTGGGTGTGCTGCTGCTAGGTATCTGACTGCCATTGAGCCTGTGCTTGCATGACCACATTTAAGGGAGAAATGGTGTGTATGTATGTGTCGGGGGGAGGCAGCTATCACAGCTGAAGGTANTCTGGCTCAGGGAGCTGGGCTGCACAGTGTGCCCCCACACCTACTCCTGCCCCCCACTGTGTTGGAATCTGGGATCAACACAAAAACTAGACAGAGTGATATACAAATACAAAGCCCAATAAAAAAAAATCTTTGAACAGGAGCCCAGAAACTCAAGAAGAAAATGATCTGACTCTTCATTAAGTAACCTCCGTCACCTTTTCTGCCTCCCGTTGAGGTTCCTGTGGACTCAGTCCTATGGCTTGCCCTGATTACTCAGTCTGGCTCAATTGGCCCCTGGACTCAGGCAGATTGNGCTCCTTTGTCTCAGGACTGGAGTCCATCTGTTTCCACTTTCTCAGTGTCCTCTGCTCTACCCAGGCAGCNTAGGAGAGGAGAGACTCTAGTTGGCATTCCCNAGCCTGTGATTGCTCAAGTTCTGGGGCTGGTACCAGGGGAGGAGAGACTCTCTAGGTGGCAGTCCCCAGCCTATGATTGGCCAAGGTTGGGGTTGGCATAGCAGACCCAGAGGCTCTCTCTTCCAGCCCCGAGAGCCAGGCTTGTGAAGTCAGAGTCATATAGATGTAGATGCTCAAGCTGGTGATGTATTTTCTCTGGGTTTTAATCACTAGNAGCCTGGGCACTGGGCAGCTCATACATTCCTTAGCTTTCATTGCATCNCATGTCCCTTAAGGCTTAGCAGCTCCCTGGAACTCTTTAGCCACCAGGACCCACAGTTTCTTATCTTTGGCTCCTGGAAACCTCATTCATGTCAGGAGGGTGCTGCCTCCCTTCCAGCTGCTGTCTTCCTGTTGGTGCTTCTTCCTCATGTTACCACCTCAGGCCACCCTATGNCCACAGAAGGCTATTTNCCNGGTAACTTGGAAAGTGGGCNGAACAGTCTGTACAGCTGAGCNTGGAAGGATGTACTGTCATTGCACAGTCCTCCATATTTGCATGAAGGACTGCATCTTGGTCAGTGTTCTCCTGCTNTGAAGAGAAGCCATGACCAAGACAACTCTAATACAGAAAAGCATTTAATTGGGGCTTGCTTACGGTTTCACAGGNTTAGTCCATTATTGTCATGGTGGGTAGCATGGTGGCACATAGACAGGCATGGTAGCTGAGANTTCTACATCTGGATCCGAAGGCAGCAGAAAGAGAGAGAGACACTGGGCCTGGCTGGAGCTTTTGAAACCTCAAAGCCCACTCTCAGTGACACATTTCCTCTAGCAAGGCCACACCTCCTAATCCTTTCAAATAGTGCCTCTTTCCAAGCATTCAAATATATCAGCCTGTTGGGGGCCATTCTTACTTGAACCACCATAGACTGTGTTTGTACTAATCACAGGTCCTTCTGCTGGGCCAAGTGCTCCTTCTCTGGCCTGNGGGAAAATGCTTTATAGAGTTCATGGAGGCTTGTGATGGTAGAATGTNTGTTGTAAGTGGTTTAAAGGAGTAGTACCCAGAATATTCCCTTCTGAAGGAGAGCTGTGCTTGAGCAACAAGCAGCTGTGCTGTGGTGTAGCTTCCTCAAGGCATCCCTGTGGGTTTAAAGCAGCCAGGATGCAGTGAGGGCATCCATACAGCTGTTAGGGAGGAGCCNCTTGCCTGGAAGTCTTCTCTCTGTTCAAGGCAACTGGACACTAAGGAAGGGGTTCAACAACTATCAACAAAGGAATCAGATCCATATCCCATCATTCTCCCCTCTCAACATTTATTATTTAAAGGAAAATAAACATTAAAAGGGTTGCTTATAATAATGGCCTGTTTCTAACNTTAACATTGTGTTAACAGAATTTAGTGTTCTGCACTTAGCAAAACATCCTTGGGGGAGAATTGGGTTGTTTTACTTGTCCTAGAGGTATGGCAAAGGCTTGAAACTGCTTATAAAATGACTGTGTATGTTGATATGAAACNTCACATTTGTGTGCTAGCCACGGTCCAGGCACTATGCTGGGCACTTTCCCTCCCACCCTTTTCCTTCTCACCTCATTTCTTCTTTCCCTCCTTTCCCTTTCTCTTCTCTTTTTCTCCCCTTTCTTTGAGATAGGGTCTCACTACGTATGCAGCAAAGGCTGGCCTTGAACTCACACTCCTGCCTCAGCCTTCCGAGTGCTAAGATTAAGATACGTGCCATCAGGCCTGGCTTAGATGAACTTCTTGATCATTATTGATCATTTGAGTTGTTTTGAGCAGTGTGACTGGCGTGCCACACACACTGTCCGTGAGGTAAGTGACACTCCTTCAGACAAGTGGGGGAAACAAGGCACAATCACCCATGGTCTCAGTGTGCACAGGCACCCGAGGTCTCAGTATAGACCATGAGGACAGAGCTGGCCTCATCTTCATGGTCTAAAGCAATCATCAACATAGCAGGAACTACAGCATTCATAGAACCTGATCCAGGGAGTTGAAATGAGTTGGGTGATTCATGTGTCCAGACACTTGGCTCCCAATATACATTGGCTGTACCAACCTCTAGCTGTCCAGGTAGGCCCAGCTGTCCATGAGTTGCTTCTGACTTGAACAGAATGAGTGAAACCTCATAGAGAAAAATATGTCCATTTTATTTGAGCACAACACAGAGCATGAAGCTTGAGGGTGTGACAGCAAGAACAGAGAGAGACAGAATAATGCACCTGACTTTAAGGGAAAAAAAGGAAGCCAGAGGCAGGAGACCTGGCTGACATGAAAATAGTTCCCCCAATTCTTAATTAGTGGCATGTGAGGTGTGTGGCTGGGAGAGAAGTGCTCACAGTCCATGGTCTTGGCTTTCTCTACTCCACCATGGAGGATGGGCACTGCTGTGCTTCAGAGGCAAGGAGAGTTTTGAAGTGTTCTGGGTCTCAGCGCAGTGGGAAGCTAATCCTGGAAGGAAGGACTGGAGTTGTGAGTGCCCCCAGGCCTCTGGGGAGCAGCCTGGCATTCATGCAAATAGGCAGGTACTATGACAATGAGTCCAGTCTGGCCATGAGGCCAGAGAGGCAGGAGTGAGTATGCAGAGCAGGGAGTCTGANTCAGACTCCATATGGCTTTGCTTGGAGAAAGTGGCACAGCCTGGCCAGCCCACAAAGCTTTTCACAACAAACAACACAGACCCAGATGCGCACTCTCTATGGACACTGCACGGAGCCACTGCACATAGGATGTGGGGACATGGAATGGGCAGGTTGGGAGACCTGGAGGCTGGGATACCACGTGTCCTGCCCATGGCCTCAGGGAATGTCCAGGCCTTGGGGCTCCTTGGTGACTTCCTGTGAGTGTCTGCCCCAGGGCAGCGACAGGTTACTGCTTCAAACCAGATGCTGCTCCTGCCAGCCCTGCTCCACCNCTCTCCNTCCTCCTCACAGGGCTGATGCTAGCTTAGAAAGGCAGAGAAGAGTCAGCCATGTCTCCTGAAAAGGGAAGTACTCTGAGTGAGGGTGGGGCTTTCATCCAGTCCCTCCTTTTACCCCAGGAGTGGGTCTTCCCTTCTAGACATGAGTTCCCCTCATCCCCAGCATGGCCTGACAGCCTCAGACCCTACCTGAAAACTTCATNGGCTCCTGGGATCACATAATGAGACACACCCCAGTTTGCCCAGCCCGGCAGTGGGAGCTGCCACCGGCTTTCACTGGTACCATGACCTCTGACTTGAAGTTCCTNGAGAGGAGACAGAGTAGAGTCCTTGAATTATTTGAGGCAAGAAGGAAAAGAGTTGGTGTTCTTCACACCCACAACATCTGCCTTGTTATTCCTTTCTGAAGTTCTGATGGCACAGGCCCTGCTGCGGAGACCTCCAGGGCTCCCTTCTTCCTTCTGGCCCCAAGCAGGGAAGAGCTGGTAACTCAGAGAATCTAGCACTACTACTTCTCATCCACACATCTGCCTTTTCCTTTTCTCAGCACTTGGGATTGAATGTATTGTGAACATGAAGCAGGTTCTCTACTATAGGGCCGAATCCCAGCTTGTCTCTCTGCTAGACCTTTACTAAAATTCTGTGATGAATTTTATTGATGAGCAAACTTCAAGCCAGAGGCGAGACCTAACTGGTTTCTCTGGCTGGTGGCAGAAGCTTCCCTTGCCTGGGCCCAGAGTTCCTTCCACCCTGTAACTGCCTAATAGTGGCCCTGATTTTTGTGTTTGTGTTCTTCAGCAAACTGTTCCTGCCCTTTCTGCAACGGATGAGCAGGGTGAGGCTGACTGCCTGAGACTACGTACTGTTTCTTGTTGGCCTTTCTGAAGAGGGTGGGCTCGGAGCAGTAGGAGGACTTCCCCTTGTTCCCGATATTTAGACAGCTGGAGCAGCAGCCACAGGGCCCAGTGGCTAGGGGGCCCTGTTGCATGGGCACTAGGCTACTGCTGATGCGCAGAGAGCCATTGACCAGGCAGTTCAGTGAGCGGCCACCAGGAGCTGAAGGCCGGGAGCTGTGCGGGCAGGGCAGTCGGGTCAGTGCAGGAAGGGNTGTGCTTGGGTCGGGGATGGGGGCCTCTGTGATGGTACTGTCATGGGAGCTTGGTCTGGAGACTTCAGGAGCTGGGGACACAGGTGGCCTGTTCTCCACCTCTGAGCGGACACTGGGGCTGTGCAGGTTCATGTGTAGTTTCCTCATGTGATGCACCACTGCGGCCGCGTTGAAGGCTTGCTGAGGAGGCAGGGAGTGTCTGGTTCTGCTCTTGCAGAGGCTGCTGAGTTCCAGCTTCTCCTTGGGGCTTCTGGAAACCAACCTTCCCACATCCCAGCTCACAGAGAGCACAGGGTACTGCTGTTGCCNGGGAGAGGGATGCCCTAGGAAACCCATCCACCAACCCCAGACAGTCCAGCCTCCCGGGGGCCCAGAACNGCATGCTCAGCCTCTGAGCACAGCTCACCCTCCACTTGCTCTTGGCAAAATTCTTCTGAATCTGGAGGCTGACAGATGGGTAGATGTCCCGGTGCAGGGCTGTGTTCCCGTCAATCCTGGCATGTAGGAGGGGACTTGACTACCAGGTGGCCCTGACACTCAAGTCAGAAGTTGGACAGGGCTCTGAGCATGCAAGGCCAGGTTCAATTGATAGGATATCCCAGGAGAAGGGTGATTCCAGCAGGAAAGAACTCCTATATCTCCCTGGGCAGGTCATAGGGGGCTTATGCTTTGGCAAAACTGAATCTTTGAGAACAGTNTTGGCAAACTGTGGTCTTGGGGACTGGTCTGCTCATCACCTGCTGTTTGCAAGCTGGGTGCAGCTATGAGCACTGACAGGTATGTTCCATGGCTATTAATGTGTTACTCAGAAGGGCTGAGTAGGTGCCGTAGAGAGCATCACCTGCTCCTTTACATCACAGGGNACCCTGTCACTACATCACAGGGCACCCTGTCACTACATCACAGGGAACCCTGTCACTGCTCCTCTTGGCCCTCCTCCTTGCTCAGAAGCTAGTGCATGTGGGGGTATCCTCTGCAAGGCCACCTTTTGCAGGCCATGCCTTATTCTTCTCTTTCGCTTCTTATTCATCTTTCTCTCAGTGTTCCTCAGACACATGACATGTGCATGATACTGGTACAACCACCAGGAGACCAGACAGAAGTGAGAGAGATGGGGCCAGGGTTGGCAGGAGCCTCTCCTCTGGCTGTGTGATGTGTCATTCCATGGGCTAGAAAAATTCATCGCAAGCTATGTCAGTAAAAGGAGAAATGGAAGGTCTGTGTGGACCAAGAAGTCAGGGCTTCAGTGCAGGGATCTAGATCCTACAGGTGACATGAGTGTCAAGAGGAGGGATATTTTCTGTGGTGACCAAAGGTGTGGTAAACTATGAGCCTGGGGTGAGGGTAAGGGGTGGCGGGAAGAAAGGTCTAGCTCCTAGATCTGTCTGGATCAGAGACGGTTGCTAGAATTGTGGGCACTGGAGACAAAAAGGCTGGGTAAGATCAGGGGAAGCCTGCAGAGGCAAAGGACTCTGTGCCTGCTGTGGGAGGAAGTGGGCACAAATGTAAGTTCTTGAGTAGAGGACAAGGAGTAATATGAAAAGACAGTGTCTGAGATTCTATTTACCCATCTTATCAAGTTACATCACACACACACACACACACACACACACACACACTTCTACTACTATCTGCAGAACTAGGGATTGACCTAGGCATGCACTCTACCACTGAGCTACACTCCCAGCAACATGCCCCTTAGCACAGGGTGCCTCTTTGGTAACTACCGTTCAGCACTGTTCCGCGTGGGAGCTGACACTTCGCCTGAAGACTGAAGCCCTGGCCTTGGCCTCTGGAAGTGATTAGAGTACTTTGCTGGCCCCTTCAGGTCAGACTGGCCCAACCTAGTACTGTCTGCTGGCCACCTGGGCCTGACGAACATGTGTGTGTTTCCTGGATGCCTCAGCACTGGCTTTGATGTCCAGGGAGTCCTGGGAGTTAGCTTGGCCTTGGGAACCAGAAGGGAGGAGACAGAGCCCAACCTGTTTCTCACTCACCAGGGGTGTCTTAGGGCCTTCTCGCAGGTGTACCGTTCATTTGGGTCCTTCTCCAGCAGATGGCAAATAAAATCCTTGGCTAAGGGGAATATCAGAGGCTCGGCTAAGGACCAGATCTCATGACTGATAGAAATTTACTTCCGGGCTGGTGGGTGGCAGTGAATGCATCTTTAGCTAATCTTGCAAAGCATCAGTTTTAAGTCTTAAAGGAGGGAGAGGAAGAAATCCAAACCACCCAACAACCCACCGCAAGCCACCAAAAAGAGAGCTCTCGGCAGCCTCACCCACACGTACAGGGGACCCTTGCCAGTCACGTCACACCAATGTGCTTGCACACCGTGTGCACGCAATTGCTGGTAAACGCGTGGGGTAACATGTGAGTGCTGGCTTCTTCCATCTCTGACCACCACTTACCAGGCCCCACAAGCATGCATGACTCCCTTTTCATATATGGAATGCGTGCTGCCCCCTCTCTCAAATAGTATGCATGCCTCCTTCTCATACNCAACATGCACACCACNTTCTCTCCTGCCCAGCATGCATACCCTGCCTTCTCTCCCAGCATGCATACCCTGCCCTCCCTCCTGCCCATCATGCATGCTTCCTTCTCTCACACAAGGGTCTGTTCTGCCCTGTTACCTGACCCCAGCTTGTGCCCCTTGCTTATAACCCTCCTCTCTGCCTGACTTTCCACTCTTGGCCTCTCCTATGACCCTCANCCCTCCTCACCTTCTCCCTAGGCACTGTGCCNCCCTCCNGGAAAGCAAGGGCAGGGGTCCTAGCTTCAAATACTTCACCTTTGAACCAGCTAAAGACTTCTGTACTCTCTCTGGCAGCTTCTCCTGTCTGAGCCCCNGGGACTGTCATCTCCATTAAGATAGTTTCTCCTGCAGCCTCTGCCTTCATACTCACCTGACTCAGAAATGTCATCCCAGAACGGAGACTCAAACTCGTAGTAGCCCTCTTTGATCTTCTCAAAGAGTTTTGACTCTGTTTCTTCATAGAAAGGGGGATACCCACAGAGCCTGCAGGAAGACAGGAAAGAGGGAGTCTGCTAGACATTCCCTCCTCCCTGGACCAGCCTCTCTTTCTCCCACTCTCCCACTGTACACATTCATAGTCAGTGAGGGTCTCAGAAAGCAGTGTGACTAAGAGGTAGGCCCGCCCACTATTCAGAATGGGCAGGTCCCAGAGAGCACATGCAGAACTAAGGCCTGAGGAGGAGTCTCTGGAAGGCCCCCATGCAGGACATCNGCCCATTGAACCCTCACTTCCTCTGGCTCTTGGGTGTTCTCTACAAAGCATCCTTAAGAAGGATGGGGAACATCACACGGGATTAGGCTGTTTGGTCTACTTGTTGAGACAGGGTCTCATGTAGCCCAAGTTAACTTCAAACTTGCTATATAGCTAAGGATGACCTTGAACTTCTGCTTCTCCGGCCTCTATCTTGTTGCACGAATCCTAAAAGGTCTTATAATAAAAACCCAGAGCCAGATATTGGGGTAAATGCTGAAAGATCAGAGAGACAAAGGAACAAGCCACTAGAGAAACTTCTCACCACTGCCGAATCCTCAGGCCAAAAGGGAGGCGAGATCCTATCTCCACTAATCNTCTGACTGAAAGCCTCTGAGTCCTCAGCCAAAAGGCCTTTAGTTCCTGTCTCCTCATGCCTTATATACCTTTCTANGCTCAGCCATATCACTTCCTTCCTAGTGCTGGGATTAATGGCATGTGTGCTTCCCAAATACTGGTAGCAAAGGCATGAGATCTCAAGTGCTGGGATTAAAGGTGTATGCCACAACTGCCTGGCTCTGTTTCTCTCCTAGACNGAATCAATCTCATGTAGTTCAGGGAGGCTTTGAACTCACAGAGATCCAGACAGATCTCTGCNTCCCGAGTGTTAGAATTAAAGGTGTGTGTCACCACTGCCTGACCTCTATGTTTAATCTAGTGGCTGGCTCTGTTCCCTGATCTTCAGGCAAGCTTTATTTAATANACAATATATCACNACACTATNTCCTGAGTACTAGGATTACATTTTGTGCTATTGTAACCAGTTTTTATTTTCCAAAAAGATGTTTTATTTTTATTTATATGTTTATCTGAGTCTATGTGTCACATGTGCACAGGTATTCGTAGAGGCCAGAAGNGGGCATCAGATCCCCCTGGAGCNAGAGTTACTNGCCTGATGTGGGTTTTCTGGAAAAACAGCAAGTGCTCTTAACTGCTGAGTTCTCTCTAGCACCTTCTTGCCACTCAGTTTTATACTGTACTATGATTGAACTCAGGGCTTCATGCATGCTAGGCAGGTACTCTACCAACTGAGCTTCATCCCTAGNCCCCAGCCGAGNGACAACTCAGACAAATATTATTTGAGTAAATGAGTTAGAGTATTATGTAACAGAATCCACACTAAGAGGCAAGTGTTATTCCCTAAGAACAAAGCTGGCTACTAAGGTGGGGGAATGCTAGGTGTGTGTGTGTGTGTGTGTGTGTGTGTGTGTGTGTGTGTGCCAATGGGAAGGCTACGAAAGGGAGTGCCTGAGCACATGTGGAGGAGAGGAAGTACCTACTTCATGATGTGGCCTTTGGATGGTCTCACTGCTGGATGTGGGGAGCTGAGATGCTTCAGCCTACCTAGCTTCTAAGCCTCGATCTCTCATTTTCCTGCTGGTTCTACAGAGTGGCTGGAACTCAACATATTTGCACAGAGGGTGGGATGCAGTGCCCTGAAGGAGAGTGGTCCAGCAGCCTGAAGAGTGAGTGCAGACTGAGTCTTGTTCATAGCTTCATAGAGCTTAGAGGAGTTATATACATAAGTGAGCTTGTGTGTGTGTGTGTGTGTGTGTGTGTGTGTGTGTGTGTTCACACATGCATACACAGATGCCTGAGAGGAGAAGGGGTGAGCAGACCCTGAGATTTCTCAGGAAATGCACCGACGCCAGCTTTTACTCACAATATGTACGTGATGACACCAATGGACCAGCAGTCCACAGCCTTACTGTAGGGCTTCTGGGCCAGCACTTCTGGAGCTGTAGGAAATCAATGGTAGGTTCAGGGCTAGGGACAAGAGTGGAGGCCAGAGAGAAGAGTAGAGAATAGGAAAAGAGATGGGAGTNGGGGGTGGAANAGTAGGGTGGGGAACATCTATGAGACTGAAAACTCCCCAAAGGCAGGGACTGTATCTCCCCAAGCAGACAATCTCTTCCTNAGAAGAGAGGCCTGCTCCTCCATCAATCTGGGAGTTTCCATAAGCNGTTTGTGACTCTTCCATCAGACAGGAGGTCTCCAGCTTTGCCACTCCCATCAGACTAAGTGTCTTTGAAGAGCAACACCTGTCTGTGCTCACATGGGGACCCTCAGGATAAGGGTCACTTGGGGGACCCTCAGGATAAGAGTCACGTGGGGACCCTCAAGATAAGGGTCACATGGGGACCTTCAGGATAACGGTCATGTGGGGNACCNTCAAGATGAGGGTCACATGGGGGACCCTCAGGATAAACNTCTAATCTCTTGCCTTCAGAGAAGGGATTTGCAGGGTGGTATGGACTCTCCCCCACTGCAGCAGAAGCCCTGGAAGGCAGAGGCTCCCCACCCTAGTCCTCTCAGGAAGCTCCCAGAGGGTGACAGGAACTTGCCTATCTATCTGTGGGTACCTGCCTAGGGCAGGAGCTTGAGGGCTCAGTAAGGCCGTGAGCCATGTCTCCCTTGGGTTGGGAGAGCCAGGCAGAGAGAGCTGACTTCTGAGGGTATCCCNGTATTGGGTTTAGTATCCACAGAATTTCATATCTTTAGGTGAGTGACTAAACTCCCCATGGGAGAGAGCAGGTTCTTTCTGGGAGTCTGGGCTCCTACTTTCCTAAGTCCATCAGGTGGTAGCTGCCTAAACAGAGGGTATTCTCTTTCTCCTTCCTCCTCTCAGGTCCCAGGACTGCTGTCCCCAAGGGTCCTATCAGTTATTCTTTTTTCAGGAGAAAAACGGGCACAATGTCCAGCTTCTGCCACTTCCATGTGCATCCTAGAGTTACATGAGGTGCCTGTACCCCTGGGGTCCAACCTCATCATCCTGTAGATCCAGACTCCTAGCAGTTCAGGGGTTCTAGTGTAGTGGAGGGAAGGGACTNTGTGCTCCATTCCTTAGCTCTCTACCAATCTCAGGGTTGTGATGGTAGCAATTATGCCCAGAGCTCAGGGCAGGCTCTGTAAAGAGCAGGATTAGAGAGGCAAACGGACTGGCCAAGGGCTCTATTAGACAGTCCTTGAGGATGAACATGTCCACACATGGTCATTTTTCTCTGTGAATTTCATCACAGTTGTGCTGATCACCTTAACACAAGCTGGAGTTATCTAGNAAGAGGGAACTTCGGTTGAGGAGTTGCTTCCAANAGATTGGCCTGTGGGTGGGTTTGTCGGGCATTTTACTGATCTAGGGTTGATGTGGGATGAGGAGCCCAGTCCATGGGGTTGGTGCCACCCCTTGGCAAGTGGTCTTGGGTGGTATAAGAAAGCAGGTTGAGCAAGCCAGTAAGAAGCACTCCTCCATGGCCTCTGCTTCAGTTCTTGCCTTGAGCATCTGCCTTGACTTCTCTAGATGGACTGCATCAGGACCTGGAAGCCAAATACACCTTTTCCTGCCCTAAGTTTGTTTTTGTCAGTGTTTTATCACAGCTGCAGAGAAGCAAACTAGGATAGAAACTGATACCAGAGAAAGTGGGGGTACTGCTGTGACAGACCTAACCATGTCAGTTTGGGGGAAGACTGTGGAGGATTTTAGAGCACTGGGCTAGAAAAGGCCATCTAATGCCCTGAGATTGATGAGCTATTATGGGACCTTAGAGGATAGGACTGTCAAANGGGGGACANATGATGGAGGCCTGGCTTGTGAAATTTCAGGGAAGTAAGGACTACCAGGGCTGTGTGTGAGATATTTTGAATTAAGAATCCATGGCATATGGTCAACTGGAGCTGAAAACTTAGCTGAGATAAGCAAGAGACCAGCATTTTTGAACTGAAATTTTCTGGGGAGTGTTTCTTCAGGGTCAGCCCACAGAAGCTGTAGTCTGGGGTGTATCGGACTGCATATCAAGCTGCCAGCAGAACTTGGCAAGTATTGGAGAAGAGTCTGTCTGCCACACGGTACTGGTTCTGAAGGCATCATGGATCATGGAGAGCAGCTCAGGCTTGGCACTGTGTGTCAGTGTCAGAGACTCCTTGAAGTGAGGCCAGGAGAGGCTTCAGTGCAGCTTCATTGCAGTAGAGACCTCAGGATATTACAGATGACACCAAGGCAGGTATGGAGTGGAATTGGCTTGAGTCTGTGGGACAAACTGTTTGTGTTGTGTGTAGCAGAGCCAGAGAAATGAGCTGTCCAAGCCCTTTGGAGCCAAGGAGACAGTGAATCCCAAATGTCAACATTGATCTATTTACTGTGTTAGATTTTGGTTTTGCTTTGATTCAATTGAAACTGTACACTGATTCTNTCTTGGAGTAAGAAAGTATTTAACTTGTTTTATATTTTACAGGAACCCACAGTTAAGAGACTGGATGTTTTAAAAAGATGTTGACTTTTAAAGTGCTGAAAANTTTAAAGACTATGCTTCATATTGTGATATTGACATGATATCTTGGGAACAAACAAGAAAGGAAAGGTTATGGTTTAATAGTTACATATTTGTGTGTCAAACTGACACGGTATCAACTGTGCTGGTTACCTTATGTCAANTTGACACAAGCTAGAGCTATCTGGGAGGAAGGAGCTTCAGTTAAGGAATTGCTGCTGGTCAGATTGACCTNTGGGCAAGTCTATGCTTAATGATTGATGTGGGTGGGCCCAGCCCACTGTGGGTGGTGTCATTTCTGAGCAAGTGGTCCTGGGCTGTATAAGAAAGGGAGCTGAGCAAGCCATGGGGAGCAAGTCAGTAAGCAGCATTCCTCCATGGCCTCTGCTTTCAGTTCCTGTTTCCTGTCTCCTTCTTGAGTTTCTGCTCTGACTTACCTACATGCCATAAGACAGAGGATGAAACAAACCTGTTCCTCTTTTGGTCATGGTGTTTATCACACACAACAACAGAAAGCAAACTAGACCCCTAGTGGTTGAACAAACACATGGCCAGCTTCTACTGCCCCTGAACTCACCCACATAGCCTGGGGTCCCACAGGCGGTGGACATGACTCCATTCTGTTCCATCTTGGATAGACCGAAGTCAGTGATCATGATCTTGGAGTTCTCCTCAGGGGTGAGGTACAGCAGGTTCTCAGGCTGCAGAAGGAGAAGACATACAGCATATGAAAGAAACCCCTGAACAGTGTGCTAGTCCTTGATATNGGATTTCCCAGGAAGCTAAGCCCTGGGCTCTCAACTCAGAGGCCACAACCCCTTTCCTTATCCCTTTCCACCTTCCTTCTCTCTGTGTCCTTTCTCTACATCCTACAACTCTGTATCTTGCTTATGGTNCAGGCTTTGCTCACCTGTCCCCACTCCCAANTACCCTAAATTGCATTTTGAGGGATCGAACCCTTGGCTAATTGTCTCTTATCTCCCAAAGTCTACTACGGTGCCTGTCATGGCTCAGTCCCTTAGTGAGTGTTTGTTATGCTTGAATTTAACTGAATTTAATTGACATCTTAATGGGGAGAGCATTCAAAAGNCTCATAAAAAGGCTAAAGTGTAGTTGAATAATGATCATCTTTGATCAGCATAAGGAATCTTAGAGCAGAGGCAGCCTTTTGAGTCCAACCAGGCCAACATTCTCATCTGAGACTTCTACCTCTCAGGCTTGATGCAGAATCATGAAGTTCCCCCAGCATTCCTGACATGTATTTCCCACCCAGCACTCCTGCCCCGTCACCTTTAGGTCTCTGTGGACGATGCCATTCTCATGGAGGTATTTCACTGCAGATAAGACCTGCTGGATGACCAGGCTGGCATCTTTCTCTGTGTAGACACCACGCTCCAGGATCCGGTCAAAAAGCTCACCCCCAGAAACACTGTGGGTACAAGAATCTGATTCCATATNGGGTCAAGGGCCAAGCCCTTCTCTGTAGCTATGGGCTGTAAGCACAGGCAGGCACCCTGAAGTGGGATGTGAGGGTACAGGGAGGCATTCTCCTGCCTCAGAGTACTCCCTCTGGGTGTCTGAGATGATCACTAGGGGTCATTTCTTTGGTTCAAGCATTGTTTGGTTGATCTCTTTCTGGAAGCTTCTATTATAATTCAAATGGCCTTGGTTAGNGTGCCTAGAAAAGCTAGGAATTTCTGCCTAGGGATACCTTGCTTTCCTGGAACACAGGAAGCCATTATAACACAGAGAGGTGATTCAGAANTGGACAAAGTATGAAAGTGAGATTAATTATGCATGCCTTTGTAAAAGGACTTCTTTTCTCTTTAGGGAAACTGGGCTACCCATGGCTGCAATTTCAGATAGGGACATAGGGGCATTTTGAAACTTGAATGGTATGGGAAAGGAGGACATTGGAGCTTAAAAATGAAGTCTGATCCTCCATTATCATTGATATCATCTATACTATGTGTCTAGAAGTTTCCAGTCAGTACTAGAACATGAGCATCAGAGAACTCGCTGCCTCCAGTGAAAGACTGCATTCTCCTTGAGTGTATTCTTAATATTTCTAGATATCATGTTGAAACCTGACACCTTGTAGTTCCAACAGCTCCACCCCTGTGGCCACACAAAGCAGGTGCAACTGTTACTTCAGTGTAACAATGGCAGACACAGAAACCAGTCTGCTGTCTTACAGAAGGATATACCACATAGCCTGCATTTAATTTAAGTAGATCTCCCTTGAGAAATTTGTTCTTTATACTGAATTGAAACCATCTACCTACAGTTTCTACTTTTACAATCACTTTATCCCAGAATGATGTTANTAGGTTTACTATGGAGTCCATAGAAATGGGCTTATTCAAGTGGTACCAGAGAAGGGTTCTGGTGGCTTACATTATGCCTGNCATTTGCCTCTTCAGTGGCTGAGTGCTTGGGAAGTCCCAGAAGACCTTGTGAGTAGCAAAGAGCATGAACAGCTATTGTCTGCTCATAGGAAATATCCCAACTGCAAGCCTGTGCTGGTCTGAACCAACTCAACAGTCAGCCCTTCAGCCCAGCACNGGAAGCACACTGACCCAGAAGGACAGCATTTCCGAGCCCTGAGTTCTTGACTTTATCTTGCAGCCATTCTCCCCGACCCTCCTCCCCTCGGCCTTTATAGGGGTGAGGGTCATCTCCACTTACAGCTGCATGACCAGGTAGTAGTGGGTGGTACTCTCATAGATGTCCTCCAGGGTCACAATGTTTTCATGCTTGATCCTGGGAAAGATAAGAATCCTGTGATGGGTCATGGTTCAGGGGGTCCAAACTAAGACTGCAGACTCAGACTCAAATTTCTACCAGATTGTTTTGATGGCAATGTGTAAGAGGACCTTACTAATGAGGTCCTTCCTAATGAGGCCAGCACAAAGCAGCTGCGGATGAAAGACCTGCTCTGCATGTGGGCAGCACCATCCCATGAACTGGGGGTCCAGACTGGATAAAAAAGAGAAAGTGAGCTGAGCACCATTGTTCATCTCTCAGCTTCCTGCCTGTGGATGTGATGTGCTCAGCTGCCTCGTGCTCCCTGCTTCTTCTTTTCCATAATGGACNACGTCCTTCAAACTGTGAGTCAAAGCAAACACTTCCTCTTTTAAAAATTTTTGACAAGTATTTTGTTACAGTAGCAAGAAAAGTAATTAATATCATAACCATGAAAAAAGAGTTGGATATGAAAAAAGGCAGATTCTGATTTTCTATGGAGTGCCTTAGATGAGTGATTCTCTGTCAGGATATTTGCCCCTTAAAGGACATTTGGCAATTATCCATGTATTCTTCANGCGTGCATTCATGTATCATCTATGTATGTATGTATCTATGTATATATCTATCTATCTTTATCTTATATCTATTTCCCAATCGTCTATCTAATTATCCTTTGCATTGTGGTTCTTGCTCT
>LZPO01075947.1:184070-194972 GCA_001675575.1 Neotoma lepida
GATTAAAGGAGAAAATTGCTCAGTGATGAAGGTGCTTACTGCACAAGTCTGGTGACTTGAGTTCAACCCCTGGAACCAATGTGAAGTTCCTCAGACTGCCACATGNCCACCATGGCATGTGTGCCCACACATCATGTACACAGGCACACATAATAATAATAACTACATTGCAAAATTAAAAAAATCTTTTTAAAAAAGAAAATGCATGAAAAATACATAGTGTAGTGCTTGGGAAAGGTATAGCCAGTGGCAGATAATCTGATTTAAGGTCTCTTTAAACCCCAGAGCTGGTACTGCNGTTCCTANAAGGATTCTACCNTCCTTATAGGCCTGCAATGCTCATATTAACTTCCTTATTATTCATGCATTGAACTGATATGTACTGACTATCTAGGCTGTTAATACAGTGCAGTAAAAAAGAGCACCACAATGTGCGTCACCTCACACCCAAGCCCAGGCTCTTCCGTGCAGAGATAAGTGGATGTCTACAGTACATATGCTCCAACCAATTTCTTCTTGTTTCCTTGAAGTTTATGCCTTTTGTTCTTTATTCCGAGCCACAAAGTCACTTTCTACTTAGTCTCAGGATCCTTTGAAATACTCTGCTCTTTGACACTCTTGTTGGTTAACTCCTAACTGTCTTTGCACAATCCTGCCATTCGTGTTTTTCACCATGTGTAAGTTGCTGCGAGGATTTTATAATTAGTCTCCCATCCTCTGGTTTCCTTAACCCGCCTTCCTGCGTGCCTAAGAGGGATGACTATTAACCTGACTCTGTTGCCTTGCTTGAAATCCCTCCGTCAGTTCTCTTTGTTCACAGAATAAAGCCAGCATCTTTGATCCCGGCATCAAGGACCCTCTGCAAACCTTGTTCCAGTCCACACGCTATTCTCACTGCCTGTCCTTGATGCTACCCACACAAAGCTGTGGGGATTCTAGGATGTACTCTCTCCTTACACTTCCATGATTCTGCACAAAAGTTTGCAAAACTCTTACATTTCCTTTCTGTGCTGCCTCCTTGTCCACAAAATTCTACTCATTCATCAAAGTCTTTCTTCTTTGAAAACATACTAAATAATTCACATTCATCAGGCGTGTGGGCCAGCAGAAATGAACCTGTCATCTCCATATACTACTTTCTGCTGGATTATAGNCAGTCAGGTGGGAGACTAGCTAGTTATGGGTTCTTCTCCCCAGCTGGGCAGTGTGGGCTCCTGAGCAATGTCTGCCTCATCCAATGGTTCTGATCGTGTGTCAATGCACCTGTCACACTTTAAGTATGTCACAGGCATTCCACAGGCTCACTGNAAGAGTCTCACTGTGAACGTTGGCGATACACAGTACAGCCTCCGGCAGTTTCCAGGATGAGTGTGTGGGTTCTCTCTGGATCAAACCAAAGCTAATTCTCAAGTCTCCTGCTGCCTCCTCGGTTATTGATTCTTCCTGTTGTCAGCCATCAGTTGGCTTTTGATTCTCTGAGCTACTCACTCTCTGGCCTACATGTATGAACGAGTGAGTTCACCAGTCAATTTGCTGGGAAAACAATTCATCTGACCCAGCTGTCTAACTAGCCTGAAAACAATTCGAAGGGCACAAAGCCCACAGGTGTGAAAACCCTGTGGGAAGGGCAGGTCAGAATCCCACAGCTGCACCTGCCTCCCTCTCCCCACTCCCTGCCGGCCCTGACACCCACTCACTCACCTTTTCAACACAGCAATCTCATTCTCTAGGCTGCTGTCTCGGAAGGCTGGTGACTTCTTGATGCACTTCAGGGCAAAGAGTTTCCCAGTCACTCTTTGCTTCACTAGGAACACCTCTGAGAAAGCTCCTCTGTGGGAAAGAGGCCAAGACAGAAAAATGTAGCTCTGGCCAAGACAGAGAACATATCAGAAGCAAAGGGGAAGAATAGAAGAGAAATGTGTGGCCAATGAGTTTTCATTGTCACCATGAACTCAGATGAGGGGATGCCCATGACCTCTNTGGCATGCCAGTATGCTCTTTCCCTTGTAGATCTCATGGGACAGATGTGGGGACCAGGAGGCTACTTTTCCCCGTGTAATCCCCACAGACTCTGCTTCAGCTGTGGACATCTCTCCATACAGCAAAGCCCATTAAGGCCTGGCAGAGTTGATTCCCTTCCCATTAACATGGTGCCCTGTAGCCAGTGGTGGTAGCAGGAGAGGACAGACTCATATGCTGTGAGGGAAGAAAGACTCCTGGATAGGTTTAATTAGCTTTTATTTATGAATTATCTAATTTCATTCNATGGGGTCTTACTACCTTCAGACTGCTGGCAAACTCCTGGGATCATGTGATCCTCTTGCCTCAGCTTCCTGAATAGCTGGGACTATGGGTGTGTCTTATCAATGCACTGCTGGTAATCACCCCGATTCTGTCCTAAGAAGAGGACAGAGGCTGACTATCTACTCCTTCATTCTAGCAGTCTTTGTATGTTCTGGGGCATGCTGGATGGAACCCAACAGGATTTGACATGCTTCAGGGGTGAAGGACCCCGGAGATCAGCCATCAGAACATCAGGTAAGCTAGGGCGGGAAGCTGGAGACTGACGGTTCATGTTAGAATCTTAGCTTTTGAGATGAATGCTGTGCCCATCATAGTTGTGCTGTATTGTTCGGGAATGAGGACAGGAGAAAGCCTGAACATGTCCAGGACAGACAGACACATTTTTCTCCTGCTACGTTTGACTCTCTGATGGCTGAATCTGCAGGTGTGGAACTGAAGGATACAGGCATGACTGAGCAGTGAAATGCTAACAATTGGATTTAGGTGGAAGGGTTCATTTGAGTCCATTCCACCTTTTCCTTATGTCTAAACTCCTTTAAAAGCTGGAGCCATAGCTCTCAAATGGATCCCTCTAGGTTTGCACAGTGCTGCGGTGTGGGCTTCCCTCATCACCACGAGGGAGGGCCTGTCTACCTCTGGAATGTCTTCTAGGAGACAGTGCCACGTCGGCTCTCATCAACCTGGGCTTCTTGCTCTCCACTTCGAGGGTTTAAGGCTGCTTAGCAAATCATTTCTGATTCACTTGTGAGCCTTGTCTCTCTTCTGCCATCTGCCACTTTCTAGCCACCCCCATGTTGNCAGGGCCCTTGAAGGAAGGTCAGGGCTCTAACAACCAGCACTGCCACTGTGTCCCCTTGTGCATGCACAGCCAGATACTTCCTTGCATAGGGACAGCCTGAGTCTCTTCTCGGTAGAGCCTGGTGCCTGTCTGTCTACAGAAAGAGAGGGCATCTCTCACTGTCTGAGGTCACAGCCTTCTGGCCAGGGCAGAGTGAAGTGACACTTTGCCAGCACTGGCTAGAAAGCTTGCTAGAGGGAGCAGCCTGTGGACTCCTCGCTTGCCTGGCCCCAATTATCCCTGGCTCATTAGCTGACCAGCTGGGGCTCTGAAGAGGCGAAGACTGGTGGCTGGAGCTGCTGGCTGGCCTACGTCAGAGCCTGTGACCTCCTGGGGNACAGGCAGGACTGAGTGGTGAGTCTCCTCCAGACAAGCAGCCTCATATGGAGTCAGCCAGCNGTGTGATTGNTGTTGAGGGACAGGCCCAGACACCAGGGGCTCCAGCATTTATAAAGCACTGGGATAAGGAGAAGAGGAGGGGTGAAGGGGAGCTGATGGGGGTGAGGAACATACCTGCTCCTGGGAGTATGTCAGGAGCCACTAGGGTGGCTCAGGATACAGAATCTGGGGGCAGGGGGTGGTGTCTCCTGAAGAGTCCAGTGCATTAAAGTAACAGGTACCTTTTCTACCATTCTAACCCCAGCACTATAACATTCTGCCCAAGTCTCATAGTGCAATTGGGAGTGAGTTCCAGGGGCTGAGCTCCCCCAGCAGGCAGCCCAGCCCTCTGACAGCCCAGGCCCAGGACTTACGATCCCAGCACTTCCATGAAGATGAAGGTTTTCCTGATATTGGTGGTCTGTTTCTTCCAGGAACCACAGTCGTCCTCCTCCTCCTCCTTGCACCCCATCCCCTCCAGAGTTGAAGCTGCCTGGGAAGCTTCGTGGGAGGGAGGAAGGGAGGGAGGGAANCGAGACAAGGTCTGATCAAAGCGTTTCTCAAATAAGACAGAACAGGTTGCAAGAGAATCTAAAACACCCAGATCATGATGTAATGGCCAGAAGGGAAGACTGAGAGCAGAACCTGGAAAAACGGCAAAAATAAGAGCATTCTCCCACTTGCTTTCTATAATTGCTAGAGCAAATCCAGTGAATGGCTGCTCTGTGTCTGCTTGCTAGATGCAACAGGGTTTAGATGGAGGGTGGAAACCCGATGGCAATCTGTGCACTAGTGAAAGTGCACAACATATAGATTGACATGGTNTACCCAGCTCTCGGGCATCTGAGCTGAGCCCAGGAACTTCCTGTGTTTATTCAGACTCTGGAGTCAGCCTGGCTCCTTCGTACCATCAAAGCTCTTCCTTCTTCCCCATCTTACTCCTACCTGCAGCAGCTTCTGTGAAGGAGCAGTGTGTTTCCCCTGCCACCTCCACAGCATGCACACGAAGTGGATTGGATTGGAATGGGTGGGTTTTTGTTAGTATTTGAATTGAAGCATGCCCTCCCTGTGCATCACAGACCTGGGGCTGCACACATTTAGGTAGTACNGGTGATGTTCCAGGGGCTTGATATGTGATGATGGACAAATTGGACCATGGCCCTCTTTCCTGGGGCATCCAAGCAAAGGAAGTAGGCAATGTTTAGCCAGCAAACTCCCATGTGGATGGCAAGGTGACAAGAGACTTGGTGATGGGGACAAAGAAGGATGTCTTCTGATAAGGCTAGTGGAGGCATTGTAAGCAGGTTGGATTTAGGTTGAGACTTGAAGCTGGTAATGGAGTCAAACAAGCAAAAACTGCACAGAGTTGCTTCCCTACAGAAAAACAGAACATGAGATTCCCAAGGCAGGGATACCAGGATAGCAAGGTGCACAGCTACTGAGTGTCTGAGAGTGATAGGAGAGACACCACTTCTGCCAACACCCTCTATCCCTTGAACCTGACAGAGAAGTAGGAAAATATGTCTAGTGGTTACTCTTTTTTAGGCAGTGGCTCTGATCCCACTTTAAAACAAAAACAAATGTTCATAAAATCCCTGAGGCCCTTTAGAAGGCTGTGGAGATAGCACAGCCAATAAAATGCTTATCTTGAAAGCATGAGGAGTTTGTGTTTGATCTCTAGGAAAAGCTAAACATAGTGGCACATGCTTGTAAGTCCAGCACTGGGGAGGTGGAGATGGGTGGATCTCTTGGGCTCACTGCTGGGCTAGCCTGTTCTACTCAGCGAGGTCTCAGAAACAACAACAACAACAATAACACAACATCTGTCAGCATCTGAGGAATGACAGCTGAGGCTGTCCTCTGGCCTTCACACACATGCACATTCACACATGCTTACATATGCACAAAATGTTTGTGCTTCTGCAACTTTGTGTCAGATGAAGAGCACAGGTTTGGAACCTGGGTTTGAATCCTTTCTCTACATTAACTTCTTGGACTGTGTGGGGCAGGTGTTCTGAGGATGATGGATAGNGTGGCAGCCTGAGCTTGATGCCTTTGCAGATTGTAATCTCCAAATCTCTCAGAATCTTTGGTATGCCTGGACCCCACCTACCAGGCAGNNAGAAAAGGAAGGGGGCAGTTGTACTTGAGATTGTCCACGACAGTATGTCAATCTTGTGACTAGGCTAGCTAGTGTCCAGGAATAGCTTCCTATTGGGTAACACCCTATGGGTGGGCAGTCTTGAAGAAGACAGCAGCCAGGGAAAAGAGGTGCATGTCTAAACGTGCAGAATAGACATGGTTTGCATGCCTCCCTTTTGGCTTCTCCCCTACACACAGNAGCAGGGCTGGAGCTTGCTCTGGGTGAGGAACTAATGAAGAGGCTGAGCATGGGACCTTAGCTGTGCACATCACTCCCCCTTCAGGACCTGCGGAGAATGACTGCCCACTCTGCAGGAGGCTCCCAGGCCTCATTAGCTGATCTGTGCTCAATGTTCCTTCCTTCCCATTGCTCCTAAATAGCTTTCAAAACATAGTATTCTTAGCTGAGGAGAAGCCATAGAAAACATCTTTCCCGCCCACCCCTCCTCCCATACAACAAATCCTAACAATTTAGCTTCATCATCTGCGTGGAACNCTNAGGGCCCAGATCTGGACCTCACACCTTCTATGGTTGGGCTCCCATGATCCATGATGTCACAGAGACTTCCAGGGAAGGAGGCCCAGGCCCAGGTGGGGTGGTCACAGGTAGGGAGGGAGGGGTTGCCCACACCCCAGCTGGGTCATGCTGCTTTCTGCTCCAGTCTCAACGTCTCTTCTCCCCTGACTTCAGAGACACCCCGAGCTTTGTTCCAAGGCACTCCGCCTCACACTATTTTCTATAACAGCTGCCATTGGGTTTTATAGCTTTGGAGCAGTCCCCACAGATTCCTCTGAGGCTTAGGATCAATTCCACCTCCACAGAGGCCTTCAAGAGGCATCCCCCATGTTGGTATGTGTGCCTGGTTTATGCCCCTCACTCCTCAACAAAGCGAGATCACTGTGAGGATTCTATACCAAAGACTCCTGGCAAAGAAAAATGACTATGCGCATATAAGATCATCTCTGAATCATGAGATAACAACCTCTCACTCAGTGAGCATTTATTAAGTACTTCCTGTATACTGAGGACTGAATATAGATATTTCTATGACACAAGCCTTGGCTCCGCAAACTCTTGTAATCTAGTTGGAAAGAGTGAATGCAGGTCTGCATCTATGTAACTAGATGCAAAGTGCTAGGCAATGTGCCTAAAGAACAAGCATTCCCAATGTGTGATGCCCATTACTGAGCCTGGTGCACACAGGAGGTCTAGCTAGCCTAAGCCCCTGGAGAATAGGTTGGTTTCAGATAGGAGCTAGGCTTAAGATAAGTATGAACAGTGGATGGGTATATTTTTTGCCCTGCAGAAGGTGGCACCCCACTAAAGCCCTTGGTATGGAGTCCTGTCTGAAGTGCAGTGAGAGGGAGGCAAAATGGTGGCAGAAAGCCAAGTTGCCTTGCTTCTTGTCNTTGTCCTGGCATTGGAAGGAAATTAATGGGACTTGAGTCCAGTCCTGAGTCTCTGGGACACCCTACCTAAGTCAGGCCACTTCTTCCCTAGTTCTCCCCTCCTACAATGCATTTGGTGTTTGGCCTGTGTTAGGTAATCATACTCTCTAGAAATAACCCCAAATAGATGAAGGCTTGGTCTTGCTGTAGTTTTGGTCTNGTCTTCTTGGTTTCTTGGGGTCCTTTAAGTTTCTAGCAAGGGAGGAGCCAGAGAGGACACTTCTTCCCAGAGGACATGCAGGACAACTCCAGCCCTGGTGTGTGTGAGTCCTTCCACTGCTTCTGGAACAGGTGTTCTAACCCCAGTTGGCAGCCAGCCTGGCTGTTGATGAGATGTGGCTGAGAGATGCTTGGGCATGAGCCCAGCAGGCAAGAGGCCCCACTGGTGTTCCCAGGGGCTCACTATCCTCTCCTTCCCAGCTCCACTGGGTCTGGGCTCACACCACACCCAGATAGAACTCTTCGGGAGATGAGGCACCTCAGCAATATCCTCCTCACTGCCATCACTAAGCCCACATGTGCTAGGCCACATCATGACCCACACTTGCTGACTCTTACCTCCACTCCCTTGCTGCATGCGGCCTCCTCTCAGCTATTAGGACCATGTAAGGAGTCAGTGTTGCTCTGCTAGAGTCCTGGAATCATTGTGTTGGAACCTGAAGGCATTCGATCCAAACCCATTCTCTCCACCCTACGGACACAATGCAGGGATGACATGGTGCCTCTAAGCTGTCCTGAACACACCAGAAGGGCGAGGACAGGGTCAGATAATCTTTTGAGTGCNGTCTCTGTGGTTCTAAATCTGCAGATAATGGCTCTCAGTTCCACCCACAAAGGAGACACTGCTGTACTTTCAGCACTCCCGCCTGGAGCTTCTCAGCAAGGCAAGTTGCCTCACTAGCTCTCACTGACCCCAGATGAATCAGGATACCCCAAGATTCATTTTTCTTTTCTAGTGCTGAGGATCGAGTTCATCCTGAGCCTCCCACACTAAGCAAGTGCTCTACCCCAGAACTCTACCTCCAGCCACCCTAAGGCTTCTTTGTTCTCCTCTCCTGGACTGTGGGAAGCATGGCATTGTGGGCCTGGGGGTTCTGGGAGGGGGGTTATCAGTGTCATCTTTAATAAGAATGTGTGATCAGCCTCCAAGCAGAGCCACACAGGAAGTAGACTACACCGGTCCAGAGGGTGAAACCTGGGCACTTTCCTGACCTGGTACCACAGTTTCCAAAATTCTGACCTATAGCAGACTTTCTCATCCTCTGGAATCCAGAGTCTGGATTGAGAACACACTGAAAGTTCCCATTGTGGTTTGGTGTTTTGCAGCTGTGCAGCCCAAGGCAGATCACTATATATCTCTGAATTTTGACCTTTCTCCTTAGTGAAAAATGAAGACTGAACTAGCCAAGTCCCTGAAGTCTTATGGACGTGAGTCTTGAGAAAACTCCCTGTGAAAAGATGGCTTTGCTGTCNTGTGACTGCCTATAGAGTCTCCATCCACATCGGCTCCCGAAAGGCTCTGAGGAAGACTACAGATGCTTGCGGCAGTCTTTCCTAGCAGTCCCCACATTTCCTTGATGAAATGCTTTCTTTCTTTNTTTTTTTTAACGGTTTTTCGAGACAGGGTTTCTCTGTGTAGCTTTGGCACCTTTCCTGGAACTCACTCGGTAGCCCAGGCTGGCCTTGAACTCACAGAGATCTGCCTGCCTCTGCCTCCCGAGTGCTAGGATTAAAGGCATGCGCCACCACCGCCCGGCGAGATGCTTTCTTAATGCCCATTAGCAGCAGGGACCTGGGGCTGCTCATGAGGAGCATGCATTGCCTCATGCAGGTGAGGCCATCTCCAATACTGTTTTTACTTTGTCTTTTTGAGGAACACATAAAATTCCCAGCAGCCCACTGCCATCCATCACAGTCCTGCTCTTTCTGTGGTGTCACAGGCACATGGTGACATCTGTGCAGCTGACACAAATTCTGTCTAGCTCAAAGGTTGTANTCTAGTGGCTTATCAGCCAGCAGGACCCCAGAACCTCCTGCTGGGGAGGAACACCTAGGCCCACTCTGCTCATTCTCAGCCCTGTTACCAGCTCCACATGCCAATTTCTGCTCATAAAACAGCTGAAGGTTTTCATTTGGCCTGCAGTTCATTTTAGAGGAAAACCCATAGTTCCACATTTAAGTCCAACCAAATCATCCTACTGCTTGACANGTTGGCTTAAGGTTGGGAGTGCACATCTCAGAGCAGAAGCAAGAGCCCTCTCCATGGCTTGCCCTGGTAGCTGAGAGGTTGGGACACAAGTGACAGCCAGTAGAGTGGAGTAGCTGCTTAGTCTTAACCATCCTGGCCTCCTCAGTTTTGTCTGCAGAACAGGAATAGCTATCTCCAATCTAGTACTCAGTACTCCTATGAGGTCCAATGCATCAAAGGACATGTGCATCCTCTCCAGCACACACAGCGTACACACAGTATGACATGTGAGCTGAACACCAAGCATAGGAGAAGAGCAGGAGCAGTAGGCGGTGTTTTATCTACTGGTAAACATCCCAGTAGGGATGAGCACGACAGATGTGGAGCTGCTCTCCCTGAGCCATCACTGCTCTCCTAGGCCTCTCATACTGTGAGCATCTATCTCCCTGGAGTTCTGAAGGACTGGAAGACAGACCACTTTCTTATGGCATGTCCTCAAGCACAAACTCCATATTCTACCTGGNCTTCAGCTGAGAAACTAGGCATCTACCTCAACAGGGAGGAAAACAAGCTTGGGTGTTGTCTCTCCACANGTCATGTGCTGTTGTCCCTTAGGAGTTAATGGCTGTCATCTGTGTGTCTTTGTGTCACACCCTGATGGCTATGATGCCTAACATTCATGCATGAGTTGCCTCCTCTGTGCAGGCCTGGGACTCATGGCTATTAAATGTCACAACCAGGCACTTTGCTGGGGGCTCTCAGAAGGGGATAGCAAGGATCCATATTGGAGAAGTCAGAGGACAGACTGGTTGGACTCAGAATGCTGCATCAAGACTCTTGGAGTTACAAACCTTCCCTCTGGGGGCACAGCTTTGATACTCACAGACAGGCTGTGCAACCCTTCCCCCATTGCTACTTTCTGGCTGGCAGCTGCTTTGCCCCAGCCCCCTTGCCGTTGACCATGGCGGCGTGCCTGCAGTTGTAGAGGCAGCCGCAGTCTTNTCTCAGACTCNGCTGCTCCTCCTCTCATTCATGCCACAGCTCATTCACTCCCTGGCTCTGGCATGCTGCTGCGGCTGGGTGCCGTCACTCGTCACTCACATGCACTCCGTGTGGCAATTTATTTCTGGCTGGGTGTGCATGTGTATGGGGGAGAGGGAACAGAGAAGAACCCTCCTTTTAGAGAGAGATATTTTCTTTTCCTTCTAGCCAGAATTGCTCCCAGGCCTTGTAGAATAATTGGGCAAGGACTGAGCCCCTGGACATGGCTAGGCACTTTTCAGGCATGATCCCTGTTGTGGATTCCCTGTCATTTTTCGAAGTGACACCATTTTATAGCTGAGATAGATACTGATGGATAACAGTGTTCAAGTAAAAGATGCCCTGAATCAAGCAGATAGTGCGTGACCATATCGGTCTAGGAGCCCAGTTCTAAGGCTTCAACCAGCGTCCTTGTCAATGTACCACGGGACCTGTTGCCTCTTTTCTGGAGGTGGCTGCTGGGATGTCACTCATCTCCACCTTCCTCCTTATGATACTATCATGCTGCATAGCACTTGACTTATTCCTTTGAGACACATGGCTTCAATGATCTGAAAAAGGC
>LZPO01075947.1:236327-248907 GCA_001675575.1 Neotoma lepida
CACTGACCCTTAGCTGAGCATGGGTTTTGCTCTTGAGTTTTGTGTTTTACTCCCCACTGCTGTGATGAGATAAATATCCGACAAAACCAACTTAAGGAAGGTGAGCTTCATTTTGGTTCATAGTTTGAAGGTACATGGAGCAGGCTTTTTCAGACCTCCAGCCCCCAAATCATGACACAAAGACTTGTTAATTATGAAAGCTCGGCCTTAGCTTAGGCTTGTGTCTAACTAGCTCTTATAACTTAAATTAACCNGTTTCTATTATCTACATACTGCCACGTGGCTCNTGGCTTTTACCTCTCCTCCTACATTACATATCTTGGTCACGCTGTATCAGGCTGGTGACCCTGCCTTTCTTCTTCCCTGAGACCTCTCTGTCCCCAGAAGTCCCACCTAACCTCTTCCTGCCTAGCTATTGGCCACTCAGCTCTTTATTAAACCAATCACAGTGACCCTTCTTCACACAGTGTAAAGGAATATTCTGCAACAGACACANCCCATCATGGTGGGGAAATCATATTGGCAGGACCATGAGGCTACTGGTCACACTGTCCAGGGTCAGGAAGCAGAAAGGGGTGAAGGCTTCTGCCCAGTTTGCTTCCTCCTTTTTATCCAGTTAGGTCTCCAGCCTCTGGGATGCTATCACCCACATCGAGTGGGTCTTCCTACCTCAGTCAAAGCACTCTAAACACTCCCTCACAGACACAGCCAGAGCCCTGACTCCCCGTTTATTCTAGAGCCTGTCAAGTTATTAACTGTCACGTTAGTCTTGTGATTTGGCTATGGAATGCTCCCCACAGGCCCGTGTGCTTGAGTACCTGATCCTCAGCTGGTGGTGCTGTGGGGGGAGGTCGTGGGACTTCAGAAGGTTGGGCCCGGCTAGAGGAAGTGGGCTGCTGGATGCAGCCTCCAGGGTTATAAAAGCCTGAGCTCTCTCTGCTTCCTGAGCTACAGAATGTGAAGAATTTGAGCNCCGAGCTCCCACNTGCATGACTGAAGGCTGATCTCACCACCATGTTTTTCCTGTTGTGATGGACTACATTGTGCCCCAAAATGAACCTTTCCTCCTGTAAGTTGTATTTGATGGAGCAATGAGAAAAATAAGGAGCATCCCCTGACCACATTCCCTTCTCTCTTGCAGGTAGCAGGTGGCCCCTGGGGTAGGAGGAATGGGTTTCCTTTGAAGAGAGGTTAGAATGAGCTGGTTGTGGCCCTCCTTGCCACTGTGAGTAAGAATTAACTTAGCAGAGGATCCCTGAGTCCTGGCATCTGGTGGAAGAAAGATCCAGGAACTGTCACCTGGGAGGAAGACTGTGCTGCCCAAGTTGGGAAGAGTGAGTCAGACGGCAACCAGAAGCTTGAGAGGTGGTTGATGTGTGAGGTCTGAAGAGCGAGCAGGGCCCAGGTTACTTTTTTGGAACCCACAGGTGGTGACTAAGGATGGGAGTTGCCTTGGAACTGACCTGGATTTGAGACTGAGTTGAAGAGCTGTGGGGCATCAATNAGAGGCTCAGGACAGGATGAGTGAAGTGGGCTAGATCTGAAGACAGACNGGGACCTGTGTGGGGAAGGCAGTGTGCTCCCTTGGAGGGGANCCGAAAACAGGATGACAATGTCCAAGGAGTATGTTGGTGAGCCTAGACGTCCAGGAGCCTCTAGGAACTTCTCAAACTCCTTGTAAAACTGTCAGAAGGGTCTGCAGCCCAGGCCTAAAGATTGCAGCTTCTTTTGAGAGTTGGTGAACACAGTAGGAGCCACTTGGCTCAAGAGCAAGAGCTCTAANCTCCTGTTTGACTTGGCCACCGGCAGCCATTGCAGCCTTCAGAGCCTATCATTCCCTTGTCTGTAAGTCCTGACTGCGATGGACGTGTCCCTTTGGGTGCTAGAGATGGCACGATTCAGAGCACACTGCAGGCTGAGAAGCCAGGCCTCAGAAGGTAAACCACAGGGGGAGGGACACTGCTTTTCCTTGGCCCATTCTGCCCTGTTGGAGTGCGAAAAGGTGTGGACCCAGGCCTGACTCCTCCAGGGACATCACTCACACTGGCTCAGCAGCAGAAGTGCTCAAATCCATCTTGTTTGTTTGAGTATTTGTTTCTTGGAGTATTGATTTTCATTATAAAAAAATTAGAAAATCAAAAAAGAAATGATGCATTAGGTCAGCAGCTGTGATCTGGCATCTATTTATCGCTGCCTTTTCTAGCTACACAGCTAGACTGGACTGTTCTGCACTGTTCTCCCTCGGTGATGCACTTGAACTCTCTCCTTTTTGATAAGTCCGGATCAACATCATCATCTTTAATGGCTTCATGATAATCTCATCATGTGAACAGAACATAAATTATTTAACAATTCCCTACTAGTTTGAACTTTACATTTGTCTGCTTTTTTGTTTTGCTGTTACAGGCAGGGCTGTGATAGCATTTTACACAGATCTTTGCCTACTTACTTATTTCCTNGAATATGAAGATTTTTACAGCTTCTAATGTGCATTACCCCATTACTCTCTAGAAGACCTATTCTTCCTTGTTCCCATGTTTCCACCCCTGCCAACACCAGGCATTAGAAGTCTTTTAAATCTCTGCTGTAGCTTTAGTCACATTTATTTTATTACTGCGGAAATTGAATGCTGCCATCTGCATTTCTTCTCTGGTGGTTTGCTTTTTTGTCTCACTTTGCCATTTTACCCCCATGGTGTATATATTAGTTTCTTACTGTCTCCACAACAAATTTAACTAAAAACTGCATGATTTAAAACAGCAGATATGTATTCTCTCCTGGTTCTGGAGGCTGGTCTGAAATTAAGGTNCNGGCAGAGCCACACTCCCTCTGAAGTTGTTGAAGGCAACTCTGTCTTGCTTCCTGCTAGCTGCAGAGTGACCCACTTTCTCTGTGCAACCTCACCCTCTGTCTTCACATGGCCTCCTTCCCCATGCTTGTCTGAGTTGCTTTGTGTAAGGACAGCATTCACTTTGTTTAGGATGTAGTCTAATCCACTAACTCATTTTAGCTTGGTTATTTGGCAAAGACATTCCAAGTAAGGCCTCATTCTTAGGTCCTAGGGTGCTGGGATTTTAGTGTCTTTCATGGGGACATGATTCAGCTCTCACTAGTGTGCTGTCTTTTCTTACCAGTAAGTAATCATTTCACTCATCTCTTTTTGGATTGTTTGGTTTATACCTGCCCCTCTGTGGGGCCAGAAAAGTCCAGGGAAGGTACAGTGGTGATGTGAGCCCTGAGGCATGTGGGTCTCATCACCCCTGTGTTCTGGAGGAAATGAAGAATGGAGGGATGAGGAGAAGAAGGGACGCTGTCTGCTGAGGGCTGTTGGCAGCTTTCTTGGTATATCTGAGAGTCAGTTTAGAAGGTAGATGACTATCAGGGTAGGAGGGGCTGAGCCTACAAGGACTGTGAATGACTCGCAGCTAGGTAAATAGAGGCTAGGGGTGGCGGAACTTTGAGATAAAGCAGTTGTCTAGCATGCATGAGGCCCTGGGTTTAATCTCTAGGCCTGAAAAAAGAAAAGGTTCAATGAATGATCTCTTTGGTTATGGAGGGGGGTTCTAAGCCCATTGGAACTTTCTGAGCTCATATGAGGCTATTTTGAGTACTCATTTCCTTCCTCAAACTTGGTAGGTAGCTGAGGGTAACCTTGAACTCCTGATCCTCCTGCCTCTGTGATTACTGGCATGTGGCAGCATGCCTGGTTTTATGCAGTGCTGGAGACTGAACCAGGTCCTCATGCATGCCAGATGAGCACTATTGACCAAGCCACATCCCTATCTCCCATAAGCATCTCTTAAAAGCATCTCAGGCACTTGCACATTGCAATGGACTTTTTAGTCCAGAACTTCGAGGTCCTTTGCCTTGGAAATGGCTTGGGCTCATGGTAAGAAGCAGAACCCATCCACACTAGGAAGACCCCTCAGTCCCCTTATCCCTCTATGCAAGTTTCCTTCTTAGACACAAATTTCCAGGTGAGTTGGCTGAGCAGTGGTCAGGTGGAAGTTTCCTTGGGGGCTCAAAGCCAGAGCCTCTCNTTCTGCACCCATGCCTGCAGAACAGCTCTGCAGAGTCAAGAATGCCAGGGCAGGGCTCCAGGGGCCCTGAAAAGAGGGAGGACTTGTCCAAGGTGGCCTGTGGTGGGGTAGTCTATGACAGAGGTAGTCAGCCACCTAACAACCCCTGGAGGCAAGAAGCACTGGGGGCAGCTCACCTATATCTTTCGTTGTGTTGGCAAATGGCTGCAGGCACCGCAGAGAATTGGTGTGAAGCANCCCACACCCACAGCCAGCGGGTTCAGGATGGAATGCTGGCTTCAGTACAAGCATCTCCTGAAGCTAACTGCCCACTACCATGAAAATGNTGAAGGAGAAAACTGAGTTCAAAAGAAAATGGAGGCCTGGGTCAGAGCTCAGATCTGCAGTTTCCTAGCTGGGCAGTGTGAGTTAATTCTTTTAATCTCTTAGATTTCAACTTTTGCTTTGTAAAAGTGAGATGATGTTCTGGGAGCAGTTGGAGGTGAAAATAACACATTGTGTGAGGAGCTAGGGTCTGGCACAGGGCCNGTGCCAAGTGAGTGTGAGTCNTTTTCTTCNTTATGGAGTCCTTATTCAACTTACTATGATATGAATGATATGCAGAGCGACTTTCCCTGTTAGAGCCTTCCAGCCTGCTAGTCAAAACTCTGAAATTCTGTGTCTCACAGACACTCCCCTTAGATATGCCTTTGATATTTCTGCTTCTGCATGAGCAGAAATTAGCATCTCTTTGACCCGGCAGGTTCTGGGGGACACGGGGAGGTCAAATGGAATGGGGGAAGATAGAGTGAGACACAGAACAGGTCATCTCTGGGAGGCAGTGTGACCAGCTTTCTGAAAAAGCCTGTGGAGACCACTGAGAAGATGCAACAGTTGGCTTCTCCTTGGGAAATGTTGGTCTTGTAGGTCACCTGATTGCTTGTCTAGGCAAATGGTGACCTGAGCATCCTGGAAGTGCGCACGTGGGTGCATACGTGCGTGCATGTGTGCATGCATGCGTGCGTGGGTGCGTACGTGCGTGTGTGCGTGAGTGTGTGTGTGTATGTATGTATGTGTGTGTGTGTGTGTGTGTCTAGTAAGCTATTATTATTATTCCTGTTTCACAGAGAAGAAATCTAAGATCCCGAGGAATATCCTGACAAAATCATTCATCTGTTGGGAGCAGAGTGAGATGGATCTGACTTTATTCCTCAANGCATCAAGCTAACCCTCCTGCTTATTCTTTCCACCCAGTTAGAGGCTGGTTAATAAGCAGAGGATAAGACAGGAGAGGCAATTTTGTGCTGATTCTATGATTGGCATATCCTCACATCCGCCACATTTGGTTCATTACTTTTTCATTGAATGAATAAATAAATGTTTCCACTGCTATGATTGGGATAAGAATCGTTTATGGCAGTGTTGTAAGGACACACAAGTGTGAAATTACTTTAGATTCTAACAAGAAGATGAACAATGATTGTTTGGGTCTTGTAGGTCCTCATCTTTGGGTTGCCAGATATTAATCATTTAATCCTCAGAGGATTAATTATTTAATCTTCACAATTTTATAAGGGAGAGCTCTGTATTTGCATTACACAGATAAAAGAGTATTTTTCCAAAGGTCACACAATGAGTAAATACAGAGGCAAGATATGAACTCAAGCAGTCTGACTACATGGGTCTTCATAACCTGTGTATTCTACTCATACACTTATTGACCTATGTAGCCTGTGTATGTAGAATCTATATAGCAGAAAACTTGAGATCCAACAGAGGTCAGCACAAGGAATACTCCTATCTGCTGAAGTCTTCCATAAGTAGGAGACACTGTGCTTAGAGTTTCTATTGCTGTGAAGCGACACCATGATCACTGTAACTCTTATAAAGGAAACATTTAATTGGGGCTGGCTTATAGTTCTGAGGTTTAGTCCATTATTGTCGTGGTGGGAAGCACAGTGGGATGCAGGAAGACACAGTGCTGGAGAAGGAGCAGAGAGTTCTATATTTGCACTCTCAGGCACCATGAAATAACAGTGAGCCACTGAACCTGGGCTTGAGCTTCTGAGACCTCAAAGTCCATCCCCTAGTGACACACTTCCTCCAACAAAGTCACATCTACTCTAACAAAGCCACATCTCCTAATAGTGCCACTCCCTATGTGCCTATGGGGGACATTTGTATTTAAACTACCATACACTGTATCACCTTTTAATACCTTTTCAATAAAATGTAACTCCAAGGTCAACTTGTGGCTGCCTCCATGCCCTTTCTANGACTTTACTCTAGGTAATTCTTCATGGTACTGGGTACTCAGTGTCAGGAGCCAAGTTCAGCCCCTAGGAGCACTGGTCCCTTAAAAACTCCAATCTTTGAAGATTNAGACATTTTCATCACAAGGGGATTGAGATACCACAAGGTGTCCCTAGGCCTTTTCCCTAGGGGGTTCATATATTTGGAGAGGAGGACTGAATCATATGTGTGGGGTAAGAGAACATGCTGTTTGTTCCAAGGCATTCAGTGTGTGATTCATTTGACATGGAGAATAAAACCCGACTGAATAATAAGAAAATACAAGCCCCCAAGGGTTTGACGTAAAGCTTTGTCCTACCATAAATTAGCACCCATAATGAGAGTGAAAATTCACCTTGAATTTGGGAAAGTCTTTTTTTTTCAACTGAGTTTAAATGCTTTCCATAAATCCCAAATATTTTAGGGCTGTAAAGATGATTAACCACCTGAAATGTAGCTCCCTGGGACATAAAAAAAAAATACCAAGCCCTTTCTTAAATAAAGTCCATGAGTGAGGACTAAGTTATGGCATCTTTGAAGGGTGCGGCTCTCTCTTCCCCCATGAGGTCAGAAGGAAATGGAGAGAAAGGAAATCAATTGGAAAATGACTCTCATGCTTGGATCATTATTTTCTTCTTCCACCAGGAACCTGCTGTTAGTTTTTATAAGTAATAGTGAAGTGATTAAAAATGCCCTAAACCCTGAAACAGAGTCTGGAGAAAGTAGCCAGAACGAGAAAGCTCTTGTTCCTTCATCGTCCTGCCTCTTTGGTGTCCCCTTCCTTGATNCTTTCATCCATCTTTTGAATGACTCAAGAGTCAGTGATCTATGATGCTAAAATATTTATATGGTGATCTGTCTTTTAAAGAGAGTTTGTGCCTAGTCTGCAAACAGACTGCCAGCCCTTCCCAAAAATACTGAGTCAAGTCATAGTGCCCAGGGCCCTGAGTGTTCTTCCCACCAGGCATAAATAGATATTTTACAGCTTGATATCCTTACTCATAAATTAGTGAAGAAATAAAGTCAATAGTACTGTCAGACCCTACTGTTTGATGTGTGAGGCTGGTGAGTAATGAGCTAGTCAGGTGGCACCCAGGTAGTGGGCACAGACATCTTAAGCATTGCTTTTTCAATCCCCCTTCTTTGAGAAATTAATTTACTTAAGGTTCTAGATTAATAAGCTCTGTCTTGAGTCCTGGTTTCTTCCATTTTTGGAGAGGACAAAGGTAAAGAGCAGTAGGCAGGATAACTGGGACGTCGAAATGAACTCTGATGGTGGCCTCCTGTCCTCAGCTGGGATTCCATCATCTTTCCAGGGTGTGCTTGCTTGAGTGGCCCTGGTTTACTTGATGCTGATTACAGATGAGGCATGACTTCGGGTGCTGGGGGTGCTGTGGGTTAGGAAGTGTCAGCCAGGACCTCACTTTTGCAGCCTCTGACTCTGTAGACTTGAGTCAATGTGGGCCACAGCTGGGGTCTTGACAGCTTACGCACTAAGAAATTGTTCAAGTTTCCCAGTGCCTAGGGTTAGATGCATATCTAAAGAGGACTGGTCCCAGAGCTCAGTATAGGAGAAGAGCAGGTCCCCAAACTCAGGGCCGGACAGGTCCCAGAGCTCTGAAGCCAAAGTCCCTGTGGTGGCAGCATCCTCTCTGAAGCCTGGAGGGTCCCCTGTGGTGGCAGGGCCTCTCTGAAGCCTGGAGGGTCCCTTGTGGTGGCAGGGCCTCTCTGAAGCCTGGAGGGTCCCTTGTGGTGGCAGGGCCTCTCTGAAGCCTGGAGGGTCCCTTGTGGTGGCAGGGCCTCTCTGAAGCCTGGAGGGTCCCTTGTGGTGACAGGGTCCTCTCTGAAGCCTGGAGAAGGCCCTGTGGTGGCAAGGTCCTCTCTGAAGCCTGGAGGGTCCCTTGTGGTGACAAGGTCCTCTCTGAAGCCTTGAGAAGTCACTGTGTGGTACGCTGTGAAAGAGCAGCTAAGGGTTCAGAGTCAGTCTCCAAGGAGAGAACTTCGTTCAGTATTGTCTTCCTCTCTCTGATTTTGAGTTCAACTCTGTTTTCCCCAGAGATGTCCCTGCATCTCCCTAATCTGGTGGCTCATACCAGGCCTACCACCCTGGGAATAGACGGTCTTGGATGGTGGCTGCTTTGTGTTGCCAGAGTCCTAAATACTAGTGGTTACATGTGATCTTTGTCCTGGGCTCAGTCCTTTCTCCTTCTCCTTCCCCACTCTTCCTGTAGCTATTGTGGCGCAAGTCATGTNCAGGGTCAGGACAGACACTGCTGTTGAACNCCAACCTCACCTTGGAGGGAATACACCCCAGACTTCCTCCTCAAGCAGGCCCAGTATCCTGAAACCCTGTTTATTCCAGTGCAAGGTTCTCAGCCCATTCTTGGCACTCCCCTTCCCATCTCTCTGATTAATTAAGGAAAGCTCTGTTCTTAGAGAGTCTGAAATCTTGCTAGGTAAGAAAGGATATGAACAAAATGTGGGTGTAGACCACCCAGAGAAGAGAGAGCGATGGGGTCAGGAAGGGCTCCACTGGGTGCTGGACATAGATTAGACTTGGAAGATGAGGTGTCAGGCCTCTGGTTCCCCACACTGGCCTCACATATCCTGTGCTTACTCAGGAGAAACGGGTCCAAAGATCCCGAACTCCTATGGCTCTGTTAGCGTCAGCATACCCCCTTGGAAACCAGCAGGACAGGAAGGTCACAGTCCCCTCTAAATGGCCATTAGAGCTATTAGATANGAAAGCAGTTATTGACCAACAGATATTAAATCTTGGCTGCCTGTCCATATTGGTAATGATCATAATGAAATCCACTCTCCAGCCTAATGGATGTGGATAAAGTCTTGGAAAATGAAGAGAGAAAGCAGCCTATTTGACAGGGAGTTAGAAATGGAATCCATCAAGAGAAGGTGTCAGTTTTTAAGAAAGGCTGCAGGTAGTTAAGGGAAAGGGGGAATAATGTGACTGGAAGCAGCAATGCAGGAATTTTGAACCTGGAGCCCATGTAAGAGACATGGGTGAACTGCATGTCTGGTCCACTCCCATCCTGGGGGTGCGTCTGTGGTAATAAGCCTCAGACTTAGGGCTCAGTGTGGAATCTCAGAGTACATTCAGAAGCTGTCTAGAGTTGGGCTTCCTTAATTTCTCTCCAACTTGGGTCAGCATTAGCTCTAACATCTGATTAGTGTCCCTAGCTGGATAGACATGCAGTTCTAGGTAGGAAGCCATGCTGACCTCTGCANTGATAGTGGGGTTTGCTGCCAGCCCAGCATCAGTTTGCTGGAAACTGGGGAAGGGACGATTATGCCCATAGGCTGTAGCTCTCGCATAGAGTTCTCACCTCTCTGCCAGAATGAGCCCATTGATCTGAAGATATTTTACTCTTTGTATGTTGACCCAAAGTCTGTAGCTCAGCCCTGACTTATGTTCTTATTCCTGTAGCAAACACTTACTATTTTAAAATTTATTATTATTTTTTTAGGTGTCCTGGGTACCTGTTCTCTTTCCTGATGTCTGGGATGTTTTTGACCCTAAAATCTTATTTGACTCTGCTATGAGAATCATATTCTTAATGCCTTATCCTCTGAGATGAGAATAGGATATATAAATAGACCCAGTCAGATAGAACCTGGGATTGATTTGGGAGCTGGTTTCTGAGGCCACAGGGGTAGAACTTCGGGTCCTGTGGCGGTGTTCTGGCACTGTGGTCCTTAGTGCCCAGTGGTCAGCAGCAGTTGCTGTGGTATCCTCACAGAAGTTTCTGGGGGTGGGGTTGGGGCCGGGTGAGAGAACTAACCATTGTGAGTCTCAGTCAGAGATGATCCGGTGGGGGGTGATGCTAAGAGGAGATGGCTTGACAGAGGAATGGCCTGAGGCAAAGCAAGAAAGGGCCCGTTACTCTAACTTCCTCCCTTCCCTTCTCCCAGCTGCAGAACCCACNGAGAGGCCCCCTAGCTAGAGCTCCTAGCATAACCGGGGAAGGAGAAAGGACTTGGGACAGCCCCCAGGCTTTGCTGCTTTCTTAGTAAAACCATTGCCAGTCAGAGGATGAAAGGCAATGTCACCACATGAATGCACCATAGAGAGCATCTTCGGGATGGGTGCTTCTTAGGCTAAGTTTATTAAGACAGGAAACATATAGGCACACAGAGAGAATCAACAGACTGATTCTCAGTTCTGCTCAGCCCCTGTGGTGGCTTTGGCCTATTTACTTCAGGGATTCATACTCTTGTAGCCTTCCTCTTTCAGCCTNGGACCTGAGGGAGTCAGCCTCCTTTGTGTCAGGGTACCAGCCACAATCNCCTCCTTTAGCAAGCTTCCAAATTGACAGCTCTTTCTAACTTTTCTTAGGGCCTTGACCTTGAGGTTTTAGTACTACGTGCCTTATTGTAGAATGAGCTATGAGGAGTTTCAGTCAAAAGGTCAGTGAGGGGTGCCAGACACTAACAGAGAAGAAACTTCCAAATAGGAAGAGGCCCAAACACTCATTTGTGAGTCTAGAGCCACCTGCACCCTGTAANAGAGGTAAANAACCAGCCNNTCCATGGTAGAAGAACCCAACTCCATAGTTTGTGACCCCGAGCCCTCAACTTTCTCAACTCCCTTTCCTTCTTGCTTTTCCTGTGAATTGCCATTACAGACTGGGTTTTTGTTTTTCTTTTTGATGCCTCTGGTACTTAGCATAGTCTACTCTCAGCATGCTGAAGAAGAAAAGAATGAATGAGTAAATAAGGGAATGGAAGGAAGAATAAAGGTTACTATGGCAAACTAGTGGTGCTAGGACATACACTCCATTNTGTGGCCATGTGGAGTAATTAGCCTACTGCTCTTTGTATGGTTGTCCCTGAGAGGGGCATGGCCGTGCATCTCAGGCCTTCCCTGGTATGCAGAAGGAAGCCTGGGAGGTTCTAGCTATAGATGCTTTGGTGGTAGAGGTGGTTCTTCCCTTCCTTGTGGCATGGCCCAGGGGCTAGGGATGGTGTTATGCCAGCATCTGCCCTTCTGTTCTTTCAACCTCAATCGCAGCACTGGTCAAGGCTGGCATGACAAATTCTCCTGGAGAGAGAGAGGCTTTTCCATTTCAAATGATGGTTTCAAGGACAAAAAGGAGTGGGGACCATTACCCTAAAGCCAAACACATTCATTTCTAGTATGGTAAAAGAAAATAAAAGCGANGGCGATCTCATTCATAAATTATGCCTGTTCTATGACTTTCTGCCAACTGAGTGAGTGACTGTTCCAATGACAAAGAATATTCCAGAGGCCAGAGACTCGAGAATGAATGAGTAAATATCGAGGGCCTTTCTTCTTCCTCTACTTGCTTTCACAAACAAAGGCACACACAGATGCATGCATATATATAAGCACATACACACACAAAATCATGCACACACAAACACAAAATGCACACCTACGAACACATGGGCATAGATACATGTGCATACCTCTCCTGCCCCCAGGGGTACTCTCTTGCCAACCCCAAGGTCTCTTTCCTCCTGTTAATTTAGATTTGTCATGCCTGGGGTCTATTTTAGTTGATGCTAATGTGACAGTCTCCCTTTCCAGAGTTTTGGAAAATTCCAGGAAGCTGGAACAGATCAGAGCAGGGAAGCTGGGAAGTAACAATAGATGGAATCTTGGATGTGATGGTGGCAGACTTGCAGCCCTCAAAATATGCTCCTTAGGGGGGACTGTCACCACAGCTCCTGGGTGACCTGCTTTCTTCTCTAGAGGAGGTAAAAAAGCACATGGCCACTCTGACGCTGCCTGTGAATAAGATTATTTTCTCCCCACCACTCAGNCTCTTAGCTTTAAAACTGGAAGCCCCTGGAGTCAGAGTCATGGTAGGAAGTAGAATGTGGAGGTGCCAGAGGTCCCAGGGACCCCAACTCACAGTCTGCTCTTCCTTACGGCAGCCGTTTACTACTTGAAGATTCACATAGACTGCTTCCTATAATGTAGTTGGCTCCAGTAAACAGTGTTAGGTTGGTACTTGGCCTAGTCAATGAGGTGGTGTGTATTTTGAGGGAAATTCATTAAACACTGAGGTGTTCCTTTGTCTCTACACTTGGTGTTCAGGAGTCAGTGTGTGCATGTATTTGCTTCCCTAGCTGCTGCTCCATTGCCCGTCTCCCCTCCTCCTCACACCCCTCTGCTCCATCCTTCCCACCTCCTTTTCTTCCCTTTCCTCTTTCCTCTTCCCCATCTCAGTCTCTCTCTTCCTCTACTTGTCTCTATTTAGATGTCTCAGTCTTCCTTCTCAGCC
>LZPO01075947.1:254354-265896 GCA_001675575.1 Neotoma lepida
AAAAAAAAATAAACAAAAAACAAAAAAACAAAAAACTCTCAAAGCCCACATCCAGCAAAGCCGCACTCTACCCCCCACCCTCAAAACATCACCACCAACTGAGGACCAGATGATCAATGTCTCAGCATTTTGGGGACATTTCTCATCCAAACCACCACAGGCTTCATCTCAGAATGACCAGACTTTCAAGTCCAGGCTTCCCTAGCTCTGCTCCCCACCTTTCCATCTTTCCATACAATTTATGAAACAGTTATTATTTTTAAGCAAAAAGCAATTAAGTTTTCCTAAAACTATGAGTGGCCATGCTGGGAAGATTGTGAAGTGAGGTAAAGGAACCAAAGTCCTTGNTGCTGCGGCAGGCTTGAATCTTAGTCTCAGCATTACTTCATACTCACCTTATGCAAATCTCTTAAGTTCTGAGACCTGACGTCTTCATCTGTAAAACGAAGATATAGTGTCTACAGTGAGGACCCAGGAGTTGATACTTAGAGGAGACACAGAATGAGGTTCAGCACGTAGCAAGGGCACAGTGACAGCAGCCGACATCACCATCATAATCATAACCTCCGGGAAGACTAAGAAAGGCACCTTGTAGACCTTGTATATGCTTGGCATGTAATNTGCACTTCATGGGAAAAGCCCGGCATGCACACAGCTTTGATCAACTTCACTACATAAACCAAATGANGTACACATGCCTATGATCCAGAACCCACAAATTGGGGACAGGAAGGTCAGAAGTTCAGGGACATCCTTGGTGCCACAATGAGCTCAGGGCCAGCCTGGGCTATGTGAAACCTTGGCTCAGAGGGAACAAAAAGAGGAAANTGATTATTAGCAATAATTATGGTTAGAAATGATACATGAAAAAATTAAGTTCTATATAAAAAGATATCTATCAGAGCCATGTGTGCTTGAAGAGGCAACAGGGAGTGCTAGGGTTTGTTGGGTATTGACATCACATTAATTACCATGCACAGACGTTCTTTCCTCCTTAAGCAAAGAACTCTAGTCTTGCAGACAAGTCACCCAAAGTCCAGAGAGACTGTGTATCTCCCCAGTAGTCACTTGAGGTAGCCATGGGGAACTAAGATTTAGCCTAGATAATCTGGGGTCCTACAACCAGCATTTTTCTGCTTTTCAGAATCCACCTTTAAACACATAACAACAATGGGGACATGGGTGGGCTCTAGAAGGCCTGGCTTCTCTGGCCCTCCCTGGTATATCTGGAGGCAGCATGTCTTGGCTTAACTTGAGCTTTTNTGTGGTCAAGAGTCATCTCAGAGAGTATGGCCTGGGGCAGCTCAGCAGGCTGATGTGTGACTGCAGACTGCCAAGCACCACATATGATTGTCACTTACAACATGGATGGGGTGATAGCAACTGACCTGAGGACAGCTCATTGCTAGAAAGGCAGATGACTGTTAGCATAAGGAGAGGTAAAGGTGGACACCTGCATGGGGTAGGGTATGGGAGTACAGGAGGGAGCTAGGGCAGCCTAGACTTGAAAGAGAAAGAAGATTCTAGACCTGGATGCTGAGGGTAAAGTAAGAGCATGAGAAGAAGGTGGGAAGAGAGTTCAGGAAGGGGCTATATAGGATGCTGAGGGAACTGTGGGATGTTTGGAGTCACTAAGAAGAACATGAAGTGAGCAAGTATTGAATGAAGGGCAGAACCTGGGCTCAGAAGTCCTTGACTACATGTCTGAGAGCTTGGACTTTCTCCTGGCCAGTGTTGGTAGAAGAATGNTGGAAGAGAGGCTGGAGTGAGGTGAGGAGGCCTGTTGGGTGGCCACCGTCTATGGGGAAAGGGGGATGGTGGTGGCAGCAATGGTGAGGATGATGAAGAAGCAGACATTGATCCAGGAGATGTTGGGATGCTGGGCCTTTGGGACTTGCTGACTGAAGATGCAGGAGGGTAGGAGAGAGGATGGAAGACAGCTCCTGGAAGTTTTCCCTTAGACAACTAGGACCAAGATGGTACAATGAACAAAGCACTCAGAGGGAAAGAAGGCTGGCCATGAGATGGCTGTACACAGAGAACATGGGTGCTGGTAGGATCTCGAGTGAGGACAACATTGAAACCCAGGAGGAATTCAGACCGGAACTGACCTTCTTGCAGGCACACCCAAGGCTGTAAGCGTCTCCCCACCCTAACCCTAATCCTCTACTTGCAAGTACCATGCGCTGGATTTTAAGTGTCCCCCAATGGACCAGGTATAAAAGGATTCTTCTCTTTAGGAGAAGGGCCTAGTTGGGGGCCCTGTGGTCATTGGTGGTGTGCTCTTGATGGGGATTGTAGACTTCTGTCATCGTAAGTTGGTTTTCCTCAAGTATCTTGTTATAGTCATGGAAAGCTAATGCAGGATATCATAAGTGCCATTNTTGTGTAGAACAGCNCTTCTTAAACCTTTCCATCTGACCCCTTTCTACCTGACCCTGAGTATATTAATATATAAAGTAATCAACTCAAACATCTGTGGTTTCATAAAGAGATTTTGTCTAAAAAAGAAATCCTAACTAATACAATAAGACAAAAAAATAAAAGCTACATATACCAGAAAAGAAGAAACAAGAGTGTCTTTTTTTTGTAGAAAAAAAAAAGATTTCTCTTAAAACAATTTTTGGATATTTATAATTTTATCATCTACTAACAATGAAAGCAAATTTCATATTAATGAGGTTGATGTGCTTGTTTAATTTTACATGAAGAATTAAATCCTGGCAGAATATTCAATACTGCAGGATGTAGAGCATAATCCAACATTTTTCAGAGTTGATCGATATTTTTTGATTTTTATGACCATCAATGTTGCTTTGCATAAATACTTAGTGCAAAATGGCAGAACAATGCCAAAGGCTGTTTCAGAAATTGTTGGAAATTATGTCCTAATCTCAAGTCAGAATTCATTCAATCATTTTTTTATTATTTTTATTTTTAAAAAGGAAACTCAAACAGCAAGGTTTGAAACCAAACATTCTAACACAGTAAATTCAAAGATATACTTGATACATGCCAGGGAATGATGGTAGGGAAATATCTGATCTTTGTTTTCTGTAATCAAACCACAGCTTTCCATAAGAACAGACAGCTTTGTAAGCACAATAGAAATATTGCTGTTCATAACATACATCAGTCTCAGGGTGTTTTGAGCGGCGTTCCTTGGCATTGATATTGTTGTCATGTATAGTACAAAATGCATGTGTATATCAGAAGCCATGGTGCATTAAGTTATGTGATGTGATATGGGTGGACACAGTCAGAAATACCTCAGATGTGGTATGTTGCCAATTTTTCTTTTTTGAGATAGGTTTCTCTGTGAAGCCCTAGCTGTCCTGGAACTCGCTGTGTGGACCAGTCTGGCCTCAAACTCACAGAGACTGCCTACCTCTGCCTCCAGAGTTCTGCGATTAATTAAAGTCATGCTCTACCCCCTCCCAGCCTATTGCCATTTTTTTCATAGTCTCTACATTTAATTATCGGACCCTACAGGGTCTTGACCCATAGCTGAAGAAGCTGTGGCGTAGAAAACCAAACAGGTCTGTATTCCAATCCCCTCATTGGCTCCTGTTGTCTATGCCCTCACCTTACTAAACTTCACACTTTGCTAACACACTGAATTCCCACTTAGCTTTGGAGAGACAGCTCAGTATTAGGTATAAACATTCCACAAAAGCCCCCCAAAAGCCACACTGTCCTCAGGAAAATACACATGCTGGCTTGACATCTCCCTGAGGTCACACCAGTAGCCCCTCTCTATGAGCAATAGAGTTTTCTTTTCCCCATCCTTCTTCTGTCCTTTCCCAAGCTTTAAGTAAAATATTCTGGGGCTTTAGATAAACCCTTCGACCCAAAACACTTCCCTCCCAAGGGGCCCTGCCNCAGGCTTCTCAGCCACTGTGCTGCTATCTGCATTGTTTTATTGGAACTCCATGACAAGTCAAAATGACAAACTTGTGTGGAGAACACTAATTTGGGCTCATCATCTCTGGAATCAATGTCTTTAATGGTGGAAGCTAAACAAGAAATACAGTGAAGAAAGGAAGGAAAGGGGGAAATGGAAAGAGAGAGTGAGGAAGAGGAGGAGGAAGAGGAGGAAAAAGAGGGAAAAAAAAAACAAGGAAAGGACTGGAGAGAGGACTCAGTGGTGAAGACCTGAGCCCAGATTCCCAGAGCTCGTGTAAATGCCAGAGGGGTATGGCCTCCCAGCTGTAATTCCAGCCTCAGAAGGCAAAAGTCAGAGACAGGAGATCCCCAGAGNAAGGTGGCTAGTGGGACTGGCCGTATTGGCAAACTCTGTGTTTGATTAAGGGACCCTGCCTTAGTGAATGAGGTGGAAGACAGAGGGGGGATGATTCCTGACATCAACCTCTGGCTTCTACATGCACATGCACACATGTGCCTACACACCTATACACATGTGTCACACACATGCAAAAATGCACATATGCACACACACACACACACACAGACACACACACACAGAAATGGAAGAAGGAAAGGAAAGGATTGTGGAATATCAACTACGTATGAGAGCATAAAAAGCCTTATTTTACAGACCATTCCACCACACTCACTAGCACCTAGCAATGTGGTCGGGATTCTGTGACCTCAGAGGTGAGAGTATGCTAAACCAAACTTTTGGTGCTTGTCCTCTGGGGATGGAGAGGGCAGAGGATTACCTAAGAAACGCACAGTGGAATTGTAAGGGCTCCTTGGACGCCTAGAGCAGGGAATAGTGTTCTCTGGCTGGGAGGAACTTTTCAGTAAGAGGTATAGAAGACTATCCCAGAAGCCTTGGAAGCNCACGCCTGTGTATTTGGGGATTATTGTGTCTGTTGGCACAAAGTGACTCCTATTTTCCAGACCCAATAGACTGGCTCCCTGAGTATTTGCTTTCTTTATTTGCTTTTAATAATTAAGCACTAAGAAAGTGGATGTGTCTGTCAACTTCACTCCCGGGGTTAATTAGATATTCCCAAATAACTTGCCAAATGCTTGCTTTTGTCCCGAGCTTGGCGCCCTCCTTTCTTTCTGTTTCCCCAAACACTGATTTCTCGGGAGAGCTCTTGTGGGGGAATTGACTGGAGCTAATTATTCCAGATAATTAAGATCGCTAAGCAAAGCAATTTAATTCTTTCTATTTCTTTAATTTTTTTTTGAGAAATGCTAATGTCCCCATAACATGCCATCAATAAAACTCCTTTTAAAAGGTTAAGCTGGCCAAGCACAATATTGAATTGAGACTGAGTAGAATCAAATGAAATCCAGTCAAGATATTTAGCAGAGTAATGAAGTTTATTCGGGAACAAATGGCTTTTCCTTATCAGAGTTTGCTTTTGACTCGACTCTTGCTGAACTGGAAAGAGGGAAGACAGTCCAAGCAGTTGAAAGGAGTGTGCTTCCTGTGGTGCCCTTACCTCCAGCTGGCCCTGCCTCCCCAGGTCCATCCCTCCTAAGCATACTGTTCTTATGGTATATGTTGGCATTCTGTCCCTCTTTGTCCTCCAAGCAGGTGCTCTTCCAAGCATTCAGTCTTCTGCAGTGTCTGTGAGAAATGAATGTCTGACCCACAATGAGTATTTCAGGGCAAGTCAGGAATACAGCGTCGAGACATGACTTGGTTTATTGACAACACTGAAACCTTTGAGGGCTTTTCCTTGGTCCAGATGTCCATCTTCTAGTAGCCTGGCATCCTTGTGNGGAGGCAGTCCCCTGGAGCAGCCAACTGTTCTCTGTGGCTTTGGATGCCAACATCCACTCATCCCTCTTCTCTCATTAGTTCCCTACTTTGTCTTGTAGGCTTGAAGCCCCACGCTGGTTACTTTTAACTGTCAACTCAGATACAACCTAGAGTCACCTGGGAAGACAGTTTTAACAAGGAACTATCTATTAGATTGGCCTGTGGGCATGCGTTTGAGGGGCTGTCTTTATTATTAATTGAGGTAGGAAGACACAGTCCACCATGAGTAGTACCACTCCCTAGTTTTGAGCAGGCAAGCAAGCAAGGATCCGTGCATTTATTCTCCCTCTGCTCTTGACTATGATGTGATGCTTCAAGTTCCTGCCTTGATTTCTCTGCAACAGTGAACTCTAACCTGGAACTATGAGCCAAATAACTTTCTTCCTTACGTTGCTTTGTGTTGGAATATTTTTGTCACAGCAACAGATATGAAATGAAACACCCTGGGTGGAAACTATTCTTTCTTCTCTCCCCTTTGCCATTAACTAAACTGGCATCTCTTTCCTGTGCATACTTTAATCTTGTGATAAGAAAACAATCTGGTTAAATAAATCCATTTACTCAGACTAAGTGATTGACAGTCTGCTTACTCTCTATCTGGATATTGCATTTTGGGGTGACTCCACTTAAATCTCCAGCTGCTGATGTGTTAGGTCATGTGCCAAGGCATGAAGTGTGTCAGTCAGAATGGGAGTATGTTTGGATGGCCAGGCTTCCCCAGCCTGTCCCCAAAGACTTCCATGATGACAGTGTCCTTTAGGGGCCACAGTGTGGCCTTTGCACTTAGGCAAATGAAATTNACACCTGGACCACCACTTGTTGTCTCTGGTGACCTTCACATAGTGTTTAAGCCTTAGCTTCCATGTTTGGAAAACATACTTTGCTCCTTGGATTGTGGAGGTGTGCTAACTGGCTGGTATACTTGAAGCTTTGGAAACAGCAGTTGTTAAGAAGTGGCTTTGTCCTGGTGAACCTTCCTTCCTGTAATTCTTTGCTGCCATTTTGCATGCCCTTTCTGGGCATGGAACCTACGGTCTTACGTATGCAGAATGCAGTGCTTTCCCATTGGATTGTGTACCCCACCCTGACACTTCCTGTAGTATGGCATCTAGGGTGGGCTATTCTGATGTGTCTGGTGATAGAATTGCTGCCTCCCTTTTATTTATAAAATGCTGATTCAAAATAAGTATCTGAAAGCACAATTGAAAGAGCACTTGCTTAAATTAGTTGATTTGCCAGTGCATTCAGAGCCTTGACCTGGCCTGGAAACTGGAAAAAGCCTGTGGTACTCATTCATTCATTGCTGGTCCAGGTGTCAATTTCTGTTTAAAAGACTTTCACCAAGTTATGTTGTGGGAAGGAATAATCCCAATGGCCCAGGCCTTACNATCAAATGCTTATTTCTGTTGATAATGTGTGTTAGTTGCTGGTTGGCAGTGTCCAACCCTGTTCTAAGTTGTGTTCTGGCTTCTGGGGTTCAGGAAGAAGGAGCACCCCATATCTGAGACATTCTCCACTCTTAGTAGAGGGGAAAAGGAGCTGGTGAAGTCCTGTAGTGTCTCCAGGACCTTCTTTCTGGGGCTGGCAGCTTGTACCTTCTCATATGTCATTGGCCAAAACAAACCTTGAAGTGAAACAAACCCTTATCATAATGGGCATGGCAGCAGGGCACACTGCAAGTCTGAAACCATAAAAAGAATGACTAACCCTGTCAATGACTAACCAAGTACCTGGGTACTTGAGAATACAGTGTTAAGAGATGGGCACACAGGGATGAGGAAATATACTGGTTCTCCAAGAACTCCAAGAAAGATGGGCACCAACTGTGCCAATTACTGTGAGGTGATGATTAGTGGCCTCCCTAGCTCTCCCTGAGCGTTCTTCTCAGTAGCTGACATGTATTAAGCAGTTCAATCCTCACACAGCTCTATGAAGTAGGAGCTGTCAATCTTCTCCACCTATTCCATAAGAAGGGAAGGAGACCTGTAACAGTGCCCCCACCCNAGATGGGCTGGATCATAGCTGAGACCAGAGCAGTCACAAGTAGCAGAGTTCAGTACTGAACCTGTTACCTGGCCTGTGAATCTGACTTTCCTTCCCTCCATTGTCAACTCAATGCACTGGCCCTCTNGGTGGACACAGAGTCCCTGAGGTCCCTGGGGGTGGGGAAATGGTTACAGGAGTTCATTCTTGAGGAGGATTTAGACAGATGAAAGAAAAGCCCTTCCTGGTGTGGAGCAAAGCAGCCACCAAGACTAAGTTGGAAGTACAGTTGGGAGGAGCCTGCTTCCAGGAGCAAAGTGGTGCATGGAGGAAATGGAGAATGATGCTGCAGAATGGAGAAGGACCAGAGGCCAGGGGCTCCAACTTTGTCTCAGCCCATGGGGCTAAGTGTGTGGAAGCCAGGAGATGAGCGAGGGGCCCATCTACTCCAGCCCAGGAGACCTTCCCGTTAGGAAGTGATTTTTCGAGTTATCTGCAGGAGTGAGAAGGTGTAGTGGNCCATGGGCCCCGAGTTGATCCAAAAGCCAGCCGGCCTGAACAGGTTGCTATTTTCTACTAACTCGTGCTACATCCTCAGGCCTGCAGAGCTCTGAACATCTTTGTTTTCCCTAAGAAGCGAACNTGGGCAGCTTTATTTTCCTCAGGGGCACAGCTCTGAGTGTTATTTATTGTTCCGGCTCTGAATCCAGCAGCGTCTTTTCTCCACTTCCCGCTGACAGATGATTTGCTCTTGAACAATTAACAGACTGAAGGCTGTGCTCCATCTCCTCCTGGGCTCCTGCCAGCCACCCTTGGGAGCTCAGGAGGAGAGGCTTTCTCCTTGATCCTATTACTGCTGCCCAGCATTGAGGAGGATTAATTAACCCACCAGGAAGAAGGAAAGCAGTGATGGTGGAGCTCACACTGGCACAGTATAGGATGCAGGGCCAAGTGTCTCTGAGCCTTTCTGGGATTTAGCCACAAGGAAGGCCTGATGGGACAATGCAAGTGGGTNACATNATGCAAACCGAGCACTCTCTGGGCCCTGGCTTCCTCCTTATCAGAGTCTTCACTGCAGTTCTATAGACTGACAGCCCACTCTGAGTGAGGAGCCATCTCCCTACCCCTCAGAATCTCCTAAGGGGGCTAAACAGTANAGCTATAGCTACTCCTCCGGCTGTGGAGAGAATTAAGTAACTGAGGTACCCTGTAGTGAAGCATTATGTAAATGCTACTTATTATCATATTAATGTTTTCTATTCAGTCGTTCAGGCAATTATTTGGCACTTATCTGGGCAAATGCCTATACCTGGAGCTAGCAGCTTCTAGAAAAAAAATGTAAAGATGCTGGTGTTGATTGTACTTCAAAAGCCACAAATTCACTTGTTCAGTAAGGCTGGACAGCTAAGATGCACAATGGAACTGCTTAGGGATACAGCCAGGCTATCAGAGACATGGCATCTCACACCCTAACCAGGGCTGCTTGCTATGGCCATCTGGAGTGCTGTGCCCAGAAGGTTGTTGAAGCACCCCTGGGCTCCAAAAGAATCCTGTGGTGGATTAGCAATGAATGTCACAGTCACAAGCCTGACTGATGGTGACACACGTATGGTATAGTCACAGTGCCTGCTCCTGAGTTACAAAGTGAATGACAAAGATGGCTATTACAGTAATTTAGTAAAAATTGTTATCAGTGTGGGCATCTGTGGCTTGGTTAATACAGGTTAGCTAAATGGCAACCTTAACCTTGAACCATGGCGTGGACTTCAGTGCGGAGGGAAGATTTTTCTAGATTGCTTGGCAGTGGTAAGAAATGGATGGCGGCAGTGTGTGTAAGGAGCTCTGAGTATGACTCAGAGCCAGGGCCTCCCAGACACTGTGGCCAGGCTACTCTTCTATGGTCTGAGAGATTTCATGTCGAAAATCATGAACTTGTCTTGATATTTTACAGCATTTGTTCCAATTCTGTAAAACAGCACATCTGTGGGTTAGACAAGCCATTACCAGCTTCCCTTACCAGCTTGTNTGATGGCCCTGTGATGTGTTCTCTGAAAAGTAAGTTTCATTATCAAATCATTTTGGAGCATCTGAGTTCTGTGCAGTTGCTGATTCCTATTCTACATCCTCTCTTTCTNGAATACCCTTTCTTGAAGTTAGGCCATAGTGTTGGCTTCTACTGTAATTATTATTGTGATGGAAAAAGGCAGGTTCCANAGACTTTTCAGAATAAAAGTCAATAGGATTCAGTGGTTAATTCAGTGGTTGATAAAGTCACAAATATTTCAAATGGATATACTAAGGTAGGGTTGTTTTGATGGGAAAGGAGAAGTTGAGGCTGGAGTAGGGCACAATCCTGAGGAAAAGTCCATCTGCTGGAGCAGGTGTCTTGTGTGTGGCAGAAGAGATGCACCTGGTGACTCCCAGCTGTGGAAATGTACAAAAAGAGAATGATAAGGAGATAGGCAGCAGTGACCCAGTGTTTACATCTGGACAGACAGTCTTGACTTGCTCAAGACTACAAGTTTCTGAGTACACAGGCTTTCTGTTTAAAAGTTGGGCCAGCCCTGGGAAGACCTAGTTGGTTTTCCTATTTAGAGTATCAGTTTTCCTTCGCCAAGATAGACAGCTGGAATCATAAGCAAGGTANAGTGACTTGTTGCACTGACTCTGGGAGAGGTCTCCTAGACAGGNTTCCAGTCAGCTACCTGGCAGGCAGCTGATCTCTCTCTCCTCTGCCCAGAGCACACAGGGGTGTCTTCATCTTGTCCATTCTTGGCTCCTCTCANTGACAGCTGGGTATTATTTGATTCCACCTCTTAATGGAGAATGCTGAGTGCTGCAGGGGAAAGCTGAGAGACCACAGNNCCCACCATTCCCATACTCATCTGATGGAATGAAGCTTCATGANTCACTTAAGATGAGATTNGTGTGTGACAACCAATGTTACATGTGGAAGGGTGGGTGACTGCAGCTGGAGACCGTCCATATGACAATCTAAAAGAGATTAAAAACTTTGTGCTAAGGGGACCAGGGAGTNCCTGGAATATATGAGCAATAGGTGGCAACAGCCAAAAGATACAGGAGTTAGTATTTCTTGGAGTGGCACCCAGGTGAGTTGCAGGCAATAGACATTGAGTATCCTCACTGAGAACTGACCACGAGCTNCAGNTGCACATTATGGGAAATCTGTCAGGATGATCTTTATGTCTTCCCTAAGCCTCCTTAGGATCCATCTCCCTGTTTATCTTGACCGGATCCAACCTGCAATGAGGCATAAGTACCATTAGGTGGTGAAATATGGATACCTTTTTCCCAGTTCTAAAAGCAGTATTCTAGGTTTGCCGGCCAACTCATGCAGGCTCCCTGCATCTACACAGCAGCTTTAGTGCCTGTGCCTGTGTGCACCTGCATGAACTTGTGGATCATTCATACCTTCACACATGCACGCTGATGTGTGTTTTTATGCCAGTGTCAATGGCCAGCAAAGTAGGCATCAGGCATTCACTGGCAATAATTGAGCTCTCAGGAATACACTGAAGTTTCAAGGGGCTCCCTGTGCAGCCCCCAAAGATTCTATTTCCATAGCACAAACAGAGTTCCCTGGGCAAGGGCCTCCCTGGCCCTTCACATGGACAGACTGGGCTCCACCTGTGTCCATTTTGCAGTTCTGAACTCAGTGAGGCCCTCTCCCTCTTCAGTTCCTCTTCAGTGAGCAGCCTGTCATGGGTACTGGGAGCTGAACTTGGGTCCTCTGGAAGAGCAGTGCTCTTAATCATTGAGCCATTTCTCTGGCCCGTTAACTTCTCTTCCTTCCTT
>LZPO01075947.1:266636-285693 GCA_001675575.1 Neotoma lepida
CTAGTTTATCCATTGTTGACCAACACTTGTACTTTCACATCTGCCTGTTGTGGCAGTGCAGTGAACATTCCTGTGTGCATTTCTGTGTGAACTGTGGTTTCTCTTCTTTCAGGTAGGATTGGAGTGGCTATGTTGTGATAGCTCTGTGTCAGGCCTTCCAGTGTGGCTGTGGAGTATCATATTCCTGCCAGCAGTGAATGGCATCCCTAGTCTTCCTGCATCTCTGTGCCATTTGTCTTTTGGGTGATGAACTTCCTGGTAGGGGTAAAATTACANTGTGGCTTCTATTTTCCTGGTGACTAATGAAGAATCTCCTTATTGGCTGTTTGTTGTTTGACAACAAAAGATTTATCAAATCTTTGCCCACTTCTTTGTTAGCTTTCTTTATTTTTATTTTATGAGTATGAGGATTATGTATGTGCACCACATGCATGCAGTGCTTGAGTAGGCCAGGAGAGAGCAGCAGATCCTCTGGAACTGGAGTTACAGATAGTTAGTCGGCTGCATGTGGGAACTGGGAATTGAACTCAGATCCTCTGCAAGAGCAGCAAGTGCTCTTAACTGCTGAGCCATTTCTTTGCCTACTTTAAAATCAGGTCGTCTCTTTATTGTTGAGTTGATAGATGAGTTGTTGAGGAGCAAAGAAAAGAGGAAGTGAGCACCCATGAAGATTAGCAGTGGAGAAGGGAGGACTTAGAAATAACTGCACATGAGATTTAAGTCCGCAGGCAACAGAGACTACCGAGCATCTCACATGATCCCTCACGTGGGGACCAGAGTGGGAGACAATGAGAGTGAAGAGCCAGCGTCTGCACACTGGGGTGAGCATGAATAGAGACCAATGCCCCTGCTGTCATGGGCCTTAAATATGCTGGTCCTGTATTGGGGTACTGGGTAAGCCCTAGTTGACTCCTCTACCTCTCTATTAGTTCTCCATGGTCTATAGAGAGGAAATTTTGGCTAGAGAGGTTGAGTAGNGTGCCCAAAGCCACTCCACTAACAAATAACAAAGGCGATCATTTGAGATACCATGGGAGGTGTCAGTATCTTCTTAAGATAGAGGTAGAAAGGGGAGTGTGAAGGAGTCTTGAAGACCACAGAGGGCTTGAGTCAGATGGTTTATACTTCTTCTGGAGTCACCAAAAAGTGGCTAATGTCCTGAAGCAGGGGGGCACCCAGTGAAGTGGGGGAGCACTCAGTGAAGTGGGGGAGCACTCAGTGAAGCGGGGGAGCACTCAGTGAAGCGGGGGGGGCATTCAGTGAAGCAGGGGGGAACTCAGTGAAGCATGAGGCACTCAGTGAAGCAGGGGGGAACTTAGTGATATTTTAGAAAGAGGAGCAGAGGGACCAGAAGGTGAAGGACAGGCTGGGAGGCCATTAAACAGTCAGGTCACCAAGAGATCACAAAGAACCAGGACTGGTACACATTGGTACATGGAACCATTTGGGCAGCTTACCAGAGTCAAGAGTTACAAGTGTGGCTGCTATTTAAACATGACACTTGCTATTAATCAAATTGTATAAATCCAAAATTTAATAATTGTGATGACAAAAATGGTAATATNTATTTGAAAGTTAGCACTTCCTAATTGTTTGACCATGTTTGTCTATTGTCTATGTTCCTGGGTTGTTTTCAAGTTCCATCTGCAAGGTAGAAACAGTGTGGTTGGTCCACACTCAAGCATCTNTTTCCTAGGCTTAATGATATCATGCTGGTACCTTGAAACTGGCCAGGGCAGGATATTGCACTATGGAAATCAGCGAATGATGGAGAGTAGAACATGTTGGGATGCCAGTGGTCTATGTTCACCAGCATGCTACTGGGAAGAGATGCTGTGTGGGAACTGACCACAGAATCTGACAGTTGCACAGATAGAGTATAGGAGGCCCAAAGATNTGATGTGAAGGCTTCTGACCCAAGATATAAGCCTGGTAGTGCTGGGTAGCTCAGTGTGGGTGAAGGAATGTGATTGGAGAGCAATGGCAAGTATAATGGTCCAGCTCCTGTTCCTGTAGGTTCTGTATCCTCAGAGTGGACTCAAGACAACTGTGGATTGAAACTACTTGTATAAAAATCACATCTGTACTGAATGTATACAGAATTCTTNGTCATTGGTCTCTAAACAACACAGCAACAATTATTTGCATAGTGTTAAGTACTATAAGTCATCTGTAGNAGATTTAATAGATGGGAGGATAAGCATAAGTTACATATAAGTGCTATATAGATGAGGAATTTGATTATCTGTGGATAGATTTGGATGCCTTTGGAAGGTTCTGGAATGAATTCCATGTGGATACCATGGGATGACTATGTATTTTAGGGTGAGAGAAAATGGTGTGTGCAGGGAGGATGGTGAACATTGGACTTGTCAGTTTAGCTGCAGGTTTTTATTTTATTTATTTATTTTTTAAATCTTATTTCTTTAGCCACAGGATGAAGCTGGGCTTTGAAGGGCAAGGGTAGAGACTATCATTCATGTCTGAGTGTCTACTTCACAGAGTCTGCTGGGTGCCCCAGTAGAAGAAGGATTTGACNTGAACTCTCCTTTCTTTCTTGGAACTTAGCAGGGACCACCATCTCCCTTTCCCCAGGACAGTTAAACAACTAACAGAAAACAAAAACATCAAAGCTCTGGGGATGGCACATGTGGTAGGAATCATCTTGAAGGAGTTACTCAGTCACTCTGAGCTTCTGGTTCCCCATCTGCTAGCTCTGAACTCAGGGTCCTAAAGGCTTAGCTAGGTCCTTNCAATTGGCTCNCTTTCTGGGCTGGCTCCATTGAGTCCTGGGGTTCTGCTCTCATGGTGGGAGTTTATAACTCATTTCCAGGCTCTGTGAAATGAAATGGGATGGGTGGGTGGTGGGCTTGCCAGGGTCAGGAAGCATTTGATTTATCATGTGACTATTTTGAGGCTGTCACAAATGGGGACACTGCTGGTAGCATTTCCCAGGGAATGAAGGATGGCTTTCTGATGCAGTCACTGCAGTGAGAAGTGTGATGCATGCCCAGTCCTGGGCTCATACATCNTGGAAATGTGGATGCTCTTTCATCACCACAGGTGAGCAGAGAAATGTACAAATATGGTCCTTAAAGTCAAGAGGAAGGGAAAGAGTGGCAGCTTCTCCAGGGATCCAGAGACACCCGGAATCAGGCAGTGTGCAACTGCTAATAAGCTGCCTGCTTTGGGGGTGACTCCTTACACTGTTTTGACTCAGAGTCAGAAAGCACCTGGCCATGCAGAGCATAAGGACTGGTGGAATTGCCATCACAGCAGTGTCACACTTTCTCTCTTGNTCTCTGTTAGTGGCTAGCTTTATCAAGGCAGGAACTACACTCAGGCTAATTGGGTGACAAGATTATTCTACTNTCTGGTTTATAAAAGAAAAAAAAAAGGCAAGACTAGAACTTAAGATTTCCAAGTCATCCATGCGTGAATTAGACCAAACACCGGCTCCAGTGCTCTATGGTCAAGAAAGCTCAACTCAGAAAAGTCCTGTTCTGTCAGGAAATGCTAGATGCTCTTGTCATCTCGAGAAGGAGGAAGAGGCAGTTATTTCCCAGCCTTCTTTCCAGGTCATGGAGAATGCACTTGAACCCCATCCCAGCTCTGCTGTTTCCCTCTCCACATATCCACATCCTTAGTATTGCTCTGCTTCAGTTACTGGACCTGTGCCACGGAGGCTAATTCATTCAACATGAGGAGTAGAGCATGGATCACGTGTCAGGTGCTAGGCTAGATGCTGATAATGATGATGATGCCTACCTCATGGGAATTTGGGCAAAAATTAAATGAAACAAAGGCAAGTGGAATGGCAAGGGACATACCTGGTNAGCGAGAAACATTTAGCTGNCAGTTATGCACACCCTCATGTCCTTAGACTGTGAACATCTATATAAGGATGTAATGGAATCCAAGGGTCATAAGTGAACTCAGCAACATCCTGGCTGTGGAGGACCGCTGGCCCATGCACCACAGTCTGGAGCTTGGATCCTGACTGTAATGTCAGCTGTGGATATTCCAGCTGTTCTCAATGTTTCTGAACTTCTTAAAATGAAGATAAAGATGTCTGTCCTAAACAGCTCTGTGAGGTATCATTATATATGTAAAAGTCTATCCCAGTCCCTGGCGCACAGAGTCCAATTAATAAGGAGGTTGTTAGTTCTCAGAAGTAGGCTGTTTTTAAATATCTTTCCAGTGCAACGTGAATGTGTTAGAGAGTAAGTAATCAAAGGAGCCCAGAGGAACAGGTTCATAGAGTTGAACCTTGACAGAGCTGTTGAAGCTGCTCTGCATAAAAGGAAAAGAGAGGCTGTAGATGTGGGTCAGCTGTACAGTGCTTGTCAAGCATGTATGAGGCCCTGGGTCTGATTCCTAGCACCACAGATTTTATAAAGGAGGAATGGAGAGGGGGATGAGACAAAGCTGTTCGTTGGTTTTAATGTCAACTTGCCACAAGGTACAATCAGCTGGGGAGGGAGCATCACCTGAAAAACTGTCCTGATTGCCTCAATTGATGCAAGAAGACCCANCCCCTGGTTGTGGGCCGCACCTTCCGGTAGCAGCCCAGATTCAAAGGGCCTTTTGGGCATCTGGCCTTCCCTTCTGCCACCAAGTTGATTCACCTGTTGCTGCTGCATCCTTGCCTGATAGCAGAACCATTGTTTCCAGGCTTCAGTTGTGGACTAAGGACCAGTAACTATCTGGGAAAGGTACAGGTTTTTGGTTCCAGGTTGGGACTGCTGAGGCATCTAACTTCATGGACTGAACAGCTAGCTACAGGGTTGTTGGCCTCAGTAAGATAACTTTGGGGCTGCTGAGGCTCCCAGCCTCAAGGACAAATCAACTATGGTATTCTCAGTATCTCTGGGGTGATTCAGATATTAGCATAAGCAGACTTAACAAATCTACTCATCCCATTGGTTCTCTTCTTCTATGGNACACTGACTAGTACATAGAGGGGGCACGCAGGGAGCTGAGAAGTGTTCTGTGTGGTTGTGAGAAAGAACCTTGGAAAAGCTACCAAAGAATCTCTGAGACATTTCGAGATTTTCTTTGAAGAAATCAGCATTGGTGAATCTCAGGGAGTTTTTAAGGGTGAATTCTCTGAGATGGAGACCAGGTTTCCACTTCCTGGTGTAGGCTGCTTTCTCTGAGCCCTTTACCTTACCACAGGCACCCAGCTCAATTGTAGCCAGTAGCACTGAAACTAACGTTTGACGTTGGAGTGTTGAGTCTGAGCAGAGTCAGTGAAACGTGCCCTGCCTGGCTGCCAGCTCCGCTGAACACTTGCGTTCATTTCCCGATACAACAGGAAGAAAGCTNCGACCTCCGTAGCAGAGGTAAGGCTCTGAAATGTTTGACTTCCAGAGACTTTTAGGTGGGACAGCATCCCTATGATTAGTGTAACACGGTTGATAAGGGTAATCCTACCAAGGAGCTTCCCTGGAAAGAAAGGAAAGGCTGGGGCAAGCAAGCGCCCCTTGCAGGTCAGAGTTGGGAAGTGTCAGGTGGGCTCTGCTCCTTAGGCATTTCCTGAGGCGGCCTTGCTGGTCTGCCTAAATGATGGACAGCCTGACACTCTTCCCCTTGGAGATTTTAACACTGCTATTAACTTGTCAGCAGGTTTTTCCTCCACCTTAATTACTCCTGCTTGGCAGATGTGGGGATCAGGGCAAAGCTAACTTCAAAATCATGTCTCCTATCCCTAAGTGGTTGTTTCATCTTTTCTGCCACCTCTAAGCAAAAGTCACATTATTGTGTGACATTTACAAGGATCCCAGATTGCTTCCTCAGCATAGGGTAGGGAGCTCTTTTCTTTCCTCCTTCTGGGAGGGTATGAGCGATGTCATAGTTTCATCCCCAGAGTGCAGGAGTACCCACAGGAAGCAGCAAGCCCTGTCATTGGCAGAATTTCTTTCTCAGGAATTCACCTTCCTTATGATAGCATAAAAGGAGATGATGTCAACTAGTGTCAGGTCTTGGATATTGACTTCAAGTTTCCAGAATCCCAGGCATTACACAGAGGAGGCNAATGACAGCATCCCACCCTTAGGAAACTCAGGAAGTCCACTTTTTAGGATAATCCCATGGTATTTTCTCTCATGCCAGTTGGCTCTTTGTCTCATTTAAAGTGAAGTGTGCAAGGCTTTCACAGAGAGCCTTGGTGGTGAAGAGCATGTTCAGGCTTACAGGAAGGTGGCTGATGGGGCCCTGCATCTTCTGGCATCTTGACATTTCTCTGGCTTTCCTGAGCATAATCCCTGAGTAGAAGAATGAGGCACCCCAAGCTTTAANATGAACACAGCTGGATAGATAAGGGGTCTCTCTCTTCCAAGGTGCTGTAGTACAGTCTTCCAATTATTATCTGTCCATCTTCCCTGGGTGCTGGGCTGACTCTTCACAGCTCTTTAAGGACCCAGTGTGTGTCTCAGCTTTGCTCATACACACTTTTTAAAGCTTTGTATTGTATCATGTTGTAGACACAGCCAGCGTGCATCATTAATGTTCATGTACTACAGGCTTGACTTTTGCTGCAAATTAACCTATTGTGTAGGCTTTCAGTGGCAATAATATTAGTAGGTAATTACAAAGCCAGAATCATTATTTTGGTTGTCATTATTTTGTGCTTTCTGAGGGTAGATATAATTGATGTTTTACAGATAAGGAAATGAGAAAGGTCAAAGTGCATTGGCCAGGGTCTCACAGCTAATAAATGGCCAAAGGTAAGTCTGAATCCAACTTGACAAAACTGATCCAACCACCTAACCACTGCTTATAAGCCCCAAACCTGGCTTTTGCTTCAGACTTCCAGGTTGCCTGATTACTGAGTGAGGCCAGGTCATGTTTTTGCTTCTGAGCTTGATGACTTCTCTTGTTTTCTCATCTCGATCATAGCTAGAGGGCAGAGAAGAGTGTGCAAGGTCATCTCCACCATGGTGAGAGGACACNGGAGGAGAGTGTACAAGGAGTCTAGAAAATAGTACAGCTGAAAACTTCTGTACTAGAATCTGGGCTGACAGCCTAATAGCTTCAGTTTGGCTTGTGAGATTAATTTTGATTTTTATTTCATAATAAAGTATTTATGAACTTAGGAACAGTCATTTCAAAAGGGAATTCCTCANTTGAGCCTCAGAATCCTAGAGTGCTTTTGTGACCATTTCCTCATTTCTTCTGATGATAGCATATACCTGCTTTCCTTCATGCTGCACATAAGAGAAGCAGGCTCATTTTACTGGGTCCTAGGACAGTGGTGCTCAAATCTCTGGATGTCTCCAGGACTCTTTCGGGATATATGTGAGGTAGAAGTACGTTAATACTAAATCCACGACATGTTTTTATTTATAATGGCATTTGCATTCTGGGTGGAGTGCAGGTTGTGAAAAAGTGAAAAATTGTTGGCAGCTTAGTATGAATGCAGCAGCACCCAAATAAAGGACTCGTGGTCTTGGCCACCTGACATTTGCTGGTTTATTTTGGTTGTTGTTTTAAGATTGATTGAGCTGGGAATGTAGCTTGGTTGATAGAGTGTTTACCCAACATGCACTAAGCCCTGGTTCAACCTCTAGCATTGTATAAATACAAGCTATGGTGGTAGCACATGCCTGTAACCCCAGAACTTGGGAGACAGAGGCAGGAAAATCAAAATTCAAGGTCCTCTTCCATCATAAAGCTAGGCTCCATGCAATCCTAGCCCCCAAACAAATAAACAAATAAAACAACAATAAAAACCCCAAACAACAACAAAAATCAAACTCAAAACCAAGTTAATTTCCCTTAAGACTTCCTCTATGATTAAAAACTATTTTGTGCAGCAATATAAGAATGATTCTGAGGGCTCCTCAGCTGCTCATCAAAGCACCATGGGCAGCTTTGGGTGCAGGTGTGAGGTGGCTTGTGCCATGGGTCAGTTTCCATGCCTTTTCCAGGAAGAATTTTCTAGTAACTGTCATCCTTTGGGGGTGGGCATTTGGCTGATATGTTTAATAAATGTACCACATAATATAATAAGTCTGAAAAAATGACCAGCAATTTTCTTGCCTGTCATGAAACTGTATTTTCAATTGAAAATTGGNTTTTTGAAAAGCTATTTTATACTTATTATTATTTGTTTTATGTGCACAACTGTTTTGCCTGCATGTGTGCAAAGTGCACCATGTGAGTGCAGTGCCCACAGAGGCCAGAAAAGGGCATTGGATCCCCTAGAACTGGAGTTACAGATAGCTGTCAGCCATCATCTAGGTGCTAGGAAGAGATCCCAGGTCCTCCATAAGAGCAACAAGTGTTCCTAACCACTGAACCATCTCTCTAGCCCCAGAATTTTGGAAAACTTGTATTCTACCACTGTGAGCCTGACAGTTCCTAGTTCTTCAAAGAATCTTTTGAGGAAAATATTGGTCCATTAATGAGTCTCAGATTCCACAACAACCTTTATGAACAAGTAAGTGCTTGTTGTCTTTTGGTACAAAGAAGACATCAAAGAATATTCTAAAGAGCTCTTGAAATTCTTTTCCCTTTGTTTGAGATGGGATCTTGATCTGTAGCCCACACTGGCCTGGAATGAAGGGAAGGGCCCTCCTGCTTCAGTGTGCTGAATGCTGGGGTTTTTTAGGCATATGCTGCTAGGCCTGGCTTCTCAGTAGCTTTCAAAAATAATTTTGAGTTTTATTTATTTTTATTTATGTATATCTANGTGTGCCTGCATGAATGTATTTGCACCACATGGAAGCAGACTACATGGAAGCAATGTTGGTTTTCCTAGAACTGCAGTGATGAGTGCTTGTGAGCCACCAAATGTGAATGCTGGGACCCAAATCAAGATCCTCTGGGAAGCAATAAGTGCTCTTAACCATCGAGTCATTTCTTCAGCCATGAAAAAATTATTTTTATAAAAATAGGTTGTCTTTTAAAAACAAAACTGCAAACATTGGACTTCCTCCAGCCAGACTCACCTCCTCCTAAAGGTGCCCCAACCTCCACAACAGCGNCACCAACTGNGCACCAAGTGTTCCAACACATGAGCCTATGAGGGACACTTCTCATTCAAGCTACCACACCTTCATATGTATCTCTTCATGCCCCTCTGGTCCCACTACTCCAAAAAGATTCTAGAATATCCTCATTCCCTCTCCTTTCTGACATTTCATGTCAGTGTGAAGTGTATGAAATACAATACCACTCACCTTTTTATGGGTGTTCAACAGGACATTTCAACCCAGGAAACTCCTGTGTTTGAATTATGGNAAGTCCCTGATTCACTTAACAAATGCTTTTATGCCCTCAGTTGCCTCTCTACAATTTCTTTTATTTGAATGTTAGAGCTTTGTGGCTAGTTTAATTTTCTTATCCTTTCTGCATGTGGACTCAATGTTTGTGTTCTCTCTGTCGGCTTTTTGAAACTGAATATCCAATGTGGTGGTTTTAGGAGCAAGGTGGAGACATGATCAGGTCAAGAGGGTGGAGCCCTCAGGAGTGGGGTTAGTACCCTGATAAAAATGACCTTGGTGCTAGGAAGACAGAGCAGTCTGCAGGTCAAATGCTTGTCTTGTGGGTGTGAAGACCTAAGTTCTGATCCCTGGAACTTACACAAAGCTGGATGTGATAATGAACATCTGTGATCATAGTGCTCTGACTAGGAGATGGGAGGCAGGGACAGGAGAATCCCCAGAAGCCTGTGGGACAGGTAACCTGGAGTATGCAGAGGTGAATGAGAGACCCTTTCTCAAGCTGGAACAATGATGGACATGGAGATTGTCCAATAATCTCCTCCCACAGACTATGGTACTGTGGGTTACACATACACGGGGGAGGGAAGGAGTATACATTTTAAGTGCCCTTGGAGAGCTTCCTTCCCACTTCTGCCCTGAAGAGGTTACAGTGGAAGGATGGTCTTCAGAAAACTAGGCAGTAAATTCACCAGCTTTTGGTCTTTTTCAGCCCCCTGGATAGTAAGTTGTAAACTTCAGCTGTGCATGAACTGCCTAGTCTATGGTATTCTGTTGCAGGAAAGGGAAAACAGCTCTTTTCTGTGTTCCTTCCTATTTTCTCAAACTTTTTTTATTTCCTTTTTCTCTCTTCCCCTCTATTTAGGAAATTTCCTTAAATTACTCCCCCTTCCACCCAGATAAGGTCCCATTTGCCCAGTTCAGGCTGGCTTTGAGCATGCAATATAGCCAAGAATGACCTTGAACTTCTGCCTTTACCTCCTCAGTGTTGGAATTACAAGGGGGTTCCACCGTGTCCAGTTTATGTGGTACTTGGGATGTAACCCAGGGCTTTGCACTTGCTAGGCAAGCATTTTACCAACTGAGCCACATCCACAGTCCTCAAGTTAACCTTGAACACTTCTGTTGAATATTTTATTTCTGCAATCATCTTTNAATTTCCAAGGGCATTTTTGGGTGTTTTAATTTCCCCTTAATTATGCTATTTCCATCTCACACATACACCTCTCCTGTGAGTTGGAAATGCAAACTTTAAACTTCTAGTTTTCCTTGCCTGTGTGTTCCTTTNTTTATACTTTAATTTTGGTGTTCGTGTTTCTTATTGGAGGAGCCCTTTCATGTTCAGGAGTCACAAGTGATTTGCTCACAGTTANAGATGAACACTGGAGTTTGGGCAAGCTGGTGGGGGATGTTGACTATCCTTGACTTTGGAATGTGGTTGGGTGGCCAATGGGAAAATCTTTAACTCTGTCCTTTTGAGCTGTCCAGCTTTTCCAAAGAAATATCTAAAGCATCTACCATATAAGCCCAGTTGTAGGCACTCTGGAAACTGATTAGAGGACACAGCTGAAGGTCACAATGTGTTAGAAATAAATGTTCATGTTATTTATAGCATGACTGTCTTCAGCTTTGGCTGGTGTCTATCACTCCAAAGACCTTCAGAGATGAGATCTCCAGACTTTTTCCTGTGTAGGGGAGAGGCCACACCCAGATACTTGGAGTGGAAGGAGAGATTTGGCTCTTTATTTGTATAATTCTCACAACTGCTTTTCACCATTGTAATGAATCCCTGGGATAATCAACTTCAAAAGAGGGGAGGTTTATTTTGGTTCATTTTTAGAGATTTCATTCCTTGGCCAAGACAAGGCTGNGTATTACAGCTGGGAGTGTGTGTAGTGGGTCACAGCCTCTCACCTCATGGGCAGGTCATGAAAAAAAGAGAAAGGAGGCTTCAGAGTCTCTCTGTCCCTTCCAAGGGAACAGCCCAATGACAATAGAGCCCTCATTAGGCTCTCTGCCTCTTGGGTTTCATTACCTCCTGTGCTGTTAGTTTTGGTCAACTTGCAGTAAACTGGAGTCACCTGGGAGGAGAGAACCTCAATTGAGAATTGCTTCTAACAGATTGGCCTGTGGGCAAGTCTGTGGGAGCATCTTCTTGATTCATCATTGATGGAAAAAGGCCTGGCCCATTGTGGGCAGTGCCATCCCTGGTAGGGTAGGCCTAGGTTCTATAAGAAAGTAGGCTGAGCAAGCCATGGAGAGCAAGCCAATAAGCAGCAGTCTTCTGTCTTTTCTGCTTCAGTTTCTCTTTGGGTTCCTGCCTTGGCTTTCTTCTGTGACAAACTGCAACCTATAAGCCAAATAAGCCTTTTGCTCCCCAAGTTGTTTTTGGTGAGCACTTTATCACAGCAATAGAGAAGCAAATTAGGTCATCTCTGACAAACACCTAGCTGGGGACTAAGGCTTCCGGTACACAGGCCTTTGGGGGACATTGATGATCCAAACTATAGCAATAATTTTGATACAAAATACCATATACAATTATTACATACAAAGCATACAGTAACTCATATAAAATTTGTAGTATATTCATGACAGGCGCATCAGTAAAAAAACCAAGCATTTCTAATGTCCTCAGAGTCTGTTTCTGCTGCTCTTTCTCATCTCACTGCCTCCAGCACCATCTTAACCACAGCTAATTTTCATCANTTATTTTATATTCATATTTTCCCTGTTAAGAAGATAGTTCAATCACATATGTACATATCTATAGCCAGTGATTTGTTTTGACTTTGATTGACATTTATAAGGATGCTATTATACAGTTGATATAGGTGTATGATTTACCCCTTTCCACTCAGGTGTGCTTCTGACAGCAACTTCCTTCTGGGGAGGCATCATCGTCTCCTACAAACTCCTGTATTTGAACACTTAGTCCCCATTTGTGGCAATGTTTTAAGAGTTTAAGAGGTGGGTCTTAGTGAGAGGAAGTGGGTTACTGTATGGTGGGCCTTCACTTCGCACAGACACACACATATACACACACATGTATACATATAAACTTACACACACACACACACACACACACACACACACACACACACCTTGCTCCCTCCTTCCCTCTCATTTTTCCCTTCCTAGCTGCTAAGATGTAAAGTATCCCAGTGGCATCCCTTGCCATCATGAATGCCACCATGCCTCCCTGACATGAAACTGTGAGCCAGACACTGTCCTTCCTCCCCATCATTTCTGCCAGGCCTCTTGTCAGGGTGAGAAGAGTAACCAGGACAGGAGACTTCAGCCAGACAGGACCTCTTGTCTTTGGTTCCAACCTCCTCCCCATTTCCAGAGCAGTCTGCTCTGTCAGTTCCCAAGCCTTTGTAGGCCTGTTCATATATATAAACTGCCTCACTAACTAGGTCTCTCTGCTGCCAGCTTTGAGGTTAACATTTTGTTTGCTAAGTCACTGAGGTACCACCCTGTTTTGCAGCTTCTAACATTTTGTTGCTTGTATCATTTTTTTTCTTTTTTTGTCTTTGAGAATTTGTGCTTTGAAAACCCCTTTGCAGTAATATTAGCAAAGCTGTGAGAGCAAGCAGAAGTAACTGTGTGTGTTTGATTGTTCCTTATTTAGAATTCTTTATTCTCTTCCTTTGGATTAAAACCACCCAGGATGGGCTAATCATAGCAGGCTTTAGTCATCCCTCTACCATCTGCACTTTCAGAGCCTGCTCTGAAGATAGATGTGTGTGTGTGTGTGTGTGTGTGCACATGCATATATTTGAGACTGTGCAGCCATATGCACGTGCAAGAGTGCCCGCAGACCCCAATGCTACGGTTTCACTGGGTTCCACGAGAATTTATTGCAGCATAGCAAATGGGTGTTATGTGTCATGTATTGTAATATATGCACAGAGGTATAAAGCATAGCCATGGTTTCTGCCTTAGAGAGTTCATTCCATAGAGCAAGAGGAAATTCAAACCTACAGAATCACATAGCATGGAATGCAACAGCTTTGATGTTGCATCAGGATTGAGTGGCATGGGATTGGACTAGGACAGGGGGGGAACACTCAGGTTTAAAGTGACATACACTAATTTGAAGGCTTTTGTTATCTGTGTCATTTCACCTTTCTAAGCCTCTGTGTTCTCACCTATAATGTCGAGTACGTAGCCTCCTGGTATGACTCCAGGTTGGCCTCTTGCACTATAGAATAAAGAGGATGCAGAATAGGGGCTAGAAAGATGGCTCCAAGATTAAAATCATTTGCTGCTCTCCTAAAGGTCCTGAGTTCAGTTTCTAGCACCCATAATGACCAACTTAAAGCTGCCTATAACTCCAGCTTCACAGGATCCACCCAATGCCTCTGGGCTCCTTGGACACCTGTGCTCACGTGTGTGCGTGCAGCCTATCTTGTGAATGGAGGTGACATCATTCTACCCATACTGTAACTTACTCAAATATAAGTAGGTTTATCTCAGAGCCTATTGATTAATAAATGCCCCAGAAGTGACTATTTTTGTTGCAAAAGACAGAATAAGAGTCAGAAACTAGGACCAGGTTCTAGATGCACCCTCATTGACTGTGTAAGTTTGGATCTAAACGTGCATGGTTGTGGATACAAACATGCATATCTATTTGGATGACAGAGGTCAACGTTGGGTGTGGTTCATCATGTGCCCTCCTCTTTTTTTTTCTTTTGAGACAAGGTCTCTTCACTGAACCAGGAACTCACCAATTAGGCTAAGCTAGCTGTCCAGTGAGCCCCAGGGATCCTTCTGTCATCCCGCCACAGTTCCCAGGGTTGGGACTGTAGACCCACCATAAAGTCTATACTAATTAGTTTTGTCCACCTCACACAAACCTTGTCAAATCTGGGGAGAGGAGCCTCAGAAAATGCCCCTGTCAGTTTGGCCTGTGGGTATGTCTGTAGGGCATGTGGTTATCAAAGCAACAGAAAGCAGAAAGGGCAGCTCTCAGCTTTCCTTGGGCGTTGGAGAGCAAACCTGTGTCTTCATGCTTATGTGACTTTACTGGCTTTTACATGCTTTGCTGCTAGAGCCATCCCCCCAGTCCTGACCAAACAGCCCTTCTGTGTCTTCATTTCCTCATTGCTAAGATGAGGGGCTTGAGCATGCTGGCATTTTCAGGATGGTTCTGCAGAATTGCTTCTTGGTAAGATGCAGATTCCCCAGGTGCTCCCTACCCCAGTCAGAATCTCTGGCAGGGAAGGAACTTCAGTCTGTGCTGCGATGGCTTCCTGGAACCATGCCAATGCCTGCAGCATCTAGCATTCTGCTATCATGTGGTTCTCCAGAAAGACTGAAGTGCCAGTTAGATTGTCAATGGAGATGGCTCCCCGGACCTGGAGTAGGAGTTGAGGGTCCTGGGGTGATGATGGAACAGCTTGTGGGATCTTACTTCACATGGGATTTCCATCAGGCAGCTGAGGTTGAAAGCCCAGGGTTCCTTAGCCACACTAAGAGATTCAGGTCTGCCGGAGGAATGCATTTCCTCTTTATGTCCACCAGGGGTCAGTGAAACATTAGGCCTGTCTTTGTTTAAATTTCAGAACAAAAGAATTTTGGCATTGTAGGACTGGACTCCAGTGCTCAGATAAGCCTTATTTACCGCTAGCTTCCTGGCTTCTGAGAGCCTCTAAGAATCAGTTTTGCAGAGGAAAGTGTGTTTGCCCTCAGGTCCAAAAACTTTCAACCTTTTCTAAAATAGCTATCCTGAGGGTTCTGGGAGTCACTTTAAGACAGAGAATTCTCAGCCTTGTATTTCCTGAAAGTGTCTCTTTATAGGAGTTCAGGATGGCTGGACAGAATTCTTATCCAGGCTTTGAGATACCTGGTGGGGGCTCTAAGGGATTTCAACACCTCACCAAAGACACAAAGACACAAAGTATTGGAGCAGAGGCAGACCCTGTCAACAATCTCATTGTCCAGGGTCATTGTCACAAGATAGGCTTCATGGCAGGCTGGTCACTCCAACTGTTCTTTGAGCCAGTTCATGCCACCCCATTTGTCACTGATTACACTGTGTTTAGAGCTCAGAGGTTTTTTTTTTTCCCCTCTGCAGCTCACTTTTTCCTTCCTTTAGAACCATAGCCAGAGGGTGAGCATGGAAGAACCTCATGTATCATTCCCTTCCCAGGCTTTTGTGTCTCTCTGATGTAAGATCTGAGAGCTATCCACAGTGATTGCCCTCCAGGTGATCACTTGGAGCCATGGGGCTCTGAAGGTCTGCTGTCCCTTCCTCCCTCCTGTATACAGGTGGCTAATGGCAGATGTACTACAAATCTGGAAAGTGCCAGGTCACAGGATTCAGCAAGCACTAGACACTTGACTCNGAGAGCTCATAATGATCTACACTGGTGAACTCGTCAATTAATTAATCAGCTTGTTTGCCAGACCTCATGAGAGGAACTCCAACACACTGGGCATTTTCCTGGGCATGAGGGTTTCAAAGATGAGCATGGTGTGAGCGCTGTTATGAAGGAAATCTGTTTGAGGTAGAGTTTCAAGCTGAGAAGGTCAAAGATAAAATCAATGGCCGTGGTACACCATGGTGAGGGCTTTGGTGGGAAGATAAAGGATGCCTCTCTCACCTGGTGGGAACGAGCTGATGGATGACATTTCCTGAGTGTGCCTGAGAGAATCCACGTGGGGTTAGTGACAGAATGGTTTGAAAGACAAGGCGAGGAAACCTCTCTGTAGGCCCACCCTGGGTATACTCCCTCACAGAGCTCCTGTAGCTAAGTAGGCCCAGCCCTACTAGACAGGATGGTGTGTGTGTAGGCACAGTGAGAGGGCTAGATAAAGCAAACCTTCCAGCTGGCACAGTGTCTTATTGCTTGTTCCTGTCCCAAGGGTCCTTGTAGTGGGGATTCTGAGTGAATCTTGAACACCAGTTCCCCAGCGTCCGCTCATAGCCCATCTTGCTAGGATTCAAGAAGACCAGGGTTTGGAAAGGTCTCAATTGGTCTAGGGCCCTTTGACAGAACATGTGCTGGAAGTGGACAGCTTCGCACATCATGCAAACATTCTTCTTTGTTTTTCTCTTTTACTTTCTTATTGGGGAAGCAATTTATCCTGGTTTTCCCAATACCATTCAAGTATTAAAATGGAAATTCTTCAGTTCCGGGGATGCCCTGTCCAGGCCAGCTGGAATGGCTAGGCATTCTTTAGTTCTTCTCTTCTCCATGTTTCTTGACACATGCTGCTTCCCTGTCTTTTCTCTTTGCTACAAGCAAAGGTATTTTTGGTGAGGATGAGGGCAAGGCTTTACCCCATAGGTCTGTTTTGCAGTGTCCACCTCTACCACACCCCTTCGTGGGGGAATTCTTGCTCACACCCCCTGTGGCTTTGAGTACTCTGCAGTGGGTGCTTCTTCCTGGTGACTCTGTGGTGTGAGCTGGATTGTAGTGTCCCCTCCCCCTCAATGTCTCCCTCCCCCTCACACACATGGTTTCTGCAGACAAACTGAGTACCACTGCCTGATAAGNGTCACCTTAACACAGCCCCGCTGCCTGGTGGCTCAAACAAGAGGAATTTATTCTCTCACAGCACCTTCTCTCACAGGCTAGCATCCAAATCAAGGTGTCCATGCAGGCACCTCCCCGAGGCTCTGGTGAGACGCTGGCTCTGCCACTGCCATCAAGGCTGTCTCCCTGACCATCTCTTCTTTNTATAAGGGCAACTGTCAGGAAAAGCCCCCTTACTCTAACATGACCTCCCCTCANCTAGTCTCATCTGCAATGGCCCAGTTTCCACATAAGGCCATGCTCTGAGGTGTCTAATTTNGATGTATCTTTGTTGGGGGTGGGGCAGTACTCAACTCATAACAAGCAGAAAGTTATTGCTTTTCTTTTCTTTTTGGTTCTATGGTTTAGAATCCAGACTCTTACACTGCTTTTAGAAGATGGTTGTGTATGCTGTAGGAACCAATGTTCCCAAGTCTTCCTTCCTCTGACCACTTACTGGTCTTTTGGGGAGCATTTTTTCTTATCTTTAAAAAAAGTCATTTAAATATCTCTGTTCTCATTTGCTTTCTTGGGTTTGATCATCTCAATTTATTTTTCCATGCCTCACTCCTTTCAGAACACAGGTAACCCTGCCCACCCCACTTCTTGTCAGGAAGCCTTTTCTCCTGGAGCTCNNGAGCTCGCCCAGCCTTCACCTCAGCCAGATCCACTGCCCANGAGTCACTCACCTCCTTTCCACACTCTGCCCTAGGGATCTGTGCAAGNGCTGGGAAGGGAGGGGTGTGGTGACGAGGTAGGGTCTCCACCTAAAGTATTACCAAATAGTGAAGAGTGAGTCTGCACAGAAACCTGTATGATTTCGTCATTGTGGGTTTTTCCTACATGATTTCACGTGGGAAAGGACTTCCACTAAAGGGTAAAAAGTCTGAGTTAGAACTTGGACTCCTCTGCCTCCCGCCNCCAGGCTGGTACAGAGAAGTCAACCTGGAGAGTCACCATTAAGGATTTGATTAGACAGTCAGTGTCAACCTGACCTGAGCTTTGGCATCACCCACTCAGCCCTTCAATACTTGGGAGTCATAGATGGAGAGAAACTTCTAGGTTCCACAGCTTACCCATGAAGGAAACAGGCAACAAGCAGGTTGACAGAAAAAGGTAACATCAATTACTTCGAACAACCCTTGCCTGGAAGCACCACAGGAAATGAATATGCAGAAAGATTGAACAGCTCTATAATTTTTTAAAAACAAGTTCTCACCATATAGTCTATACAAGTCTTAAAGTCAATAATCCTCCTGCTTCAGCCTCCTGAGTGCTGAGGTTATAGGTACGTGCCACCATATCTGGCTTATATACCACCTTAACCAGATAAGGAATGGGGATATAGGCCCTCATAGGAGGTACAATAATTTTTATGAAAGATGATAAGAACGGATGGGACATACAATATAGCAGGTGTGCACAGGTTACTTCTAGTCCTTCATCTTGTATTTTTACTTTTATTTTTGAAACAGGGACTTATGTACCTTTGCTTCCTGCTGAGTAAAGATGACCTTGAACTTCTGGCTCTCCTGCCGCTGCCTCCCAAGTGTTGGAATACAGGCATGCATCATCAAGCCCCATTTATGGTGCTGGGGATTGAACCCAGGGCCTTGTGCATTCAAGGCAGGTACTCTACTACCTAAGCCACCTCCCCAGCCCTTAGTATCCATCTTGTGGTGAATGGATGCCTCCCTGTTGGTGGAGCTCTAGGGATGGGATTTATGACAATTGAGTCCCTTTTGGAAAATCTGTCACCAGGCAGATGAGTGAGTTCAGAGACAGTCTCCCCCTGCCCTTGCTGTTTTTCATGTCTTAGGCTCATAATAACTACTCTGATAAAGCGGAATCTTTGGGTTGGACTGCCACGAGTGCCTTCAGCTCTACTTTGGGGTAGAATATCCTGGTCTTCAACATAGGCTTGTGGAATTTTCTCCAAACTCTCTCTCCTTCTCCCTTTAAAGCGAAGCAGATGTCAGACACAGAATGCCAATACACGTGGTGGATCCTTTATAACAGCAGACCCAGAGTCTACCCTGGTTCCCTTTCCTCTGGTCCTTGACGAAGACTGAGAACTCTTTCCATTTTGGTCCTGATCCAAGTCATGCTCAAGATGAAGATGCCCAGTGAGGAGGAGCAGCCTCTTGCCCAAGGCCCACAGGGATTGTTGGCAGTGTTCCCAGAGGTTTAGAGCTTTCCCATGGGGAAGGCAGAGTTTGGGCCACCAGCCAGGAGAAGACAGGCTTCCTCTTGCTTTTCTGTCTGTCATTCCTATCCCTCAGCCAGAAATTTTACCCTCTC
>LZPO01075948.1:50334-64130 GCA_001675575.1 Neotoma lepida
TGTCATCAGGAGCCCCCTATCCACTCATAAGGTCTTAGAGAGGAGCAGGTTTAAAAGCTCCCTCCCCCCAGCACTGCTTCATTACTTCACTGTAAAACTTTAACCAGTGCCCAAAGCGTGAACTTAAGGGGAAGCGTTCAAACAAGTCCTTTTCTGACACATAAAGGAAGGAAACGTGGGTAAGAAGTGATTCAAAGATACCGGCCGGCCGGGTAGAAAGCAGGTGGGGAGGGAGCGGGTAGACTTGCCATCAGGCTCTTCTCCAAGCTCCCACCTCTCCCCTCAGGACCCTCATGGTCAAGGCTTTGTTAACAGTGGAAGAACTTTGGGGGAAGATGCTGAGACGCCACAATGATGCTCAGCAGAGCCAGTGAGCCAGAATCCGTCCAGCAGTTACAGATCTAGTACGTTCCACATGCAAAAGCCTTAAGGCTACAGCGGTGTCGCAGAGCCTGAGTCTCCTCCTGAGCACGTAGACTGGAGAAGGCCCACACAGACAATGAGAACTTAGCTCCCGCGATGTTAGGATAATGGTGATTATGGGGTGCGTTGCTGTGGAAAATGAGTGGAGAACCGTTAAAGGCCAGAAAGTTATCCCAGGCAGANAAAGCAGTGTGGCTCGAGTGAGGGAAGTAATGCAGGTGAGAAAATGGTAAAGGGTGGAGCAGGCTCCAGTCACTAGGCCTGAGACTTCCCCCCAGGCCCCGCGGGCAGGCTCAGGTGTCGCCGGCAGAGAGGGAAGACATTGGGCAGCTGGGAGGCCTATGAGGAGAGAGTAGAGTCAGTGTGGATTGAAGGAAGCAGACGTTTAGAGAATCAGAATGGGCTAGCTGGTGGGCAGGTGGGCTCAGTGACTGGCCAGATGAGGTGTGGATGGGAAGTTTCCTCTTGGGCAACTGAGGAGGGAATGAGGGAGTCACTCAAAGGAGAGGGAGAACCAGTTTCTGGAGGAAGATGACAAGCTTTTTCTTGAGCCTGTGGACTGAGAGGCCCTCGGGGAACGTAAATGGAGAAGAACAGGAACAAGATTCACGGGTCTGGAGGCCAGAGGAGCTGCCAGGGTGGGAGGCTCTGAGAGACTGGCCAGCACTGGGTGCTAATGGAGAGACCCAGTGTTTGGGAGAATGGGTGAAAAGGCAAGAGTAAGGGAGGAAAACCAGACAGAAGCTAGACCAGGCTAGACCAGGAGACAGAACAGTCTTGTAGGAATGGGAGGAGGCCAACAATGAAGAGGACTCAGGAAGAACTCACACCGGAATCTAGGAGGATGGGAAGGTGCGAGGCAAAAAAAATGAAAGCGCTCAAGGGGAGAAAAGCCACGACCCCGCGGGGAGGTCAAGAGGAAAGGATCCAGGTCACCGCTGGGTGAAGCCTGGGGACGGTGTCCTCGGTATGACCAGCCGCAGAGCAGTGGGTGGATGTGGGGCGGGGAGAACCCACAAATACCATACGACACTGGAGTATGCCTAGGGGCTGGGGATGTAGCTCAGCTGGCAGAGTGTTTGTCCTGTTCAGTCCCCAGCACCCCGATAATGCCAGCACTCAGGAGGTAGAAACAGGAAGACCAGAAGTTCAAGGTCATTTTCAGTGACAGTGAGTTTGAAGCCATCCTGGGACATGATCTTATGAGAGCTTGTCTAAAATAAACTAAAACAAAATAGAGAGGCAGGGGTGATGGCACAAACCTGTCATTCCAGTACTTGAGAAGTGGAGGCAGGAAGACCAGGAATACAAAACTACTTCTGCTTCATAAAGGGTCNGAGGCCAGCCTGGGCTACACAAGACACTATCCCAAAATAAGTAAATAAATAAGAATGTGTCTGTCATCCTCACACCCAAGAGGCTGTGGCAGGAAGAATGCCTTGAGTTTCTCAAACCAGTTTAGACNGCATAGTGCACTCCAGACCTATCTGAAAAAAAGTCAGGAAGAAAGAATGACAGGTGTGGGGAGTGGGTACAAAAATGTTCTTAATTGTGCTGTTTTTAAAAATAAAGAAAAGAAAGANCATTGTATCTGGCTAGGAGAGGAGGGGCAGGAGCTGCAGAATGAAGGTGAGAGATGCAGGCTCAGAGCCGGTGACTGAGGGAGCAGAGCTACAGAAGCAAGCTGGGAGGAAGCAGTACACCCAGCCTTGGAGGCAGTACCAGTAGCTGGACAATCAGAGAACATTTCCTGTGCCAGCCATTGTGCTAAGCCTCTTATTGGGGCTGGTGCATGCTAGGCAAGTGAGCCTACCACAGAGGTGTGCCTTTGGCTCTGTCTCATTTGATGCCTACCCATAAAGTAGGTACTGTTGATAGGCACAGTTTTAAATAAGGTCAGTCTCTCTCCCCACCCCCTCTCTCCCCCCTCCTCCTTCTTTTCCCCCTCCTCCCACCTCTCTCTCATATACACACTCTAGAGAACTCACTCAAGCAAGCAAGGTGTCTCGTTAAACCTGGAGCTTGCCAGTTAGGCTGGATTGGCCGGCCAGGAAGCCCCACGATCCTCCTATCTCTGCCCCCCAGTGCTGGGATCCCAGGCCACCATGCCTGGCTTTTTACATGAGTGTTGAGGGTCTGAACCCAGGTCCNCAGTCTTCCTCATTGAGCACTTTACTGACTGAGCCATCTTCCCAGCCCCATTGGGGGACAGTTCTTAACTGATGGCTCCTCAATTATCACAGCTGTCAAANTAAACGTCATGGAGCAGGTAAGGGACTGAACTGAGATTTGGTTCCAGTGATGGGAAAGGATCCGGTCAGATGCAGGTGAGTCTGCAGGTTTGGTGACGAAGTGTGACCTGAGGCCTCTGTCTCTGTGAGGTAGGAGAGAGCGGTGGCATGGAGAGGCCAGCTGGAGGCTCAGCTGTCATTCTCACCAGGGTGAGCGGAATGCTGGGTGAGCACCTGACAGGACCAGGCATCTGGTCGTTCCAACAGCTGGAGTGGCCAGAGAAGCTGAAGGCCCTGTGGGGCTAGAACCGGTTCTCACTAGTCTCTCCCTGTGTTTGCCTTTCGCACCTGAGCTTGGCCTGCATGGGAGAAGGTCTTCCTGCATTCCTCTGTTGTTCAAAGAGTTCCAGAACGGAGGGAGATCCCAGGTTCCCTGCCAATGGTAACATTCATCACAACGGCCTTCCCGGATGCTGGTGGAGTATGGTACCCTGCCCATGAGATGACCATTCTTGCTGGGGGGTTTTTTCCATAGGCTTTTGTAGCAATTTTGTAATTTGTATTTTCTTTTTTGACATACCAAGTCTCTGTGGCAAAACATCTGGAATGTTTCATTTGCTCTATGATTCACNNATTCATTTCAGAACTACCCACTGAGAGTCAACACAGTAAGCACCCATTCATTGCCCTTGTTGTTCACAAGAAGAGTGACAGTTTTAGCATTGACTCTCATGAGATCACCGGCGTTAGTTAAGGGCTGTATCCCTGGAGCCCAGCATGCAGTGGATGCTCAGTAGATGGGTGTCAGAGGCACATGTGCATTTATTGCGAAAGGGACTTGCTCAGCCCTCTCCACGGAGGACCTTATTGTGTGTTTTCATGGTTGCAGGGTTTTTGTAAAATTTAAAGTAAAATATTTTTACTAGCTAAGACCTCTTTGCCACCCCTAATTTCCCCTTCATCACTTTCTCTTTATGCCAAATGACACAAAAACAGCCTTGGGGGCTTTGGGGATCCAGCTGAGAGGAAGTTGCTTGATGTGAGGGACANATACATGGGGTATGGGGACACTTACGNATGTAGAGAAGCTATTGTTGGCTATCCCAGCATGGGAGTGACTTCCAGGGATATTCCTGTCACGTACTCTGAAGACTCACTGGGCATGGAACAAAGGTGCAAGGTCAGATACGGTGTCGCAAAGGGGTATGTCCTAGGCTGCTAGCATTGGCCGCTCATGGGCAGTATTGAAACAAGAGCACAGTTGCTGTAGGATTAAAATAAATTGNAGTCCCTTTCCCTTGCTTGATTTGGATGAACCCAGAGTTTAGGAACAGTTGGCCTATACTTCACTTTTCTTTCATGCTTACATATAACAGAGCTTCAAAGCTTGTTCCTGTTCCAGAGACTGCATGGAGACTTTCCAGGAAATGATGCATCTTCCTAAAAGATGCTTTTGTGAGAACGGTTTGACCAGCCTTTCCAAAGGGTGGACCGATCTTCAGAGCTCACACATCTGTCAAATTGTAATTCCTTTCAAAGACCAGTCAGATGAGCCAGGTGCAGTGTGGGGGTGCACCTGAAGTCCCAGGGCTTGTGAGACTAAGGCGGGAAGATCATGAGTCTAGGAGTTCAAGACTTCTTCAAAAAAAAAAGTCAGTGATGATGATGATGATGATGATGATGATAACAAATTTAAAATAGAAGTAAGGTGCTGGCGAGACGGCTCAGTGGTTAACAGCACTGGCTCCTCTTCCAGAGGACTTGGGCTCAGTTCCCAGCACCCACATGGTGGCTCACAACTGTTGATAAGTCCAGTTCTAAAGGATTTGACACTCTCTTCTGGCCTTCTTGAACACCAAGCACATACGTGGTGTACAGATATATGTGCAGACAAAACACCTAAACCACATAATTTTTAATTAAAATCCAAATAAATATTGTTTATGCCAAAGTCTTGTACTAAATGCTGTAGAGGCAGAATCATGCCACCTTGCTAATGGGTGCATTATAATCCTGATGGCATTCATTATTCAGTCATTAGACATGTAGGGTCCTCAGTATGAAAAGGACATTGGGGGCAAAACATTACTCACAAGTCATGTAGTTCTGGTCTTTAAAGAGCTTTCAGTGTCTCAGNTCTGTGTTGGTGGGGAAGGGTGTAACTAGGAGATGACAATTNNTGACTGGAGCATAGGCAGAGGAGGTGATGAAGTGGAGACACTTGGGCGGGGCACTTTCCTCAGTGAGGTATGAGGTGAGTCTGGGAATGCTTCTTGGAAAAGCTGACTCAACCTCTTGGCCCAGAGGCTACAACCCTGGGTGGGATGCTGAATTGGAACAGAGGTTCCCAAATCTGGCTCATTATCAAAGTCACCTGAGAAACCCAAGACTCCCAGGCCCACCCTGACCTACTGACTCAGAGTTACAGCGGGGCATACCTTGGGAGTCAGCCTGTCCGTCTTACGAAGCACTTGGTGGCAGTGATTGCTTCTGTGAGATGGAGTCTCTTGTAACCAAGGATGGCCTAGAACTGCTGCTATANAGTTAAGACTGGTCTTGAACTCCTGATTCTCCTACTTCCACCCCCGCAAGTGCTGGGATTACAGATGTGTGCTACTCTGTCCATCCAGCTAGCTTGCTCCAGGGATCGCTTTCAACTCCTGGGATCACAGGTCCACTTCTGCCCAAGATTTATGTAGGTGCTAGGAATCTGAAACTACAGTCCTCATGCTTGCCCAGCAGTAAGCACTTCCGGTTTTAAAGAGTAAAGTTCAGTGTGGCTTTTAGTATATCACAGATTTATTAAAATTATTCTAACATCTTAGAACATTTCCATTACCACAAAAGAAACCCGTGCCCATGAAGAATCACTTCCCATCTCTACCCTACAACCATTCTCCTTTTTTTCTTTTTTGGGGTGTGGATTGGGGGAGGGGAAGACCAAATCCAGGGCACTCCACCACTGAACTGTACTCTAAACCCCTACATACTGAAATATTGTATTCATATATTTATCTCTTTGGCATATTTCACATAAATGGAATGATACAATATGTGACCTTCACATCCAACTTCTTTCACTAATATATGTTTTTCAAGACAGGGTTTCACTATGTAGCCTTGGCTGTCCTGGAACTCGCTCTGTAGAGCAGCCTGGCCTTGAGTTCAGAGATCTGCCTGCCTCTGCCTCCTGAGTGCTAGGTGTGTGCCACCATCGCCCCACTAAGTATATTTTTAAGGTTTGTTCATCCTGTGTTGTGTCTGGTAACTGCTGGTTTAATTTTCTGAAGAACTGACAAATTGTTTTCTTTTTTAAAACTAATTTATTTTTATTTTATATGTATGAGTGTTTTGTGTGCAAGTATGTCGATATACCATGGGTGTGCCCTTGTGCTGGCAGAGCCAGAAGAGGGCATTGGATTCCTGAACCTGGAGGGGAAGTTTGTGAGCTGTAGGTGTTGGGAACTCAACCCTGGTCATCTGTAAGAGCAGTCAGTACTTTTAACCTCTTAGCCATCTCTCCACATTGTGGTTTGAAAGATAATGGCCCTCAAAGGAAGCAGTACTATTAAGAGGNGTCACCTTATTGGAGTAGGTGTGGCCTTGTTGGAGGAAGTGGGTCACTGTGGGGGTGGGCTTTGAGGTTTTCTATGCTCAAGCTATGCCCAGTGTGGNGGACAGTTCACTTCCTGTTGCCTGTGGATCAAGTTGCAGANCTCAGTTCCTTCTTCAGCATCATATCTGCCTGCATGCCACCATGCCCTGCCATGATGATAACAAACTAAACCTCTGAAACTGTAAGCCACCCTGATTAAGTTTTTTCCTTTATAAGAGTTGCATGGTCATGGTGTCTCTTCACAGCAATAGAAACCCTAACTAAGACAGTCCAGTACATTGTAGGCACACTGTATGAGGGTTCTGATTTCTCCATGTANTCCACAGCCCTTTGTTTCTGTTCCTTCCTCTCCCTGAACCTATCCTAGAGGGCTTGTGACTGTAATGTCATANTGTAGGAAACTAAGTCTGTTGNGCCAGGAGTAAACACACTGTGTTGATAAATAACACAATGGTTATTGTGTGTCGATACCTCAGTCATCAGAACAGTTTGCTTTTCACAGGCAGCCAAAGAGTTAATTACTTACTGATTTGATCATTGATTCTTTTTAGCCCCTGTGGTGTACCAGGACCTTTCTGGTACTTAGGATNCATTCATTAGGGGAAAAATAGGAATTTCTCTCCCTTTGATTTTACATTTTTTTTGATTTTTTTTTTGATTTTACATTTTTAAGACTTTTATTTTTATTTTATTTTATTGCATGTATGCATGTGTGCCGCATGCCTGTAGTGTTCATAGAGGCCAGAAATGGGCATCGGATTCCCTGGGACTGGAATTACAGAAGGTTGTGAGCCATTCTGTGGGTGCTGGGAATTGAACCTGGGTCGTCTGCAAGAGCAGCAAGTGCTTTTAACTGCTAAGCCATCTCTCCAGCCCCTGGTTTTACATTTAAACAGGGTAAAATGATACTGAACAATAAGTATGACCTTGGGGTGACTCCNGATCATAAAATTATTTTCATTGCTACATCATAACTGTAATTTTGCTACTGTTATGAATCATAATGTAAATATGTTTTCTAATCATCTTGGGTGACCCCTGTGAAGGGTGGTTTGACCCCCCCAGGGGGTTGTGACCCACAGGTCGAGAACCACTGCCTTAGATGAAGAATGTCATCCCACGTAAGACCACTTCAGCTCGTGGGAGAAGCCACACTCAACCATGGGTCACTATGAGGGCTCAAAGGCTGAGTGCTATCCACAACTTGAGATTGCTCTGAATAGTCACCCCCACTCAAGAGATTTCTACCCGAGTGGCTGAGGCCTCACTAAAATGGCACTGTGGTCTAACCAACTTCTACGCAGTCTTGCTTCCTTTCTTCCCTGTTCACTGGTACTGATCCCGAGAGAATGTCCTAGCAGACTTCTGCACTTAGATCAGTATCTGCTTCTCTGGGAACACAACTCAAGATGGTGGGTACCAGCAGGGCTCCAAGAAAGCTGATGATAAGATGGAACTTGGATTTAGATCATCTACTGCCCAGCTAGCAGGGAGGACTAGCACTGGCAGGAGACAGAGCTAGCACAAGGTAGTAGTGAAATCCTTAAGCTCTGATTGATGGTAAACTGGAAACGTGTTTTAGTGGAATGTACTAGAAGGTGTGATACAACAGGTGTTTGAGAATTGTGGAGGAAACCACACAAGCCTGTTGCAATTGGGCAGCTTTTGCTGGGGATAATTGACACTTTGAAGAGTAATGAAGTATTGAAAAAGAATAATCAGCAATTAAGAACTTGGTGTTCATACCAAAAGACCTCCTTGGGAGCACAGAAAGTGTGGTGATATTTGGTTTGTGCTCTAACAAATAAAGCTTGCCTGGAGATCAGAGCTCAGAGATAGCCACTAGTAGTTAACCATAGAGGCCAGGCAATGGTGGCACACACCTTTAATCCCAGCACTTGGGAGGAGGAAACAGGAAGTGATATGGCTGGATGGAGAGGGGGGCAGAGACAGGAGCTCACTCCCCCTTTCAGGCTGAGGAGTTGGCGAGGTAAGAGGTGGCTGTGGCTTGCGCTTTCATCTCTCTGCTCTTTCAGCATTTACCCCATAATCTGGCTCCAGGTTTTTATTATTATAGACCAATTAGGATTCACACTACAATAAAGAGACTCATTTCTTGCACCTGGAAGAAAAGGGACGCTGGGGCTAAGGACAGACTTAGGGACTTAATCATCAGAGCAGTAGAGGTTGCACGTTCAACTAGACATGTCTTTTTCTCACGATGCCAGGAAGGATGGTGGAAATTCAGAGCATGCTTTTACTACGAGAGGTGCCTCAGGACCTCTCGAAACAAGGAGCAGGTTCTGCTGGGTGAAACAGCAAAGAGAGCTCCCTCTACTACAAGAACACTCGTCTGAGCTCCAAGATGCCTACAGCAGCCATCAAGGACACTTACATAGACAAGAAACACTTCTCACTGGTCATGACTCCCCCATCTGAGGGTGGCTCCTCTCTGGTGTGGTGGTTAAGATAAAGATGCAGAAGACCACTGTCATCCGTGGGCACCATCTCTGGTANATCCATGAGTACAGTTACTTTCAGATGTACCACAAGAATATGTCCGTGCACCTGTTCTCTTTTTCAGGGATGTGCAGATCAGCAACATCACCATGGTCCCAGAGAAAGACAGCGTACTTTCATGTGCTCAAGGTCATCAAGGTCACTGGTACCAAGAAGCAGTTTCAAAAGCTCTGAGAGAATGCTGGCTAACTCCACAGAACACAGGCCAGCTCCCCAGAACACGATACAGTTATTTTCTAACTTACAGGGATTAAAAAAATAAAGTAGACGGATCTATGCCAAGGCCAGGGACCTGGTGGAGAAACAATGAGCCTCTGTTGGAAACAGAAGGCTGTAAGGGCCAGTTTGTGTTTAGACGACATGGTACTGATATAGGTGTTTGGTATGAGTCAGCTAAAATGTAGCTGACACTAGACATGGGGGAATGGACAATGACTTGGCACAAAATGGCTGACCCTGGATGTCTGGGGAACCCCAAAATAAACAGTGACTTAATATGTTATTTAATTATTTTTGGCAGAATGACGCTTTTGTGTGATTCTGTATGAGTGACCTTGAAGTTGGAGGCCTTGAGCCTTTTGCCTCTATCTTTGCTAGCCTGCCTGTATGTGCTTTTCTATAGGCCTNTGTGCCTACATCTTTGTAGCCTGTGTGCTGGCCTGTGTGCTGGCCTGTGCCTGCCTGTGTACAGCCTCATGTGTCAGCATATGCCTGAGTGCCTACACATGACTGCCTGCCTAGCAGTTCATTTGGTGGATAAATATGTATTAACTGCTTGCAGGTCCTTGCAGTCTCTTCAACGTCCTAACCTCCCATAATCCTCTCCCTTTCCTGGCATCTGAGCATGGATCTCTCAGCTTCTGATACATGGGATGTGAGTGTCTCAGTGGATTTACCTAGAGATCCTGTATTCCCAGATTACTTTGAGCCTGTGGGAGCTACTACCTATCTCTAGTAAGGACCAGCACTCCTCTTGCTTAAAGACGACTCCACTGCATGACCATGTGCTTTCCTAACCAAGAGACCAATAACTAGGGTAAAATAACAACATACTCCAACCAGAGGCAAGCCTGGGCCTGACAAGGAAGGGAAGGGCTTCTACAGAGGAACTACAGAGCCTAGCACTATATATCAGTAGCTGTTGGGAGAGCATGTGTGGGACAATAGTCTGAAGGCCTGAGATCAACAGGACCTAGGGGAAAAATGGGAAAGGGAAGAAAGAGTTGCCCATTTGGGACCCATCTCAGGACGGCAACAGAACTTTCTAAGGTTCTTAGAAGCCTGAAGAAATGTGTGGTCCACAGCAGAGGTAGAAATGTCAGAATTCCCATGGCAGACAATGAAAGAAGAGACCAAAAGGCTCAGAGAATTGGGTTGTTAGCATCAACACAGTACACACAGCAGGAAAGCCTGCCAGATGATGCTATTCCATGGCAGATCCAAAGGATACCCAGGCAATATGAGATGCTGATGAAGGTGGGAGGGAAATGGTACCAGCATCAACTACAGTCTATAGGCAGAGCTGTGAGTGGAGATGCCACCACTGAACAAGGTTCACAGATAACAATGGAGTGATAGGACCCAGAAACAATAAGGAACAGATGTGACACTACCCTCTCAGAAGCCAGGTGGATGCAATTATCATAATGAGCAGCAAGGTTGAAGTGGCAGCCAGGGGACCCTGACCCTCAGAGAGTAGCATGTAGTTAACAAAACACAGACAGAATAATTGGGCAAAGAGGTTCTGCACAGTCAGTACAAGAAAATGAAATCCAGAATGGATGACCAGGAAGCCAAGGACAGACATCCCAGTGAAAAATTAAGCTGTCTTCCAAAGTTAAGCTCTGCCTGGTTTCCTAATATAAACTGGTTTTCAGATCCAGAGCCTGTGGATAAAGAGATCTGATCACCATCAGGAAGTACCCAGTGACACCATGGTGATGGCAGGGGACAGTTTTCAGGTCTTCCCTAGAGGGAATTATGGCCATTTATTTGGTAATCAGACNTTAGAAAAATAAATACAAAAGAATACTTTTCCCAGGACTCTTGGATGTGGGAATCCTTGCTGAAACCCCAAGACTAAGACATCATCATGAGACTCCCTTCAAAGTGCATGCACATGGTGCCAGTTAGTAACTGGAGTTTGGCCCAGATCTGGCCCACAGTTACTCATTATGTCTCTGGACTTGCCAGATAATCATTTTCCTGGTGTTAAATATATAATTAGAATGGATATAGGGCCAGCGAGATAGCTCCATAAGTAAAGGCATTTGCCACCAAGATGGATAACCTGAGTTCCATTCCAGGACCCATGTGGTGGAAAGTGAAAGGGGAAAACCAACTCCCATAAGTTATCTTCTAACCTCCAACATGACCCATAGGGCACACACATAAGCATGCAGCCCTGTGTATGTTAACAAGACTCCTACAGAACATCCTGANCCCCCTCCACCCACCCACACAAATTGTATGCCTTGGTTTCTTAGTTATGATAGTGGAAAGGCCAAGTGGAAGAGTCTGAATTCTGTACCACTCTTCCTCTAGGTGCCAAGGTATCAAATCAAAAGCTGAAGAGCACTCCTGGGAAAGATAGCGATTCATAACATGTAATTATAAAAGTAATTGAGAAAGACCTGAGGGATGCAGGCTGGTGGTCCTCATCACAATCCATTTAATCATCCATCTGAACCCTGTGAAAGGCAGACCCAGAGAATGACAACAGAAGCAAACAAGAACCAGCCCCATGCCGGGGGCGGTGGTGGCGCACACCTTTGATCCCAGCACCTGGGAGGCAGAGGCAGGCGGATCTCTGTGAGTTTGAGGCCAGCCTGGTCTACAAAGTGAGTTCCAGGACAGACTCCAAAGCTACACAGAGAAACCCTGTCTGAAAAAAACAAAACAAAACAACAAAAAGAAGCAGCCACACAATAGCTAATACAGATATCCTCAGGTATGAACATGTGATATCCTGGGCAGATGGGTGCAATCTCGTTCATCAGAACAGTTGATTCACTGGGAACACAGCATTCTACATTGACAATCTGAGCCCAGGGCTATGTTAATACTCTTGCTCTTGGCATGATATAGCCCCAAGAGACTTGGACNGGCTGGATACTGATGACATCATGCTCACTGAACTAACCGAGCAAGAAGAGACTAGTGATCTTGAGGCTTTTGGAACACGTTCGTTCCAGAGAGTGGAAGAAAAATCTCCATGAAGAATTAGAAGTTAGGGCTGGAGGGATGGCTCAGCCATAAAGGCCATACACTACTCTTAAAGAGGACTTGAGTGCAGTTCCTGGCACCCACGGCAAGTAGCTCACAACTGCAGTTACCTGAATACTCATACACATCCACATAATCAAAAATAAATAAATCTTTGGGGCTAGAGAGATTGCTCAGTGGTTAGAGCACTGGCTGCTCTGGCAGAGGACCTGGGTTTGGTTCCCAATATCCACATAGTGGCTCACAACTGTTTGTAACTCCAGTTCCTAGGACCTGATCCCTCTTCTGGCCTCCTCAGGCACTGAACGCACACGGTACACAGATATACATGTAGGCAAAACACCCATATACATCAAATAAAAATAAATCTTTAAAAAGAATCAGAGATCTGCCACATCTGTATCATTTTTATGGGTCCAATGGTTTAGAGCACACGGTGACTTCCCTCTAAAGTAGGAGATACATGATTGGCTCTTGCAGTTACTGTCCTTAAGAAGGAAGCCCAACACATAGTAGACCCCTTAGATTTCTAGAGACAGCATATTCCAAACCTGGGGCTATCATTTTGCACAAGGTAACTTGAAATCTTGACGGTATTAAATGGAACCAGGAACAGTAAAGGGTTCTGCTGCATATGCAGGCCACAGTGCAAACATCTCTGATGCCTGGGCCACATGAGCTGGTGATTTGTATGTACAGTAGTAGAGACATCAGTGTTCAGAAAAGATGTCACGCAGAATTTATGACAATTTCCAAAGAGAGAATTACAATGCAGAGTTCCAGTGTTCTGAAGCAAGGNCATGGCAGTTGTGAAATTAAATCTCTTCCTAGAAAATCTTGGCATGCTATTGGGGCATGATAGAGACAGAGCACGAAACCATTGGGCAAGTATTCTACCAGGCAGAACTGCTCACCATCAGCTGGNTCTATCAGGGTTGTGGAGTGATGAGGTCATATGGCCCAGCAGCAAGTCCAAGATCAACCACAGGCCAGGCTGAAGGACACAGAGATCTGCGTGACCCACTGAGTCATCANCCATAATCACTTCCAGGTCTCTTCCTTAGCTTACATGAATGGCTCATGACAAATCTCTGGATAATTGGTTCTTGCCTTGAACCTGAGTTTGGTCCAGGGATGGCTCAATAAGTGAGTGCAAATTGAAAATGGGTTGTTGCTGTACTACACTGTCATTCAAGGGTGACATAGAAGGATGACGGTGAGCCACACATCCCATTGACCTTCAGGCAGAGAGAACCTGTCATCCAATTTGGGGGGGAGCGGGAAGTGGCTTTGGCTTAGAACAAATAAGGACTTATTTGGTAGTGCTGAATGGCTTGATTAGTGGCCTTGAAAGAGTTTGGAGATCACGACAAAAGTGTACGTCAGAGGTTCTTGGATGGGTGTGTGGGAGCAGGCATGTAGTACAAAGGTCATGGTAGCTGTTAACGCCCACAAGAGAGCACCAACAACCAGGTTCCAACATGATGCAGCTAGAGTGAGCTAGACCACTTCTGTCACTGGCTGCTCCACTGCAGGCTAAAGGAGCATATAAAGAGAGTGACTGTGACAGGAGGGATGGAGGCTGTGCGTGGGCTGGCAGCATGGGTTCCCACTCACCAAGGCNGACCTTGCCATGGCTGCTACGTGTCCTACATGCCAGNAGCAGAGACCAAACCTGGGTGCTGCATTTAGCACCAGGCCTTGAGAAAACCAACCAGCCACCCTGTTGATTTTCACAGAAAGAGACAGTCATTCTAGGGGTGACTTTAGCTTTATTCCAC
>LZPO01075948.1:87213-109745 GCA_001675575.1 Neotoma lepida
GTTGGGGGGTGGGCAGCCCTGGTTGTCCTGGAACTCACTCTGTAGACCAGGCTAACCTCAAACTCAGATCAGCCTGCCTCTGCTTCCCAAGTGCTGGAATTAAAGGCATGTGCTACCACACCTGGTTCATACACATAAATTTTAACATGTACACATATAACATACATATATATGTATATATACACAACATACATATATATGTATNTATACCAGTTTTTAAGAAGCTATTTGTATTCTGGCTGGTGTAGTGACATGGTATACACCCAAAAGGGGAGAAAAGCCCAAGTGTCCATACAGTGACATGTTGATAAATGCCAATTCTGTAAGATAAGAGTCACACAGGATATGCAGGAAGTTTGGCTTCAGTTGCTTGAGCTTGCACACTACCCCATTGCCTGTAGGGTGCCTTCTGGTGTTTCAGTGGTAGCCCGTGTGAAACTACACCTATGAAACACTGATATTGGTGCAGAGGGTGAGACACAGTGGTAAAGGGCTTGCTTAGCACATTCAAGACCGTATGTCCATTCCATCCTCAGCCTGTGGGGTGGGGGGATGTTTGACATATTGATATCTGTTCTAGNTAAACATTATCTACAGCCAAAATTCGGGAAACATGCATGGTGTTTAAATTGCAGAACTCACTGGGCTTCAGGGGCAGAGCTACACTGTGAATCACAGCAGCACAGACGGTGTCTGCTGCTGGTTCCAGATTTTAGACTTCCTCCAGCCTATCCTTTTCCCACAACCAACGTGAGTTAGCATCTTTCTAGACAGAAGGATCCCAGAGAGTCTAAATGTTCTGTTTAGGAGGCAAAAAACCCTAGCGTGCTCAGGCTTCATTTTCTCCGTCAAGTTTCCCCTCAGATTTCCAAAACCACTTTGTGCCTCCACACTACCACCCAGCTTGCCCCGAGCTCCCGNCTGTTTATTCCNCTCCATGTCTCATTCCACCCAGCTCAGTGCAGAGCACATAGCAAGTGCTCACTCGTGACAAATTACCTGGCTGTTTAACACCCTTCAACAGCCTGGATAAGAGCCAATTAGCTAAGCATCCCTGGCACAGTTACTTAACCTCTCTGGACCTGTTTTGTCAACTGTATGCTGACACAGTGTTGCTATGAGCATTAAACTCCTGTGCCCAGCACATCATAAACATGTAATTGGATGTTAGCTATATTTATCACCAATCCCAAGCGTGCTCCAAACCTGGTCACCAAGCAAAGGACAGAGCATGCCTATCGGCAGAGACACAGATTTCAAGGACACGCTGTAACATCGGGCCCCAGATGCAGGGATGCTCTTTACGGTTTATCTCTTGCAAGATGTCAAAGTACTCTAAATCATCAGCAACAATTTTTCACAGGAATTCTTTGACATAGGGTAGAATCCACTATTGTCAGTGTAGAGGGGACTTAAGGACCTGATCAAGGTTACTTACTTGCTGGGTCAACCACAGGCTAGGAATAGAAATTGGCTCCTGCAGTCCCCCTTTGTCTCAGCAGCTTCCTCCCTGTGTGGTTCTGGCAAAGACAAAGCACTCAAGAGTGACAGCAACTGGAGAGAAGGTCAAAGAACAGCATCCCAGAGTCGCACAGCCTCAAATTCATCCTCCTGCAAGGGGGTTTACGCAGGGACCCGAGATGTGGCTCAGTGCTAGAGAAGTCGATAACACGACAGCACCATGCTCCAGGCTTCCATCTGAACACCACAAACAAACAAACAAACAAACAAACAAACAGGAAGCTTGTCTCTCTCTCTCCAGCAGCATACTGTCCCCTCTGACTAGGACCCCCTGACCTCCTTCACCTAGGCTGCCAAGGAAACAGAGTCCAGTGTTTTTGGGGTGCCAAAGAAAGGCTCTGCCATACAAGGTACTCGACCTCAGTCATGTCTGCACTCTCCCCTGCCTCTCACCACTGCCTCCCCCATCACTGGAGTCACACAGCTCCTTGGCTAGGCCTTAGACGGAACCCACAATTCCCTCTGCTGCTTCCAGAGCCGGAAAACACGTTCTCTGTAGCCAGGCCCCTGCCCAAGCATCCAGGGACTAAGTTGGCAACAGCTCTATTTACAGCTGCAAAAGCAGTCAAGTACAGGAAAAAAAAACCCGAACAGAAAACCACCTAACAAAGCCATCAGAAAGCCCATCCTGGTGTGCACATGTGTGTTTCCAGACCTCTCTCTGCCCTGGCTCTCAGGTTACTCCCAGCTCCTTGCTTTTACAATTGGAACAGTGAATTATTCATGGCGCACCATACTGCTCCCAGAGTCTCCCAAGAGCATGCAGATTGTTACCACCCAAGAAGTCTGCTGCCAAGTCATTGGGACAATGGGTATGGGAGACATAAGCAAGTAGACAGTGACCCAAGTTGGGGCTCCTAGCTTCACCAGTNAAGACAAAGGAAGAGTCTAAATTGCTGAATCCCTAGAGGCAGGGACCGGGAACAGTGGGAAGGGTGTGGGGGCACAAAATCAACAATGGAGCCTAGCACGAGTTTCATTAAAGTCAAGAAACTCTCAAAGGGTAGGATGCAGCCTAGTAGGAGAACACTTGCCTTCCGTGTATGCAGCTTAAGTCCACGCCCTGGGACCTTACACAAAGTGGGGGTGGGGAGAGGCAAGCCTTTAACACTAGACGTACTTTTTGGGTTTTTTTTGATACAAGACCACACACACACACACACACATATATATGTCTGGCCTCAAACTCACTGTGTAGCCAAGAAAGGCCTAGACTTTTTGACACTGAGTCTGCTTCCTGATCCTAGCAGATCCTGATCTGCCTCCACCTCCTGAATGATAGGATTACAGGGGTATGCCACCATGCCTCATTTATACTGTTTTGGGGATCAACTCCAGGGCTCCATGCANGCTAGGCAAGCACTCTACCAACTGAGTTACATCTCAAGCCCTACTTTTTGTTTTTGCATACCACCAAGAAAACAAATTCTATTGCTGGCAAGATATATCCTCATTTCATAAATACTAAAATGTGCACTTTAGAATTGATAGCCTAGCTGGGCGGTGGTGGAGCACACTTTTAATCCTAGCACTAGGGAGGGAGGCAGAGTAGGCAGATCTCTGAGTTCCAGGACAGCCAGAGCTACTCAGAGAAACCCTGTCTCAAATAAATGAAAAATAGAATTGATAACATAGTATTATTAAATGAATCTCATGTTTATCAGGTTCTTGCTCTATGTTGCAAGACAGCTTTCTATGTCCCTGCTTCCTGTATCGTTGATAATGAGGAAGAATAGCAGGGGTTAGATAGATTTAGTGTGCATGAGTATAATTTTTTATTTTTGTTGAGACAAAGTCTTGCTATGTAGCTCAGGCTGGCCTCAAACTCCTGATCCTCCCTCTTCTGCCTCCTTAGTGCTGAGATTACAGAGTGTGCATCACCACACCTAGCTCAATTATGTGTATGTATGACATATTTTAGGGTGACAATGTCAATTTTCCTCTCCTGTTTTCCATGTCTGTCAAACAATTTAGGTTTTGTTTTTTTGTTTATTTGTTTTTAAGCTAGGTATTAAACTCAGGTGCTGTATGCTAGCAGGTACTTTACCTCTGAGCTCATCATTCATGGAAAGAGATCTGGGGAAGCAGACCCCTTTTTACAAAATAAAATACCCAAGGCTGCACAAGGCTGGGTTATGGGAATGATTCTCGTAGTGGTCTGGGCATAGCACTGGACTTGACTCAGAAGGGCAGACAGATAAAAAAATCTCAGGACTGAACAAATGCAGGAAGACAGAAAAACTCGAAGCCTGGCTGGCTCTTTAGTGACCGTGGATAGACGACCACAGAGCTGGAAAGGATGCCAGCGTGAGACTTGTAGAAGTACACAAACAGTTAAGGATTTTGGGACTGTTTTATGCTGGCATTGAGCCATCATAATGTTTTTTAGCTTGGAAATAATTGATGTAAAGCAGTATTTTAGGGGAAAAATAAGAGCATTTCAGGAGTGGGGGAACATCCAGAATCTTGAAAGATAGAGCAGCAGTTCTGTATGGAGTGAATTCAGTGGGAAGAGGTACAGTGAAAAGGGTTAGTGACTGTTAAANTGAACATCACTGAGTTCTGTGGACAAGACAGGGGCATTGTGAGACCACAGTGGTACAGGAAATTGACTTAGATGACTAATTTGACTCAGAAGAAATGGCAGTAAGTGATGCTGAGGAGAGAAGTGCTGTGGGATGTCTTTCTGTANGCTGNGANCATGTGNTGCTCTGATTGGTTGATAAATAAAGCTACATTGGCCTGTGGCAGGGCAGGATGAAGGTGGGAAAATCCAAGAGAGGTAGGAGAGAAGAAAGGAGAATGGGGCAGGTGCTGCTAGCTGCCGCCGGGAGAAGCAAGATGCCACAAGATGTACCAGTAAGCCACAAGCCACATGGTAAAGTATAGATTTATAGAAATGGGTTAATTTAAGGTATGAGTTAGCTAGCAAGAGGCTTGCCATAGACCTGTCTCTTATACACATCTAGATGTGTATAAGAGACAGGCAATACATGGGTCCCTGGGGATTGACTTCAGGTTTTGGGACTTGGTGGCAGGTGTCTTTACCTAATGAGCCATCTCCAGTCTTGAATTTATTTTTGAGACAAGATTGCACTAAGTAGCCCAGGCTGCATTGGAACTGGAGGTCTGCTGTTTCAGACTCCCAAATTCGGGGATTATGGGTATTAGCCAAAAGGCAGAACCCGAGTGTGATTCCGCTTCTGGACCTGTCTCTTATACACATCTAGATGTGTATAAGAGACAGCCTGGCGGGAGTCACTTTTAAAGAAGTAATAGCTGGGTCAAGGGGTTCTGATGTCATGGAGGAAAATGAGATTTAAAATGGAAGAACTTTAGGAATTCAAGTAATTAAATTTTTAATTACATTTAGTACTCATGTGCATGTATGTGCACACGTGGGTTGCATGCCACACAGCACATGTGGGGGCAGAGACGACATGTGGATTGTCTCCTTCCAATACATGGGTCCCTGGGGATTGACTTCAGGTTTTGGGACTTGGTGGCAGGTGTCTTTACCTAATGAGCCATCTCCAGTCTTGAATTTATTTTTGAGACAAGATTGCACTAAGTAGCCCAGGCTGCATTGGAACTGGAGGTCTGCTGTTTCAGACTCCCAAATTCGGGGATTATGGGTATTAGCCAAAAGGCAGAACCCGAGTGTGATTCCGCTTCTGGACAAGTGGCCAAATTGTAGGACATATAGAAGCCAAAGACATCAGCCTCAGGAGCAGCACCTTCTGAGGGTCAAATATTTTCCTAATCCTTGCACCTAAGTGGTTGTCTTGTTTCCTAACTCANGTTTTCCAGATGAGCACCACGCACATTGCTATTCTGTTTTCTTCTAATCTTCACTGTTTTGAGCTACGGAACTGATTTTTTAAAATTAATGTATAGGACTCCTTAACCAATTGTTCTAAAAAGCTTCTCCAGGCTAGCATGCAATGCAGCTCAGTGGTAGAGCACTTGCCTAGCATGAGTGAGGTCCCAGGCTCCATCCCCACTAGACGGAGTTCTATTTTTCCAGCCTCCCAGTCTGTGACTTGTCTTCTAGACTTGCTACTCAGTCTTTATTCTTTGGTAGGTACTGAGGGTGGAACCCAGAGTCTTGAACGTGCTAGACAAAGGCTTTACCACTGAGCTACATCCCCTACTCTGATTGCTTTAGAAATGATGCAAATGGGAAAAAATAAATGATGGACATGCCTAATCATCCATAAAAGATGAGAGAACATAGCCAGACCTTATGGTACGTACCTGTAATCGCAGCACTTGAGAGGCTGAATTTGAGGCCAGCTTGAGCTACAAAACAGTTGAGAGAACAGTATGTTCAAGTAACATTTTCTGTTAGACTTAACAGTTGGCGTGATTTAGTCATACTTCTCTCACCTATTTTTCCTTTCTGTATCTCTGCTGACTTGTTTTAAAGGAAGTCCCGCACCGTGTGTAGTTACACACTGTGTAACTACTCTAAGCACTGATTCAGCTGTGGATATCTTCTAGAGTCATCACATTTTGATGCCTCTGATCAAAACTGAAATTTTCTTCTCACATCACCTAATAGGTGATATTGGGCATGAGGTGTTAATAGTTTTTCTATGGGAAAACACAAATGTACTATTGTCTGGCCTGGGATTATACTATCATGCCTTCTTATATGAGGTGGCCCAAGTATGATCTCATTACTGTCCAGGGAGCAGGCCCTTCTTCAGGATTCAGTCAGCCCTTTTCCATATCTGGGAGAGACATGAGACCTACTTCATTCTGTAGCTCAGGCAGCTGCTTACTGAGCATGTGACTACTGCTCCAGTCACTCTCTCTCTGACACCTCTGTTGGAGAACNGCCATCACTCTAGAGAAGGAGTCTGTCTGCAGCTGCTATCACCAGCAACCACCCCAGCACTTCCCTGGGGTTGGTGGAAGTTCACACAGGAAGCTCCTCTTGTCCCTCAGGGAAGAGGGAGCAGAGTTGATTAGATTCAAGATGACTTGGGGGATGGGCTGAGGTTTTAATCCCTTCTTAAAATGAAAAAAACAAACACATACTCATTCTCTCTCTCTCTCTCTCTCTCTCTCTCTCTCTCTCTGTGTGTGTGTGTGTGTGTGTGTGTGTGTGTGTGTGTGTGTGTGTGTTTTGTGACACCCTTTACCCAGAACTAAAGAGTTTTTGGGTATCTCTTGATACTGCTTAACATGGCAAAAGACCCCAAATCACTGGAATTAATGGGAAGACTGGAGCAGCCCTGGATAAGACACCAGTGAGGTAATGTCTGGTTTTTATTAAATATCTCAAATAGATTACTCACTCTTGCTAGATAAGGGGTAAAGACCTTGTCATGTTTTAAACACAAATCCTGCTACAAACAGGGTCCCTGTGGGTTCTTATCCTGTGGAGCCACCCTGATGTCGAGGCCAGTGGNTTGGTTGGATAAGTGCTGACCAGAGAGGAAGACCAGTTAGTTCTGTGATCTTNGCAAGCTCCTTTTCATTAGGAACCCAGAGCATGATATGGGTCTCGGGTGCTTGCATGACATAAGACTCCCCAGAAGACCCATAGAAAGGTCCCTTCTCTCTGTCCCCAGGAGAAGGGCCAGTTGGAACAGCCGGAGAGCCAGGCCCACGGGGCTCTGCTTGGCTACGCTTGTCCTCTGGGCTTCTCCTTTTGTGCCTGGAGCAATTTCTCCCATCCATGGCATCTTACAAGTTGCAAAGAGTTTCTTTGATGTTGGATCCTCACAAAGGCCTAGTGAAATAAGCCAAGAACATGGAGGCTCACATTGGCTAAGGCTTCAGGCTGGAACTCTAGGTGCATGCAGATCGGAAGCTCGGGGCTGTTCTACAACCACTGAAAGGATTGTAAGGAGGTCTACACAGTCCAATAGGCTAGCAAGGGTGTGGGAGGAACTGAGAAAACAACCAGAGAACCAGTCAAATCTTCTGTAGGGAGATGTCGAGCATCCGGGCATTAAGATGTAGGCATCGAGAGCCCCTCTGCCCCACGATGTCATCCCACACGCTCCCTGGCTCTGTGGTAGGGCTCTGGAACCATTTCACAACTTCCTGGCAGATCTCCTGGCAGTGGTGGCAGTCCCACTCGTAGTGATCAGTCACTGGAACAGACCCCAGTGCCTCCTGCTTGTACTTGGTAGACTCCACCTCGCTACTCTCTTGCTAGCCGGCCTCAATCTGGTGGCAAACTCTGCACCCCAAGCTCCTCACNCCTTGCCAAGAAGTCTCTAGGACTCGTGAAAGCAGCCTGTGAGAGCAAGCAAACATCAAGGTGGCTCACCCCNCCTTATCCAGCTTAGTTATAAGCTCTGGCTATGTGCCGGGTTAGCCTTGCCGAGCTCCCGAGGCACAGGAGGGCTAACAGGAGCCTGCTGCACAGCTGGGACATGGTTCTTTCTCAGAAATGTCTATGTCCCTCATATCTGATGGCATCATCTATCCCCCAGGAGCTAAGCACACTTCACTGTACCTTTTTTTTTCCTGTTTTTGGATTTTCCTTCTAAAGCGGTCTCTAGGCTTTAGTAGAGTAAGTAAAAGGGACACAGGGACAGTTGCAAGGAGGCAAAGTCCTAGGGGCTATTGTTAGTCAGACCAAAGTGCCTGCCCTTTTCCTCACCTCTCAGTTGTCAGTGTGATGTACCCGAGGGATGGAGAAATCAAGATGTAATTGTGTTTACCTGGAATGTTATGATTTACAGTTTANAATGTCTTTTAAAATCTTCAAATACATTTAAGATGTTATTTCTTCCGATTCTCACAATAAAACTGTGTCTGGTACAAAGGAGATATAAACACTAGTTCTTGGTCCTTCCTCCCAGTGAGGTTGGAATGTGGAAATANTACTGTCTCTACAGAGGACCAAGCCAGGGTCATGGGTATTCAAAAATCCAAATAAATACATTGCAGCTGACCCAAGACTCAAATACAACTTTCCTGACATTCTTCGGAATCCTAGAGTCCTGGGATGTGAATGTGGCCTCCCGTCCTCTTCNGNGCTTTTCCCAGTTAGTCCTGCTGGGCCCCACCTTCTCAAGCATCTTGAGAANGCCCCATCNTCATTATTCATGGACTCNGTTCTAAGCATTTTAAATCCATCAACTAATGTGTTTCTCATAAAACACTGAGGTAGGTATCAGNATTATTCCCATTCTCAGTGAGGAAACTGTAGTGGGTAGTGCTTGGTCCAAAGGAATGAATGTCTGCAAGCAGCAGAGGAAGTGTCTGAGCTCTGCCAGTGTGGCTCCTGGGCCCTTAATCACTGCACCTCCATTTTTACATCTTTGCAAGTGCCTGCTTCTTAGACTTCAGTAAGACCCTTGAAGGCAAGAAGTTTTTTTTTGTTGTTGTTGTTTTTGTTTTTGTTTTTTTATTCCTTATTCCTCAGCCCTAAGCCTGACATCTGCTACAGGGTACATGACCAGTAACTATCCACTGAAGAAATGCATGGGTAGCTAAGGGAGGATGGAAGCCAGAAGAAAGAAGGGTATCTGCTAAAGTTTCAAATCCCAGAGCTGAGCTCAGGTTGGAGCTCAGTAGACNAGCACTTGCTTGGCAAGGGGGCCATAGGTTCAAGCTCCAGCACTGAGTATGAAAAACAAAACAAACAAACAAAACAAAAAATCCCAGGGCTGAAGCTGGAGCCTTGGTAGATGTAGCCCTGGAAGTTGGTAGANTATTTGCTTAGCAGGCAAGCATTAGCATGTACCAAGTACTAGGTTCTATCCNAGCTGCAAAGAACCAGGAGTGCAAGCACAGACGTTGTTGCAGTCGTCAGGAGGTAGAAGCTGGGAGATCAGATGTTCAAGGCTAGTTTAAGCNAATGCCTTTAATCCCAGCACTTGGGAAGCAGAGGCAGGCGGATCTTTGTGAGTTCATGGCTACCCTGGTCTACAGAGGGAGTTCCAGGACAGCTAGGGCTGTTACATAGGGAAACCCTGTCTGGAAAACAAAACAAAACAAACAAACAAACAAACAAAAAACCCAAACAAACAAAGAAAGAGCTCAGAGCTAAATGGATGAAGTCTTTCTTCTGATTCTACTTAGGACATAAAACAACAACAAAAACAGATCCTTGAGCCCACAGATCACCTGGTGGTGCTTGAGGACCAGTGAAGGGCAGGAAGCCCACCTGAGCTGTCTTCAAGCTCTGGAGCTACAATTCTGGGCCCGAGTTTAGAACAGCAAGTCCCCCCACAGAAACTGGACATGAGACCCACAACTTCTGTGCTGAGCTAGAATCAATGCTGAGGACTTCCCAGATCCCCTGAGGGACCAGCTGCTCAGTCTGGGACAAACCCAAAGCACATGCCCACAAAGGGCTGCAAACTGCAAATTGAGATCTAATATGAGCCATCTGGTCTGCTGAAATGGCCAACAGGAGGGACAGGGGCCTGGAACCTTCCCAGAAGTAGAAGTGATGACTCAGCTCACCGAGAACAAAAGCTTCTAAGGAAACCCTTTGGAACAGGCCTCACTGAACCTCCCTGGGCAGCCAGAACTGGAGGATGCGATCTAAAGGTGACCCCCGCTACAGAGCTGTAAAACTCGGGGTCCCTGAGCATGACCATGGGTTAGGTAAATCTACATTGCTTCGGAGAAGGAAGCACATGGAGTTCAAGGATCATCCCAGCAGGCCAGTGAGATGGCTCAGTGGGTAAGGGCAGTTGCTGCCAGGCCCGATGACCTGAGTTTGATCCCTGGGACCCACATGGTGGGAGGAGAGAACTAACTCCAGCAAGTAGTTCTCTGATCTCCGTACCTGTGTGCCATGACACCTGGGTACATGTACACACAAATACATTTTGAAATTTTTTTTTTTTAAAGAATCATTCTGCAGCCATCTAAGGAGTGATGAGAAATGTCAGACTGGCTAGGGGTTAACAGCTTCACCTAGAATTGGGACATTTTAGCCTTGGTGTGGGAGAATAGCTTTCTGGTGTCTTCTAGACATAGTCACTATTGCATTGGGGGGAGGAGGGGAAGCAAGCAATTACCAGGTCTAATTATCTTCCTTCAGCCACTTTCCTGGCAGCAGTTGTCAGGGCCCTTGCCAAAACGCTGCTTCACCAATACATGGATCCAAAGAGCCCCAAGTCACAGGGGAAGGTTCTACACCCAGAGCAGCCATTAAGGCTTCCCAACACCTGTCTCTTATACACATCCATGGATCCAAAGAGCCCCAAGTCACAGGGGAAGGTTCTACACCCAGAGCAGCCATTAAGGCTTCCCAACACCGAGACCGGGCACCAGAGGCCAATTCTGTGAGCTTCAAAGCAACTCTCCCCTTGAGCTCCTCTAGTCCCAGCATCTTACTGGATGGTAAGAGATGGCCGTACCAGCCACTTGGAATGACACCAGAAGATGACACAAGAGTGATCAACACGCTTGCTCTGGCCTCCGTCACCGCACCCTAGGAAGTGAAAAGGCATCTGGAAGGCCTGTTTGTGCTTGTAGTGAAAGCTCCTTGGTCAGGGCTTGCTTGGAGCTGAGGCGGTGTGAGTCTCACAGCTGAGCGCAGCTNGAGATGGGCCAGGGGCTGGCAGGGGCAAGCCAGTGTTCTCAGAGCACCTTGGGGTCACCCCCTACCTCCTTGTCTTTCAAAGTAGTTCTTCTGCCTTTGCTCATAGCTTAGCCTGAGACCTGTTTAACGTCTTCGGCGGAGATAGGAGAACTCACTCTTGGAGCGTGCCCGGAGTTGCTGGGGCTTTTTTGACTGATACAAAAATGGCTCAACTCTAAAAACCCAGTTGCCTCAGAGGCCNGAACTTGCTTAGCAGGGTTGTGAGGGAAAACAAGGGACCCATCCTTCAGGGCTCCAGTCTTGCAGCCTCAAGGAGAATATGCTGGGATGTTATAGAAACTGGCTGACTTTAGGCTGTCCTGAGAACAGGTGTTATTATCATGTGGGTGGGTTCGGAGGTTACAGAATGGTCCTCCACCTTCCTAGTGCTTCCACACTTTAATACAGTTCCGCATGGTGTGCTGACCCCAACCATACAATCATTTTTGTTGCTGCTTCATAACTGTAATTTTTCTACTGTTATGAATCATAATGCAAACATTTTTGGCGATATCAAAGGAGTCATGACCCACAGGTTGAGAACTACCGGGTCATGGGCTATTCATTAATCCACGGACTTACTCCATCCTTGTAGAAGGAGGCTGAGACAGAGAAGGAAGGCTGTGCCATGAGAAGCAAAACCAGACATGCTTCACAAGCCTTACCCGTACACAGAGACAGCCCCATGGATCTCAATGCATATGTTCAAGTCAACATCTCCAGGGCTACAGTATTTCTCTCCATTAGTGGTTAAGAGGAATGTTTCCCTTGACATGTTGAGTGTGGAGTAGTTCCTCCACACTGTCATCTTGGGCACCAGTGAAGACTTGCAGGAGTGGACTGTGTTTGCATGGCCCTGTCTGATGGTTGATGTGAGGAATCGAGAAGCGCCAGGAGAGCAGCTAGGTGGAGAGGTTGACAAGGACAGAAGAGGGCTGAGGAACTGGGCACCGGGGCTCTCAGGGCTGAATGGGAAAGACGACCCAACACACACCCTACCCACCATCATTCCAACCCCCTTAACTTGTCCATCTGCTCCTCCACAGTCACAGAGAACCTAGGGGTAAAAGGTTTCAATCCTACTCTCGCTGCACTTTCTGCTTTGAAAGCAGTAGCCCTCCATGCCCTGCATGCTTCATGCAGCCCCCGATGCTGCTGTGACCCTCTGTGTGCTGCATGCTACAGCCCCAGATACCATGCTGCTAGATATGCTGCCAGGCCAGTCCCATGCCTCGGAGCAGGGAGGTGGAAGGACCTTCCTCAGCTCAGGTCCAGCTCTCTCTGCCCACGCCAAGGCCCTGTTCCCTAAGAGGTTATCTACGCTNTGAGGTCATCATGGTATTCCCAGGAACCCCTCCCCCTTCACTAGCTGTACCTGTTGCTCTGTGTCCCTGCTCACCCCTCCTCGTATCAGAGAGCCTGACCATTTCGTATGGCATAACCTTCCTTTCTCCCCAGATTCCAGCTCCTTGGCACGGTGTGTACAAAATGACTCAGAAAAACCAAACGCTACCATGGCCGTACTCTGTGCCCTGCCCCTCTCCCCACAAACCCAAGAAAGCTCTTACACCAGGATGGTGCCGGGGAAGGGTCCACTGACCTTTTGGATTGAATGACCAAAGACTTGACAGCTGTGAGCTATCAGGATTCCACAGACCCTGNTCTCCAGGCCACCCAGAGGGTTTCCACAGCCGAGTGGAGCCCGCTGCTGAGTAGAGATGTCATCTGATTCATTAATTAAAGCAAACACTGTTCATCCAATGCTCCGGGGCATGGTTTAAAAAAAGAACCTAGAACATTTAACATTTGATAAAAATAGCATTTTTCAGTATAGAGGTAACTGAAGTTGTACTTAGTCCTTCAATCCGGGAGCACCCTCACCCTGCCCTGTTCCCACCTTCCCTACCATGCTTCTTTGTTGACAAGGGAATTCCTGCCAGAGTTTGCTAATTGGGTTAATGGAGTGACTGTGTAATTGTTCCCTCTCCCACAGCCCAGCCCACTCCACTGGCTGCTTTCCGACTACCTGCCTCTCCTCTCACCACTTCCAGGATCGCTAATTTGCAACAACAACTTCCATTGTCGTCCACATCTGGGACTTTGGGGTTTTAAGCGAAGCTCCCTAAGGCAGAGGACAGAAAACGTGCTATTTCGGTTTGTGTGGCCTACAATGGGACCATTCTGCAGGGTTTCTGGGCAGTGCAGGGCTACCCAGGGAAAGGAGAAATCGGAGCTGAGCAGTGATGGGACCCAGGCCAGAGAACAAGAGGGAGGGACTGAAGGGAGGTGACTGCCAGGGTCAAATCCCGACCTTTTCTACCAGCTACTGAGATTGAATTTCATTTTAATCAGATGCAGATGAAACCTATGGGCTGAGCTTCAGGAATCTCAGTGCCTCACCTTTGACCTCTGGTCTCTAGAACAAGCAGCTTGTACCAAAGGAGATAGCCTTGAGGGTGGCCTTGCTGGTCTCTGAGATTTAGTCAGAACCTCTTTATGCTCAACACCATTGAGAAAACACCAACCCCACATCCCAAAACTAGACAAAACAAAACACTCCAAGACTTTTTCTCCTGTTGTTTTTTGGGGGGTGTTGAGTTCTGTTTGAAATCTGTTTCACTTAAAGGGATGATTACTTGTTCAAATCATGAAAATGTCAGCATTTTGGGGTGAGACCCAAGATGAACAGCTGGAGGCAGCTTCCAGGACCCTGAGCTGTCACTTGGAGTATCTTGGAGGTGGGGCGGAGACAGTACCTCCAGTATGATCCCTAGCCCCTTGGCTTGGATGTCCTGAAGGTTCAGACATTGACTGCCCTGATTGCCATTCCCTTCCCATTCCTCTTTCCTGTCCCAGTCTCAACACACTCTTGAGGCAGCTCCAGGGTTCTGAGTGATGGAGCTGGTCGGCTGCATAGTTCAGAAATAGAGAAATTGCCTATTCATGTATGAGACCCTAGGTTCTATCATCAGCACTAGAAAATAAAAAAATAAATAAATAAAAACATGCCGGACTTGTAATGCTAGCACTCAGCAGGCAGAGACTAGAGGGTTGTCACAAGTTCCAGGCCAGCCAAAGGCTATAAATCAAGACCTTGTCCCAAAACAAAACAAACAAACAAAAACCCAAGCACACAAATAGCCCACCACTATCATAACAAAAACTAACCAATAAATAAATAAAATCGAGGAANTATTGAATGTGAGTCTTTGGAGATCTGTATTGTGCAGCTTCCCAAAGTATAAACTTCTTCTGGCCCTTTGTACACACACTGATAGTTTATATTATCCTGCTCCTGATTGGTTGACCTCCTGAGTGGAACCATCGGTGTTGTGCGCCCCCTTGTGGAGGCACTCCATCAATGCACATTTCGACTTCCAGGTAAATTTGACTGACCTCCTCACCCACCTGTGCTCTCATTAGCTTGTAAGCGTCTGNTGCACCTCTTTGCAGTCTCTGAAGCTCATCTACTTGGATGGATGGCAGACCCAGGAATAGGCGCTCAATAAGTAATNAATACCGNATAGGGAATTTCTGGCCAAGGCTTTCTGGTGAAAAGAAGTGTCAGGATTGGTGGTTGGGTGACTAAGGAGGTAAACCAATGACGAGACAGGACAGCATATAAATGTCAGTGTGTGCACAAAGGGCCAAGAGAAGGTTAAAAAGTTTGTGCTTCTGGGAAGCAGCCCAAGGCTGATCTCTATGGATCCACATTCAGTAGTCCCTGGATTTTGAGCAAAAGGCAAACACCTTCCAGCTAAGCTGGGTTCCTGCTGCTTGGAGCCTGGTCGAAGGGCTGAAATCTGTGCCAGCATTTGGTTTAGAACTACTGCACAGCACTGCCCTCCTCTGGACACAGAGCCAAGGCTCCCTAAGTCCTGCTGCTCTGAGGCCTCGCTCAGGTTTCCTTCCCTCCTTCCTTGGGACAACAGTGTCCTGGACAAACAGGTTTTTCAGCTGGCTTCTCATAGCAGGTGTTCACCCGGCCTGCCTTGCTTTGAAACCTGGGAAGGTAGAAGAACAAAGTCTTCCTTGACTGCTGCTGGCACACAGTGGGCTCTATAAATATTTAATTCGGGAAAATAAACATAGCCACACACATTCTTGGCATGCCAGCTGCACTTGGGACTATTGTAATGCCCATTAGAGGAAGAATTCATTTAAGGATCNACACCTGTTCTTTGTCTAGAACAGTNACAGCCCTGTTTGTGGAAGACAAACCGTGGAAAATAGAGAGGGACAAAAGTTCAAGCAGAAGAAAAGGGCTCAGAAACGGTCATTCCACTCCAAAAACAATTGAGATTTTTTTCTCTTTTGTAATACTTGAGTGAAACTCAAGACCTCGTGTATACTGGGCAAGTGCTCTGCCAATGAATAACAGTCCTGACCCCTCTTCACGCCTTACTGAGAAGAGCCCCTTCCTTCCCTCCCTTACCAGCTATATTAGTGATTGTTCCTGTTGCTAAAATACTATGACAAAAACAACTTAAGGAAGGAATTAGGTCGGCTCACAACTTATGTGTTTGGTCCATCANGGCAGGGAAGTCCATGTGGCAGGAGCCTGAAGTGGCTGGTTGTTGCCAGATTCTTTGATCACACTGTGGGAAGATTTNTCTGTCCTTTCTCACCTGCGCAAGGTACCTTCTGATTGGTTTAGTAAAGAGCTGAATGGTCAANAGCTAGGCAGGAGAGGATAGGCGGGACTTCTGGGGAGAGAGAGGAACTGGGGGATAAGAATCTGAGAGGTAGCATAATTCGCCAGCAAGACATGAAGGAAGTTTGATGTACTGTACTGAGGAAAGATTATAAACCACATGGCAGAATGTTGATTAATATAAATAAGTTAATTTAANTTATAAGTGTTAGTTGGGAACAAGCCTAAGCTAAGGCCAAGCTTTCATAATTCATAATAAGTCTCTGTGTCATTATTCAGGAGCTGGCAGTCCAAAGAAAGTACAGCTACAGCTGGTCACATCACATCCACAGTCAGAAAGCAGAAAATAACGACAGTTTGTGCACTTTTCACTTTGTCTTTTTTTATTGTTTTGTTTTGTTTTGAGACAGAGACTCTCTATAGTCCTGGCTGTCCTAGAACACACTTTGTAGACCAGGCTGGCTTCAAACTCAGAGATCTGCCTGCCTCTGCCTCCNGAGTGGTAGAGATTTAAGGTGTATACTATCATGCCTGGCTCACTTTGTCCTTTTTATACAGTCTGGGGGCCTAGCCTAGGGAANGATGCTGCCCACAGTTGTTGGGTCTTCCCACCTCAATTAACCTAGTAAATATAACCCCCAACAGGCATCTCCGTGGCCTGTCTCCCAAGTGATTCTAGATCTTATCAGATTCATAGTTGAGATTAGCTATCATACCTGCCACTGAAATTTTTTGGTAAAAGACAGGGAACTAAAGATAAGTAGCAGATGAAGCCAGGTCTACCAACTCTTGGGATCAGAATGCTCTAGCCCTTGCTGTGGCAAGCTTGCTATCTCTGAGTATAGGTATTTGTAATCTTGCCTTCTTGTGTCTGCTCCTGACCTCATTAACCTTAAAGCCCTCTGCTCAGCACAATGACTGGCTTGTAAAAGATATGCAACTCATAGTTACTNAATTCCTGGATGTCCAATATAGTGCATGAGTGATAATAATTTGCCAATGGTATTAAGTCTTAAGGAAACAGGTGTTAGATTTATGACTTAGACATTATTGTGATTTGCTGAAAAGTTGTTTTTGTCTCTCAAATTCAATTCTGGGGCTAGCCCAGGACCTGGCATATTTGGATATATGAACCTCAAGCTCAGAGAAGAGGTCTAGACTCAGTACTAATCCACACATCCTGCACCATGTTTGTGGTAGGAAAAACTTCAAGGATGTCACTCAGGGAGAACTTGAGGGGGTGAAAACCAGTGACTGGTACCTTGGGATTCCAATGCCTAGGGGAGGCCGAGGAGGCTATCATGGAGCTGGGGCAATTTTCCATGAGGGCAAGGCTAAACCTTGGAGCAGACATGACCATATTACGGAAACACCATAAGGTAATTTCAAGATGCAGGTAGGAATTATGACAATATGCAGTTGGCATTTTCTTTGGGCCACCAGCCAGCTCCCAAATAAAGACACAGAGACTTATTATTAATTATGACTGCAACAACAATATTAACTGTAAAGATAAGAGGAAGCCCTGTGCCCGGTATAAGAGCCCACTATCACTGACGTAAGGGGATAGGGAGGGGCCATAACTACAGGTAACTGGTGACTTTGGTCAGGAATAGTCTAGAAGCCTAAAGTGAATGAATTTTCTAGATTGGGTTGGATCATGTAGGATGCTGATGGAATAAAAGAAGAGAGCTTGCAAAATTATACCCCAAAACTCATGAGGTGAGAGAGAAAAGGGGGACCTTGGTTACCTGTCAGGGTCTAGAGGTGCTTGTGACGGTAAATCTTTATTGTCAATTAGGCTGGCTTTAGAATCACATAGAAACACCCCTGGTTATGATTATGAGGGTGTTTTCAGGNAAGATCCTCTTTGAATGTGGGTGGTTCCATTCCNTAGGCCGTAGTCTTGGGTGGATAAAAAGGAAGTAGTCAGCTGAACAGCAGCATTCATCTGTCTTTGTTTCCTGATCACGGACATACTATGAGCAGCTGCCTCCCCCTCCTGTTGCCATGACTTCCCTATCATGATGGACTGTATCCTCAAATCCTGACCCAAATAGACTTTTCCTTCTTCAAGTTGCTTTTCTCAGGTATTTTTTTCACAGTAAAGGAAAAAATGAATAGTGTTTGAAAGTGTGTTTCTCATGGGTCTCAGTGGAAGAAGAGATGGAGATCTCCAAGAGGCTCAAGGGAGTAGGCCCTTGCAGTTTGCAGGAATGGAGCTATCTTTCAACTCTGAACCCATGATGCNAGACCTTGTATCGTGACTACAGTTGGAGACATGAGTAGGACTTGCTAAGGTTTAAGCCAAACAGCTTCAGGTAGCCTTTTATTTTGTGGAAGGGTTTTAAAATAAACCTAACCCCCTGGATTAATACAAGGATGAAATCTGGAAAAAGTAAGGTCAAGCTTGAGGCTTCATATACCCTGGTAGTCAATGATGGCTTNGATCNCCTGTACCCAGAAAACAATATACTGAGATTGACAATGAGCCTCAGAATTTAATAAGGGAGAAGCCAGCCTGGAGAAAAGATGTACTGTAAAGACCTCTGGGAAGAGTCGAAATGAGTGGTAGTCTTGGGGGTAATTTGGGATCTTAAGGGTGAGGTTGGAAGGCAAGTGGGTATTGAGTTTTCAGTGTTAGCTTGGTGAGANCTTACTTAAGAGTTAGATTAGCCCTCTCAGCCTTTGCAGAAGATTGAAGGTACCAGGTGCTAGGAACATANTGGAAATGAAATCTGGGCCATCATCAGACTCTAGGGACTGGAAAAGCCCAAAGCAAGAAATGATGTGTTCTGTGAGGATGTTGGCTACCTCTGAGGCTCTTTCTTCTTGGTGGGAAATGCTTTTATCTACCTAGAGAAGATGCTCAGTAGATATCTGCATCCCTTGCATGGGTGCATGTAAATAAAATCTTACTTCTCCCATCATAGTTCTGCTGCACAGAAGTTGAAGAGGAACAGGTTTAAGCTTCCCCTCTGGATTGGCTTGACAACAAGTAGGCCAGGCTTTAGAAACATATCCCAATGTCGAAGGAACACTGCGTTCGTGGAGACAGGCTCACTCAGAATTTGAGAGATTTAGCCCTCAAATGTACGGCCTAGCAAGAACTGTTAAGGGCCTTTCCCTGGGAGGATCCAGGGAGCAATAACCTGATTTCAGGGCTTTGTAACTATGCCTCTGCAGCAGTTGTGAAGCCCTGATCTAAAGCCTTTTGAAGGATACATTTTAGACATGGGAGAGTGGGATTGGGAGTGTAGGTGACCTGACGTGGGGACTTAGCTACCCGTTTAGCCTGTTGATCTGCTTGGTTGTTCCCATGAGAGATGCCAGAGTGGTCTTTTTGGTGGACCCTGTGATGTATANTGGCCATCTGAGTTAGAAGCCAGGTGGCGTCTAGAAGGGTCCAAATCCCAGGAGCATGTTTAACCAAGGTATTACAGGCAGTAAGGAAGCCCCCTTTCTCTCCAGATGGCTGTGGTTNTGGGTCACATAGAAATTACAGGCTGAATCTGTGTAAATATGTCTCATTCTTGCCCCCAGCCAAAGGGCTCTGGTGAAGGTAACTAGTTCTGCTCTTGGGGTGGATGTGGAATTACTCAGAATGCTGCAGATTCTATGCCCTCTGTAAAGTCCACTGTTGTATACTGAAAGTCTGTGTCTTACTTCCATCAAACTGCTACTGTTCATGAACTAGGTAGCTTGGGGAAGTGGGGAAGCACATGGGTCTGGGCTAGTACAGTAGGCAGGTTGACTGTTCCTCACGAGGATGTTATAGATACTCCTTGGGATTCATGTAATAGGTCCTTTCCTCACTGTTGTGACCAATGTCTCACAGAAGCTACCTAAGGATGGACAAGCTTATTTGGGCCCAGTTTGGAGTACAGGAATATGAGGTGGCTGGTCACGCTGCATCCAGTCAGGAAGCAGAGAGACAAATACTGGTGCTCAGCTCNCTTTCCCCTTTTTACACAGTCCAGGACCCCAGCCTGTGAAATGGAGTCACTCACATTTCAGATGGCTCTTCCTNCCTCAAGTTCCCCATCTAGAAACTCTCTCACAAACAGTGGTTTGTCTACTAGGTGATTTAGATCCTGTCAAATTGAAAATGAATATCACAGTAAGATTTGACAGTAGGATTATAAGAGTTAAAGTTTGGCAAGATTTTTGTTTATTTTTGTTTTTTGGTGTTTGAAGACAGGGTTTCACTGTGTAACAGCCCTGGCTGTCCTGGAACTTGCACTGTAGACCAGGCTGGCCTCGAACTCACAGAGATCCGCCTGCCTCTGCCTCACAAGTGCTAGTATTAAAGGTGTGTGTCACCACAGCCTCGAAGCAAGGTTTTATAGGAAGCTCCAAAGTCTGGTTTTGTTGATTCTGCCCTGGAAAGATAAGCAGCTGTGGAGGACTTATGAGGAGTAATTTATGAGGACTCCAAAGTTTGGATTAAACACCCAATGCTCAGCTATGTCCTTTCACTCATATGCATGTGCAAAGGAGGGTTTAGTAAGACCAGCGGAGCTAGTGCTGGGACAAATCTAAGCGATCAGAAACATTAGGGGTGAATATTATTAAAATACATTATGTACATGTATGAAGATGTCATAATGAAACCCATTATTATGCATACTACTAAAAATGTTAAAAAAAAAAAACTCTCTTCCCTGAGGGTCATTCACTGGACTTTGTCTCTTTTGCTTCTGTTCTTTATGGTTCCCACAGCCCAACATATATGTCCCTTGTACTAACTAATTTGTGGGTCCCTAATTCAGAGCCTTCTTCTGCATCTAATCCCCTTCTTATTCATGTGTGACTTTAACCTTTGTATAGATAACTAACAACCAGTCTTTCCAGGAACCTGAAATGTAAAACCNTAAAATTTGAGCAGGTCTTCAAACATCCCCCTCGTTAGATTGACTTCAGATTTCCTTGAAGTTTCATGTTACCCCCCCCAAAAGTAATTACTACCTATTTAGTCTGGATGCCATGATGGTCTCTTGTTATAGGACCATCGTCATTCTTATTTATTTGCTATTTATTTATCGACAGGGTCTTGATAAGTAGCCCAGTTTGGCCTTGGGTTCCCTAAATAGCCTGGGCTGCCCTCAAACTCATGACATAAAAATCTGTCTAGTCTTGGTAGCACAGGCTCAGCTACTCAAGAGGTTGAGGCAGAGAATCATTCCAGTCTGGGCAACAGAGAGAGAAATTATGTTTAAAACAAACAAATGAATGAACAAAAAAAAGAAAGAAAGAAAGAAAGAAAGAAAGAAAGAAAGAAAGAAAGAAAGAAAGAAAGAAAGAAAAGATAGGGAAGGGGGAAGCCAAGATGGAGAGAGAAAGTTGGGGTTGTAACTGAGTGGTAGGGACCTTGTCTAGCATGTGCACTGTAAACTCAAAACAACAACAAACTGTTCAACAGACAGGGGAAAGCAATGTATAGTAAAAGGAAGCATATTTGTGGGACGAGGCGTGAGGGTAGAGGAAAGGAACATAAGGAAGCATGAAGGAGATTTCTGGAAGTGAAAATTGTCCCATACATTGATTATGGCATTAGGCATGTAGGCATACGCTCTTGGGTATGTAATGTGTGTTGTATGTGTTCTTTGAAATTTCATGAATGTACATTGTTAAAACCGATGTTTACTGCACATAAAATATACCCCCAATAAAGTTTATTTTAAAAGCTATCCTGTGCCACACATTGCCTGGAGGAAATGGTTCAAATTTCTTTTTTTTTTTTTTTAAATTTATTTTAGGTGTGTGGGTGTTTTGCTTGCATATATGTTTGTGCAGTACCTGTGTGCCTGGTGCCTGTGGAAGCCAGAAAAGGTGTTGGGTTCTCTGGAACTGGAGTTAAAGACAGTTGTGAGCTGCTATGTGCTTGTTGGGAATTGAACTCAGGTCCTCTGGATGAGCAGCAAGTGCTCTTAACCGCTGAGCCACTCCAGCCCAGGCTCAAATGTCTNATCCTAGCAGAAGCTACGACGTGGNTTCCTTCACTCCTTGCTTCTTCTCTTGCNNCATTCCCTANGCACTGTTCATATTAAGTACACTGCGGATCTAAAACGTGCTTAGGTGTTCCGCTCTTCTTTGCTCACCTGCTAAGCTTGTATTGCCTGTGAGCCTCTCTTTTTGGCCCCATTTAGCCAATACAAAAAGTCTACCACAGAAAGTTTTTGTTTGCTCTCCTGTTATGTCTCCCCAGCTCCTTGTTTAGGCTGTGAGTGTGACAGCTGGGCCTTAGCATCACCACGACTGTAACTTGGGGCGCCGAGTCACAGAGCGGAGCCTGACCTTATCATCAATCACAGTCGGGAAAGAAGGCAGAGGCACAGACACAACCCCTCCAGCCCTGCAGGCGGCGCTGTGACAGCCGCCATCCTCTCCCCGCTCCCGCCCCCTGGGAGCATGCCTCCTGCTCATTGGACCGGCGCGGCCGAGGCTGACCAATGGCGTGCACGCTAGTGGCTTCCATCTTTGTGCCGCCGGAGCGCCACGCTGTGGGCGGTTGCAGGAGGAGGTTGGTTGCGGTTGAAGACTGCGCTGGGTTTTCCTCCGTGGCCTCGTCTCTCGCTGCCTGAAGCCGCGATGCCTCAGTTCCAGACCTGGGAGGAGTTCAGCCGCGCGGCCGAAAAGCTCTACCTCGCCGATCCCATGAAGGTGAGTCGCCGGCGGGGCGGCCCCGGGGCTGGGGTCTTCTCTGCCTTTGAGGCGGCTTTAGCACATCCAGGAAGCAGCGTCTGCCCTCGAGCCTCGCTGCGCCTTCCGTCTCCTTCCGTCTGACTC
>LZPO01075948.1:126637-141637 GCA_001675575.1 Neotoma lepida
AGGAGGAGAAGAAGAAGAAGAAGAAGAAGAAGAAGAAGAAGAAGAAGAAGAAGAAGAAGAAGAAGAAGAAGAAGAAGAAGAAGAAGAAGAAAAAGAAAAAGAAGAAGAAGAAGAAGAAAAGAAGCAGCAGCAGCTCTGAGAGGTGAATTTTCCAAAATGTCACCAGCTGCTGAGTGGTAGATCCAGACTGGAAAACTGTATTTCCAACCCTGGACTGCTGTCTACTATTCCTTTCCCTACTTCCCACAAAGGAGGCTGGATGTCTTTCTGAACTACAATCACACACCACTACCTTCCGTGGAAGCCAGTTCACGCATTCATTTATGGACTACCAAGGTCCATGCAGGTGCCATGGTGGGCTCCGTGGACACAAGGAACAAGGAAGGCAAGAATTCTTCCCCAGGAGCCACTGGGGAGACAGACGGTAAGTGAGCACACACAACTTTAGATAGCACACGCTAGGACAGGACAGAGAGTACTGGGTGTTGGATCTAGTTTAGATCTGTGACAGATAGCTGGGCTGAGCCCTAAAGGACACAGGATCGCTGTCCTGGCATTTGGGGAAGGGGGGCATTTTGTGAGGAAGCTCAGAAGTGTGAGCCACTAGAGAGGATGATGGGCTATGCTCCAGAAAATAAGGCTGGTAGGTGGAAGCAGGAGGGTGTGCTTGCAGACCCTAGAAGAAGCAGGGGCTATGATTCTAATAATGAGACACTGGAGGGGTGGCACAGGGGGCTCATCTGGTTTGTGTGTCTTGTAGAAACTCCATGGGGGTGGAGGGTAGGGGAGGTGGGGCTCAATGGGGCCAGGTTGGCCAGAGAGACTCCAGGGCTAGACATGACTGTGGGTTGGGTGTGGTGATTATATTGTTTTCCCCAAAATATTGTGTACCCTAATAAAACTTATCTGGGGTCAGAGAACAGAACAGCCACTAGATAGACCAGAGGCCAGAAAACGGTGGCACACATGCCTTTAATCCTAGCATTCCAGAGGCAGAGATCCATCCAGATCTCTGTGAGTTCAAGGCCACACTGGAAACAGAGCCAGGCATGGTGGCACACACCTTTGATCCCAGGACTTGAGATCTACGTCTTGCTTGGGAAAGANACANGCCTTTAATCCCAGNAAGTANTGGCAGGAAGCAGAAAGGTATATAAGGCGTGAGAACCAGAAACTAGAGCCCTCTTAAGCTTTCAGGCTTTGAGCAGCAAGTCAGCTGAGATTCATTCGGGTGAGGACNCANAAGCCTGCAGTCTGAGGAAACAAGATCAGCTGAGGAGTTGGCAAGGTGAGGAGGTTGGCTGTGGCTTGTTCTGTCTCTGATATTTCAAAATTTACCCCAATACCTGGCCTAGTGTTTTCAATTAATAAGACCATTTAAGATTCATTTTACAGTTGGGTTAGGCTTTCAGAACACAGTGGAACAATTTATTTGCCATCATCCCCAGTGCCAGGAATTCTCTGTGCCCTCGTTGCTCATACCTGGGCAGGCCTCTGATGGCTCCCACTGCTAAGACCTGATGCTGCAAGGATTGCAGGCTTGGATGATGCTTATGGGCTGTGACTAATCACGTTCATGCTGGAGCCCTGAGCCACCACAGAAGAAGCCCAAGAACTGCCATTCTGAGGAAACCCGGGAATATGCAGAAGCCATTCTAGTCACAGTCCCAAATGGAGCCTCCCATCCCAGTCACCAGACAGATGTGCAAAGCCCTCTCCAGATGTTCTGGCCCCTAGCCATCCAGCCAGCCACCCTAGCCTTCAAGGCTGGCTATCTGGGGCACTGTGCACAATGGCCTGGGTACCAACCACCCTGTATGTGCTCTCTCTAGCTGCTAAGTCCCATGCCACGTGTTTCCTTATTTCTCTCCTCATCTTCCTCTCTCATCCATGGACATAGTCAGCATCAAGGCCTGAAGGGTCTCCTATGGATGCACCCTCTTTTCCCAATATGCATCATCATTCCCTTAGAGAAAGGAGTCAGACATCACAAATACTGAGGAATGTGGGGCAGATCCTGGGCACAGACTAGGAAGTCAGTGCAAACACTTTCATGGGGGAGGGAAGCAGAACAAAAGAACAACAGGATTGAGACAAACCAATGGATAAATAAATAAATCCAGTCTAGGTAGTATTATTGTTATCATCACCACCACCATCATTATCATCATCATCATCATTTTACAGTATGAGGTGTAAGACGGATTTTCTAAATGGGTTTGTTAAATAAAACACAGAGGCAGAGATAGGGGTAAAAGTCTGACAGAGATCAGAGGAATCAGGAACAGCTACCAGCCTAAACTTAGACTGCCGCCACCGCTTCCAAAATGGAGAGAGAGTTACACTTCCTTATACCTCTTCCACTTTTATATCCCTTTCTGTTCTGTTCTCCCATTGGCTCTTTCAGCCTAGCTACATCACTTCCTCCTATGGCCCACTTCTGTTACTTCCTGCCTGTCTGTATAGACTTCCAGAATTCTGTGGTTGATGCTGGGATTAAAGGGGTGTCTCCACGCTTGACTGTTCCTAGTGTGACCTGGAACTCACAGGGATCCAGACAGACTCTGCTTGCTCAGAGGGCATGTGCTAATTTTGCAAGGCTAGCGGCTGACCTTGTTCCTCTGATCTTCAGATAAATTTTATTGGGGGACATAGAAAAATACCACCACAATGAGGAACGTGAATCATGGGGGGATTAAAGAGATAAAATTAACCAGTTAAAGCCCTAAGTTCCCACATGACTGAGCTGGGATTTAAACCATTGAACTTTTAAATATCCCATTGAATAACTGAAAGCTTTTGTCACTAAAATAGAAAAGGCTATATTATATAACAAGGTGGCCATGTCAGCCAGGTTTCTGTCACTGAGACAAATAAGCTTGCAAGGCAGAGAAGTCTGTTTATAGTCATTGTTTCAGAGGTCCAGTCCATCTCTGTGGGCCTGTGCACAGAACATCATGACGGCAGCATGCACCAGAGAAAACAACTCACCTCACGGTGTCTGAGCTGATCTTGGCACATGTCTGTAACAGTAGTGTTTGGAAGGTGGAAGGAAGCAGGAGACCCTGGAGTTTGAGGCTAGCCTGAGTATGTAGTGAGACCGTGTCTTAAACGGTTAAAAACAAACAAACAAAAAACTTAATGCCCCAACCATAGCATAATTTCCTTGTAAGACATCTCTACTTCCACNTCTATCCACAACACTTGCCTAGGGCTTCAGTCACTACAGGACTACACCTTTTGGGAAAGACCATGCTCCTTGGGGTCAACTAAGCCTGGGTGAGGTCCCAGCTCTGCCACTTTTAGATTTATGATCTGAGATAGGTTTTTGGCTTGTTTTAATTTATAGGGCGTTCTCTGAGCTAATAATTTCCAGGCCATTTAATCCTTGGNGATCTTGGATCCTCTCCACCCTGAGGAAAATGGATTCATCCTAAGACACATCCACGTCAGCTTCACCGTTTTGTGACTCAGTGGGACTCACTGTGGGAAGCTCATTCTTGGCAGGCCATGCTGATCCAGGAACTCTCTTCCCGTTGGCACATTCTGTTTGGATCCAGGGGAGAAAGAACATGGATCTTGAATTGGTGCCAGTTCTATTTTCAGCCAAACTTCAAGCATAGGTGGGTCAGGTGCACAGTTCTTCCCGTGCTTTGGCGCCACCTGCTGGAGACAGAAGTCAAGGTTGCTTAAGGCCCAGGAGTTACGTTACATGATTGCCCTTCTACAATCAGATATTGCTGTAAATGAGGGCTCTGGGAGGGTTAAAGTTCTAGCTTCATCATTTATCACTCTGTGGCCTTTGAAAAGGAAATTGCCTCTCTCTCTGCCTCTTTGGATTGACATGATTTCTACTTCCTTGAGTTGTTCAAAGGCCTAAGACACTCCAGCAGAGCACTTAGGGTGCCTGGAATACAGTGAGAGCTGTGTATTGTGGGAGCTGTTCCCCTCATGGAAACCAGGATGTAAAGAAAGACAGGAAGGGGGTGGTCTCCAACATCCCCATTCTAGGGCACGCCCCCACTGGCCAAATTTCCACCCTCAAGGCTCTACCTCCAATAGGTTGTACCACTTCCCAATAGTACCATGGGCTGAGGTCAAAGCCTTCAAAAGCATGGGCATTGTGGGGGCATAGAAAATTCAAACTATAGCACATTCCATCTCTTCCTCTGAGCTGTCTTAACATATACAACTTCTTGAGCACCTACAGGCTAGGTTCCTGCTTTTCCCTGCTTGACACTTTCCCTGGAGCATGCTTCCTCAATTCTAACAGAATGCAGCTTCCCACACTGCTGCCTCCAAGAAGACGGTCCCTGAGCTCTACCCTTTTAAGATACTCTAAACACCTTACTATAGCTTTATTTCTACTCTAAGAATTTATTACCATCCCAACTATATATTGTATGTTAACTTGTTGATTTCCTTTTCTTTTTTCTTTAAGATTTCTTTTATTCATGTGTGTTTCTCTGTATGTGTGTAATTTTTATTTATGTGTGTGTTTCTGTTTCCGTGTGTGTGTGCGCACGCACGTGTGTCTCTCATGCACGTGTGCATCTGTTTGTCTGTCTGTGTGTAGGGATGTGCATGTGAGTGCAGACATCTGTGGAAGTCAGAGGCATCAGATCCCCCTGGAACTGGAGTTAAGGCAGATAAGAGCTACTTGATACAGATGCTGGGAACAGAACTTAGGTCCTCTGCAAGAGCAGTATGTGCTCTTGAGCTCCGAGCTGTCTCCTCAGCTCCAATTTATTTGTCTTGCTTCCCCAATGCACTATCAGCCCCATGAAGTGGCGGTGCTTGTCACCTCACCACTGCAGTTCCTGGGGCTCCTGGGCAGCCCTCGATGGATCTCACTCCTGTGGCTGAAAGGTCATTGTCCACACTGACGGACCATGAGCCTACTGTGAATTCGGAGGCGGAGAGCAGAGAGGAGAAGGGTGCATTGAGACTCATGTACAGGGAGCGGGCAGAATCACAAACCAGGTGTGAGCGTGCACAGGCAATCAGAAGCTGAGATACTGCCTGCGACATTGGGCACAGGCAGCTTTGAGTCCCCACTAAACTGTGGAGTTTTAAAAAGAACAAGGATCCTTCCTGAAGATGACCATGATGCAGATAGACAAGGTAAATGTTTAGAAGCACGCCTGGTATGTGCCACGTGTTCACCCCGTGATGGCTATTTGATGACAATCACCACCAAGGTAATGTGTGCTGGAATCCAGTCCTTGAGGGTCAAGGGAAAGCTTTATGATCATCAAAGCCAGTGTGTTTCCAATTGTTGTATATACCAGAGTTACAGTTATGAATAGATGCCAGGTTCCCCCAGAGAGCTCCCGAGCTTACCTTCTTGCACAAGGGCCTCCAAGAGCAGTCAAGACTGGCTTCATCTAGCACCCTTCATCAAGCCCACCACAGTCTCTGTGTTGTCCCCACTGAGCAGTGACAAATCATGCTCAAAGCTCTTAGGAGAGCTTCATGGTACATTCCAGGGGAGTCTCTTGCATGGGACACAACTGTGGTTGGGGTGCAGTTTTTCTTCATATAGGTGGGGAACCAGCAGGTGATGGTCAAGGGATCAGAGAAGAAAGCATATTCTCGGTGCTCTCTGGGCCTTGATTTTTCCAGCTCAGAGGTGGGGCCAGGGGTGCCAGCAATGAACCTGTGTCTTGTCAAAAGGGATCTGGCTGGCCCTTATGTTTCCAGAAATGCCTGCTCAGGCTTCAAAAGTGAGATGTAAGAAAATGTCTTGTTTTCAAGCTCAACACGTACCCAGCACATACAAATTCTGATCTCTCAGGAGGATCACTTTGTGACTGAGAATTAGGTTTTTAGTGATTACCCTCTGAGGATCTGCATTTGAACTCATGGTGTGAAATTATGGCTAAACCCACTTCCATGATCTGGGTCTTCTGGGAAGAAAGCAAATTGATGATTTGTAAAATACTGTCCTGCCATTTGGCATTGTGTGGAGGAAGGTTCAGGAGGGGAGCTGACTCTCCCATCACAGGCTACCACATGGACTGTAACTGAATGGGTGCAGCATGGGAACAAATGATGCCAAGCCAGGCTATGAGCTGCCATTTGTCTTCAGCAGGTTGGTACCCTGCGGCATCATCAACAGCCCCCAACCCAGGCTTCCAAGGGCCAAGGGCACTTGATTGTGCTCTATGTTCACCCTGGAGCTGCTGGCTTTAGAACAGCACATGAGCTGGGAGGAGTTAGGATGGTACACGTTTAAGTGGCGGTTTCATTTGAAGTTGGTTATAGCAAAACTATGTGCAAGGCGAGGCTCCCAGGCTTTAAGACCAAATTCCTATTGACTTCTAAGGACCTCGTGCATCCTCTCAGCTTGTGAATTTATTCATGGGCCACTAAGTAAAACAATTTTCTGTTTGGTCATTTTATACTAAATTCCACCTCCCACCCATGTATGTGTGGGTGGGGGGGTCAGGATGTTCTGTAGGAGTCTTGTTAACATACATAGGGCTGTGCCCCCCTACAGATTAGACATAGTCCACTGTGGTGATATTTTATCTGTCTTCCCCAATAAAATTTATCTGAGGATCAGAGGAAAAACGGGGCTGCCAGCCACTAGTAGGAAAACAATAGCCATGCAAGTTAGCACACGCCCTTAATCCATTTGGTTCTCTGTGACTCCAAGGTCACATGGGGAACTAGCAGTAGGAGGNGGTGGTGGCACACGCCTTTAATCCCAGCATCAACCTTAGAGTTCTGAAGATCCATGCAGACAAGACAGGAAGTGATGTAGCTTGGTGAGGATAGCAGATGGACAGGTATAAAAAGCCAGGTTAGACCGGAAGTCCCTCTCTTCCCTCCGCTTAGCTCCTTGGAAGTAGAGGCAGCGTTGGTGAGGTGAGGCTAGTGGTGGCTTGCTCCTAATTCCTCTGATCTCTGTCAGATTTTCACCCTTATTTCTTGTTCCTCGTGTTTATTAATAAGACTGGTTAGAAGTTCTTACAGTCCACAGACTACCTAGGGGGAGGCCTGAGTATGTTCACAGTCCACAGTCCACAGGCCACCTAGGGGAAGGCCTGAGTACGTTCACTTCTAATCAGGGTCCAGACGATGCTAACGGCCCCGATCAGAAAGCCCAAAGCTCTTGTGAGAAGGGTAGGGACAGCAACAAGACCAAGAGGGCTTCTGGCTTGCTACGGAATTCTAGGCAAGCACCCCACCTCTCCTGCTTCCATACGCCCTTCTCAAGGAATGAGGAGCTTAGACAAACAGCACTAACTCCTCCAGAAGCAAGCATCAGCCCCAAGGTGGGTTTGCCTCAGAAGTGGGCCAGGTGTTTCATGTGTGAGATTCCTGAGCACTGAGCAACCTGGGAGTGAGCAGGCTCCCCTTCCTGCTGTGGGGACCAGCTGGCAGCAAGACAAAGGCTGATCCTACTCCACATCCCATCCCGTGCTATGTGCAGGGACTAGTCTGAGGTCGTCCTGGTGAGGTGATTTTTAGAGGACTGTTGAGATGCCACTTATGCAGAACATGTGGAGCTGGGGTCTTCTAAGACTCTCTGAGTGCTGAGCCACCCTTCAACTCCCTGGTTACGGACCATGGGCTCCCGATCACCTTGGGAAGAGGGTACCGCCCACAGTTTCCCTCCTGTGGGCTTCCCGAGACAATCTACCCTCAGCTCTTCATCTTGTGGGCTAGTCTCTTCCTCTCTTCAGCATTCCTAGGTCAAGCCTGGGCCTCTGGTCACATGACTCCCTCTGGGGACATGCTTTGGGGCCCTGTCTTACAGGTGCCCCAGTCCCTGGCTAGTGGCACGTTCTGGGTTAGACACACCTGGCAGAGCTCATCTGGAGACAGGGAAGCTCACAGCTTATGGAGGTAGGGAAAAGTGCATCTCCACAGGTCCCTCACTGGTTATCCACATGCCTTCACTCAGTTGGATTTCCACCCTACATTTTGGCATCACCAGAGCCATTTGCCACCTGACTCTTTCCCCCTCATGCACACATATTTCCTAGGAAGATTCTGGGGTGGCTCGGACAGTGGTGTAGTCTGCGTACTGTCTGCCTGATGGAGGTCTCTTTTTGCTGGACACGAAGACAGCTCTGTGCAAAAGCAGAGAAGTATGAAGACACATCCCAGTTCCATTGTAGACTCACCGTGTGACTTTGAGCAGGTGAACCAATCTCTCTGGGTCTTAGCTTCCCTGACTTTAAATACAGAGAAAAATGACTCCATTGCTATGAGACTTAAATAAGGTTAAACAAACACATGAGTGTCTCTAGTCAATCTAAAACAATGCCCTGGAGAGTAGGACTTAGGGGTTGTATATTATAAGAAACTTTCCTTGAGGTTCCAAGCTGTAGCCACTAGTNAGGAACTGGAGCTCTGGAGGAGGTCAGCATGGATTTGAAGTCTGGCTCAGTTACATATTTACAGAGCCTCTGTTTACTCATCTGTAAGATGGGGATAAAAGTACTTCCCAGAGATACTGTGGGAATTAAAGGAAGTAGATAGCAGGGCATTTGCAAACAGCTCGTGTTCCCTGAGTCAGAGAAGAGCAGGCCTTTATATGTTTGCTTCATCAGAACACATGGCAGGAAGCTGTGCCTAGTTCATGGATGGCACTTCAAAAAACATAAATGAATGAATGTACCCATTATTATTGCAGACAAAGATGTGATGAGTATATATGAGTTACCATGACTCATTGTAAAAACTACATTTCCCATTATTCTTTGCAAGCAGGACTAATGACATGACTGTACTCTGCCCAATGAGAAGCGGGTAGAAGCCACTAGGCTTTTAGTTTTTTTTTTTTTTTTCCTCCTTCCCTGGTTTGAGCAGGATAGCAAAATGGAATTGGAAGGGTTGCAGGGCATCATGGCATGAGTGAACTCCTTAGCAGCTGGCTCAACTCTGAATTTGTTTTTTTTTCAAGTGAAAGGAAAATCTCCCTTAGCATTTGGGGTAGATCTTTCTTTCTCTGTCTCTGTCTCTGTCTCTCTTTCTCTGTCTCTGTCTCTGTCTCTCTGTCTCTCTCTATCTCTGTCTCTCTTTCTCTCTCTCCCTCCCTTCCTTCCTTTCTTTCTAATTTTTAGAGAGGAAGGAAACAGAAATATTAGATTTTTTTCATTGTCTTTCTTTTCCCTATTAGCCCTCTTTGCTCAGAGAACCCTATAACTAATTCCTTCCTTAGATTTCTGGGGCTTGGTAAGAGTCCCTCAGCCCTGTCCATGTTCCTCTGGACCCAGAGGATCCCAAACAGAAAGTAAACCCCTTCTCTAGAAACACCCAAGTCCAAGATCTATCCAGGGCTCCCAGGGATCTCCTGAGAACTGTCTCTGGAACAGGCAAATGCTGCTCGGATCCTGTATGGACTTCCCATGGACAATGAGACTTTGAGCCAGCTTTGCAGTTCCCATCTGTGAAGTGGAAGTGAGTCAACCAAGAGCCAGATCTACACAAGGAACTCAGAAAGGGAAAAGCCCTCAGGAGTGGACGCTACAATACCTCCAAATAACCCAGGCCAAGGGAGGAGAAAGTACAAGAGCCTGGCATTAAAACTGCAGCCAACAGTGGTATGTCGGGTGGGGTGTGGAAGACAGCATAAGCAATTGAATTTTATCATCCTTTAGAACATAAATAAGTGCTAAGACAGCATGCAATTTAAGAAAAAAGTTATTCCAAATCTCAATGTTCTTCAGTCTTGGGGAGATCTTGTAACAAACACACATTTGGCTAATACAACAAACACGTAAACTTAGCTACTGCTTCTGTTTCACGTGTTTGTCTTTTGCTAAGTTCATACTATTTTGTTTTTAAAATTATATGTATAATATATGCATAGATATAAAACAAAGCTATTTTCCCTCTTCTTCGTCCACTTCTCCCCTTTCCTCTCTCCATCCTCTCCTCCTTCCTCTGTCTTCCCTCTTTCCCTCCATCTATGTTTGGGAAGAAGTGATGTTGCTAACACTAATTTTGGGGGGGTGGGCTCCAGATTTTGTTATCTTACTCCCTTTTTTAAAATTTCTCTCTAGACTTGGTATTGATCCCTCTCTTCAGTTTTGCAGCATTTTGGAGTACAGCTTAAATTCTTAAAATTTGCATTAAGGGCTGGGATGTAGCTAAGTTGGTAGAGTGCTTGCATAGTGTGCACAAGGCCTTGGGTTTGATACCGTACACTGCATAGACTGGATGTGGTGTTACACACTTGTAACCCCAATGTGGATGCAGGAAGACCAGAAGTTCAGGCCCAACCTCCACCACGTATGGAGATTTAGGGTGGCCTAGAATACATGATGCCAAATCTCAAAGAGGAAACATGCTATCACTTTTCCCAAAAATTAATATCCATTTTTGTAGGGTTTGAGTTGGGGCTTCAAAGATAAAGCTACATGTCCAAAGGTCCACAGCTAGCAAAGAGCAGAGGTTCAGGCCTTGTGCCAACACATGCTCCTTTAACCCTCAATAGCAGTGTTTCTCAATCTGTGGGTCGCAACCCAAAGGGGTCGACCAACCTTTGCATGAGGGTTGCATATCAGCTATCCTGCAATATTAGATATTTACATTACGATTCATAACAATAGCAAAATCACAGTTATGAAATAGCAACAAAAATAATCTTATGGTTGGGGGTCACCACAACAGGAGCATTAGGAAGGTTGAAAATCACTGCTCTGTGACTCCTTATGCAGGGAAGGGACCTTGTTATCTTGCTCCCCTGGTCTGTCCACACAGCCTAGCACACAGAAGGGACTATGTACACCATATGTGTTCATATGTGTACCAGTACTGCATTATTAGCAGTTGCACTTTGCAGGGGAGAACTTGCCTCAGAGGTGAAAGGGCCTGTATGTGAGGATGCTCCCAGGTTGTCCAGATCATAGAAAATGCTTCAAGACCTTCCTTGAAGGAGTGGGGAGAAGGGGAGGGGTAGGAGAAGGAGGAGGAGGAAGAAGAAGCGAATCACAGTAGAGTGGAGCGAAGGCTACAGCCAAAGGGGGTGGGGGGGTAGCTAGCAGAGTGCGTGGTGGGCGGAGCCAGTCAAGTAGTGCCCAATAAGTGCCCAGCATGGCCTGGGAGGNGCCTACAGAATCCAATCTGTGGAGGGAAGTGGGCGGAGCCTAAGCGAACAGNGTTGAGTGAGCGGTCCAGTGGGAAGCTGAGCAGAAGGGGCGGGGCTGGTAGAGGCGGAGGGAGTGGGGGAGGGGCGGCAGCCCAGTTCCCTGTCTGGAGTACCTGTGTCTCCTGTGGCCAAGCTGGTCCTCAGATGATTCTTTTCCATGGGTCGCCTCATTTATTAAATCACAGCCATGGGAGGGAGGCATTGGATGTGGATGTGATCAGGCTTCTCTGAGACACCAATGCAGTAGACTCTCCTTGGTGGGGTGAGCTGGTGAGTCCGCTGTTGGGGTTCCTGGGAATCTACTTACCCCGGAAGGGATTCTGGAGAGAATTGCCTTATTCACTGGCACCTCCTTTGTAGGTTCTGTAGCTTGGAGGTCTAGAGAGGGAGTGTGCGGTACAGCTGCCACATACCTGAGCATCTATTTTATTATTTTAATTTGTAAAGCTGGGGATTGAACCCAGTGTCTTGTGTATCCTAGGCAGATAGCCAGGGTCTCTGACCTAGACAGAGGAAGAATCCTAAATAGGGGAGGGGCTACCTCAGGAGCCTCACTGTTGGCGTCGGTGAATGAGGAAAATGATGTGATTGGTGCCACCTGTCAGGCTTGTGTAACGCAGCCTGTCATCTCTGTTCTCCAAAACTCTTCAGGAGAGGGCTGGATGGGGTGGGGAATCTGTGTTTTGACATTATTATAACATAATCGTATATATGCAATATAGTCTCTTTTATTTTTAAGTAAAAATGATTTTGCACCATGTACCATGCCAGGCAGTAGGGTTATAGAAATTTGCTGGGAACCCATTTCCATTCCAGTCCCATGCTGCTGTTCCAGTATGCTCTGGTCCAAGAATGCAAACAGTACACACAGACACAAAGCACTGGCTCCACAGGCGCCCACTCTGATGTCGCCACCCAGGGCTATGCTGAACTGTTCTTAATGTCACTTCTGAGCGTGTTGTCAGCGGTGAGGGGACAAGAGACAGAGCTTCACACTGTCACCCTGAATAGCCTTAAGAGGCCCGTTAATCTCTTAGGAACCTCCCACTCAGGCTAAACCGAGACTTGTGGCTTCAGTGCCAAAAAGCATTTCAGGCATAGCCAGTTTGAAGATCTTGTTTGAGTTGGAGATCTTGTTTAAGACATCTGAGGCTTGGACCTGAGGGGTAGAGAGGAGAAGTTCTTGGAAAGAAAGTCACACCCAAGTGTGGGTGTGAGCTCCTCAAGGGAGAGTGGCAATGAATTGTCCTAGCATTAATCATACATACGTGTGGTTCTCAAGGTACCTCTCAGAAGATTGCGAAGCATCTTTTGACAAGAGGGATTATAGTGCCACTCCAGAAGTTCCTCTTGGAATAATAATCTAATAAGGTAAATCTAGATACCTCTAAAGTTGTCCAAGGGGTTTCTTGTGCATGCCCCTTCCCTGGAGAGTGTGTTTCTGGTGGGATTCCTAGAAAATTTCAGGTTTATAGTTCAGAAGAAAGACAGCTATTAATTGTGATGGAATTCTTGCCTTTTTTTCCCCCCCTCTGGTGANCGGCTTCAGCCAGCTTCCTGGGTGTCATGGTTTAGCTTCAGCTATCAACTTGACACAGAGTTACCTGGAAACAGGGAACCATAGCTGAAGNATTACCCTGCCCATGGCCTGTGGCCATGACTGTGAGGCATTTTCTTAGTTGCTATTTGATGGAGGAGGGGTCAGCTTACCATAGGTGGTGCTATCCCTATGCAGGTAGACCTGGGTTGTTTAAGAATGGAAAGACTGGGGCTGGAGAGATGGCTCAGCGGTGAAGAGCACAGGCTGCTCTTCCAGAGGTCCTGAGTTCAATTCTCAGCAACCACATGATGGCTCACAACCTCTGTAGTGAGATCTGGTTCCCTCTTTGGGTGCTCAGGCATACATGCAGGCAGAACACTGTCTACATAATAAATCTTAAAAAGTGTTTAAAAGAAGAATACAAAGGCACAAAGCACTAACTCCATAGGCACCCACTCTGATGAGCAAGCCAAAGAGAGCGAGTCAGCAGGGAGCTGTCCACCATGGTTCCTGTGCGAGCTCCTGCCCTGGCTTCCCTGGATGATGGACTGTAACCAATTGCCAAATAAACCATTTCCTCCCTAAGTTGCTTTTGGTCACAGCAACAGGAAGCAAAGTAGGACACCAGGGAAGGAATTTCTTTCCCCTCTCATGTCTCCATGATTTTCCTTGTCTTCTGACTCAATGTCCTGACTGAGGACGATGAGATAGATGAAGGGATGTCTAACTGGGACATTCCAATAATGGTCTCGGAGATGTGCAGATAGGTTCATTCTGGGGCATCTTTGAAGCCACAAAATCCCTGCTCTGTTACTACACTGCCTAGCTAGGAACTAGAGAGATTTTTTTTTTCTTTTTAAAAGAAAGATATGTAGCTGGTCGGTGGTGGCGCACACCTTTAATCCCAGCACTCGGGCGGCAGAGGCAGGNGGATATCTGAGTTGAGGCCAGCCTGGTCTAAAGAGTGAGTTCTAGGACAGCCAAGGTTACACAGAGAAACCCTGTCTCGAAAAACCAATAAAATAAAATCAAAATAAAATTTGAAAAATTTAAAAATTAAAAAATAAAAGAAAGACACGCAACTGAAAGTGAAATGGTGCTTACTAGGGATTGGAAATGGTATTGAGGAAGATTAGGGGTGGAAGAGGAAGAGGGATTGTGGGATACGATCCATTCACCTCATGTGACTTATGGAAATACTTCACTTAATATTCTTAACATAGATATTAACATAGATGGTAACAAGCATAGAACTGGTGAGTCTCTTTTACTCCTGGGGACAGTGAGTGTTTGGGACATTCCTTCAACACTTGGTGTAGGAAGGTTGTAACCTTGTGTTGGACTTGCTACCTGTGCAAAATGTCATTATCAGCCACAGTAAAAGAGTAAGACCTTGTCAGATTCTTCTTATCAAAATCTACAGTATGCACAACACCTGTCGCCTCAACAGGCTGCAAGAGTATATAATTCTCACTGACTGTTTTTGCAAAGAGTCCCAGAGAAAAAGCATACTGGATAAAATATAAGTAAGGCAAAGCAGACTACCTCAGATGTTTTCTCAGGAATTCCAGACAGCTTAAATGATAGCTCTCTGAGTGGAGCTTTGGAAGTCTTCCAGCCTGGTAGCCCTCCAGAGGCTGCAGGCACAGGTTTTCACCATGATTGCTGGCTCCCAGTTTTCCACGGTACCAGGAGGGTCAGGAAAATAGGTGCTAAGAATAGTACCATTTAAACACGGAGAGCATGGTGTCATTAACAAAGTCAGCTATTTCTGGGCTTAAATGNCTTCTCAGCTGTTAGAAACTTCTGGTTACTTAGAGTTCTGAGTTAGTAGGTATAGTTGCTATGTTTTCCTTAACAGTTACAAACTGAAAAACAACAACTGTATTTTCAGGTTAAGAAGCTAGAAACAAAAAGGAAAATGCAATAAAAATAGCAAGATCAGGTTCAGGTATAGACTCCATGGCCGAGTGCTTGCTCAGCACGCTCAAGGCACTGACTTCGATTTCCAGTAATACAAAAATGAAGTGGGGAGAGAAAATAAATTAAAAAGTAGAAGAAACTAAATAAGAGATGTCAAGTGGGGTCTGATGTGGTATCTTGCACCTGTAATCCCAGCACTTGGGGAGCTAAGGCAGGAGGGTTGCTTACTGCTGTAGTTTCCCACCTGTAGTGGGGAAATTAGTAAAGCCATTTTATCTGGCATGACCCCCAGTGTTGGGATTGTTTTTAGACAAACCTAAGCCCTGAGGAAATCTTCCGTATCTGATCAGTGATTGTTTTCTGAGATTTATGGAGCTGTATTTCTGAAGGAGCTTTATGGCCTTCGCATAACTTCAGACACAAGCCA
>LZPO01075948.1:148330-161261 GCA_001675575.1 Neotoma lepida
GGAATAATATTGTTTTTAATTAAAATTCTTCAATAGCAAAACTATTTTCGGTTTGTTTTTCTGTTGTCTTGCCTTGTAGCTCAGGCTCCCCCCCCCAGTGCTGGGATTATAGGTGTATACCATTAAATCTGATTTATGTGGTGCCTGGGATCGAACCAAGGACACTGTGCATGTGAGGTGAGCACATCTGAGATACACCCTTAACCCCTTGTCCTGCATCTTCTTGATTAACAGTGCGTAGTAACAGTTACATTTTTTTGGTAGACTTAAATGAGGAAGTTAGGAGAAATGGAACTGAGACTCTTCCGAGTACAGTATCAGTGGATCAGATAAATACTTAGGAACATTACTTCAGCATTGACTTTATTTTAGCTGATTTATCACCAGACTAAATCTTGATACATCAACAGAGGGAGTGTTGGCACATATGTGGACTATTATTTCACCCTGTTTGAGTGTTCATCTATGAGCTGCTATACTACGAGTGTGATCTTAAGCAGTCCACAACTCCGAGGTCCAGTCATCTTGTTTATAAAATATTCACAGTCATAGTTTAGAAAGTAGAGATCTCATATGAGAAAAAGATGAACTATACATACTAAGCATGACAGTGTTTCTGGTATATAATGATGTCATAAATGAGAAGCAATTGCTTTTTATTATTATGTGGTTTCTCATACATGTAACTTGGGATATTTAGTACAGTTATTTTAATAGTTGATCAATTCAGCCTCTGTTAAAAGATAGACGATACAAAGTTATCAGAACCTTAGAATAGTCTCTGACAGAATTTTAGACTTTTTCTCTTTACCTTCCCAAAGAGGAGTATAGATCTCACATGCTCTTTAAATCATCCTGCTAGAATGATTAGTTCATTTGGACAAAATCCATTTACTAACTGATAGAAACATAGACCAACATGTTTCTCTGCAGCTATGTGGGATCCGTACGGCTGGTAGAATAAGAATCAAATTAAGGTATAACGATAAATTATTTCTTGGCTTTTTAGACTGCATAATTTTGTAATATAGGACACCAAAGGGATATAGAAATGTTAAAGATTGCAAACAAAACAGAACCCCTGAATTTTAAATTATGTGCATGTGTCTGTGGGTGTTTGCATGTGTATGCCTGGAGTACAGACGTCTGCCGAGGCCAGAAGAAGGTCAGTATTCTGGATCTGGTTTGTGAGCTCCTGATTTGGGTGTTGGGGACAAAATGTAGATCCTCTGCAAGACAGTATGTACTCTTAACTGTTGAGCCATCTCTCCAAGGTTCTTATTTTTGTGGCAATGAAAAGTTTTGGTTTTTTTTGGGGGGGGGAAACTTACAAAAGATTCATAGTCTGCCACCCCCCAGCAGCCAGGTGTGTATAGGGCAGAAAGGGAGGGAGCAGAGAAGGAGGTTGATGAGTTTCCTTTTGGGTCCAAGATTTGCTATTGCTAAGAGGGACCAAAGAATGGTGAGTGTTAGTGAGCAAAAGGATATAGATGACTGACAAACACCTCTTATGCCATCCATTATCGGGGATTGGGGTCTGCAGCAGCCCCAGGATTAATTTTTTTATTGACAATAATTTTTTCTTTTTTTTTTCTTTTTTCTTTTTCTTTTTTTTTTTCGAGACAGGGTTTCTCTGTGTAGCTTTGCGCCTTTCCTGGAACTCACTCGGTAGCCCAGGCTGGCCTCGAACTCACGAGATCCTCCTGACTCTGCCTCCCGAGTGCTGGGATTAAAGGTGTGAGCCACCACTGCCCGGCTCAATAATTTTTTCATACAATATATTCTGAGCACAATTTACCCTCCCACATCTCCACCTAGGTGGTCCCCACCTCCCTACCCATCCAACTCCACACCTTCTTTCTCTTTTTCTTCAGAAAACATAATAATAATAATAATAATAAGAAGAAGAAGAAGAATAAAAGAAAAAAACAAAAAGCACAAGAAGCACACACACACACACACATACACATAAAACCAAAACTCATAAAAATACCAGACCAGTACGATTTAAAAAATGCCCAAATAAAGCAATATGAGACAAAAAAAATCTACAAAACCACTATTGAGTTTGTTTTGTGTTGGCCATCTACTGCTAGGCATAGGACCTGCCCTTAAGTGTGGTTTGGAATGGAAGCTCATGTCCACTTACCCCTCTCAGAGCCAGGACCCCTTCTGACTTAGACCTGTACAGGCCTGGTGAATGCTGCCATAGTCTCTGTGAGTTCTTATGTGTGCCAACCCTGTTGTGACTGGAAGATGACATCTTTCTATTAAGTGCCGAGTAAGACAAGTGATGATATTGGTACATTTAAAAGCACCCACCTATATTCTCACCCTTGAAGCATGAGGAGAGACAAAAGAAAATATAACCCTAATTGTCCAAATATTCTGTAGGACACACAACACCATCATTATATACACCTATGTTTAAATTTATATGCATTGTAAAATAAGGTATATTACTGTTTTCTTTCTAGTACATTATTTTACTAGCAAATGGGTTCTGGAGGATGTGAACCTCTTATGAATCCTGCTAGTGTCTTCTCTTCCACTGTGCCTCCTTCCCTGTACTCATATTTGCCTCATTTAGCTTAGATGATCAGGGCAGAATAGGTGGGAGACCCTCCTCAAACATGGCTTGTAGAAGCTATGGCTATAGAGACGATATCTGGCTCGCCTTACATACCAAGCATAAACATTGCATTTTGGGGGCTGAAGAGATACCTCAGCAGTCAAACACACTGGCTGTTTTTCCAGAGCACCTGGATTTGAGTCCTAGCACCCAGATAGCAGCTACCAACCACTGTAACTTTAGTTACAGGAGAACCAACGCCCTCTTCTGTCCTCTGCAGGCAATGCTCACTTGTGGATCACAGACATAGACATGAATCACAAAGAAAATAACAAGGATTTTGGAAACTGGTCACATCAGATAAGACTACCTTGGAAATGAGGAAGGAAAGCCTCAGTAGACAATTAAGGAAAGAAAATATAAAGAAATACTAAAGAGAAGTATGAGCTGGTAGTGACATCTGCAAAACCTTCAGAGGAATAATAATAGTCAAGACTCCCTTATTACATTGGTCACAGAAGCAGATATTCTAGGCATCTGTGTTTTGCCATTATGGAGTTGATGGGCAGTCTTGTGACATAAGGCATTATCAAATGGTCCCTAAAAGAGTGGTGAATGTTCAAGTCATTGTACTCAGGCCAATGGTCAGGGGAGAAGCAGGGAGTGTAGAGAAGCGAAAACCCATTAGCAGACACCAGTAAGTATGGACACATTATCTTGTGGGCAATCATATTTAGAGAGGGCAGAGCTGAAGGATCCATGTATTTTCTCATGTACAGCATAAGCATAATCATGCATGCATCTTAAAATTGAGTGAGGTATAAATAATATTCANGTCCAGGACCAAGAAGTACATGACCATCCTTACATACATGGAAGAACATTGTTCTATGCCTCAACTTCACTAACTTTGTCCTCATTACCATCTACAAAGTCAAATGGACCAAAGGCTCTGGAACATGAAACTGGTCCTGCTTCATGCAGGTGAGTTTAAGCTGAGGCTAAATTGGGCAGCATTTTTTTTTACCGTGGGACACAANTCTAGCTGGNAAACTATGAAGAGCACGGGGAGAAAAGGCTGGCACCCCAGGGAAGAGAAGAGCATCACACACCAGTGTCAGTGTTGTGTGCAAGTGGTATGAAATGAACTTCAGGAGTGAAAATTATGGATTGCTTTTGTAAAATAGCAAGATTATAAAGCAGAGCTCAGGGCTCACTCCTGCAGCTAGAATGTTTACTAGAAGGTCACTACTTTTACNTCTCTGTTGAGAAAAAGCCAGTAGAAAAGGAAGCACTCTTTGAGGTAAAGAAACAGGAAACCTCAGAGGACCTCTGTGTCAGACACCAAGCTGTCATTACTGGGAAACACAAGCGGTCCTGCAGGAGGACGGCTCCCTGATCAACTCCACAATGAGACAAGAGTTAAGCCAGCTTTCTTGTCAAACATTTAATTTCCCTTTCTCACCATATTCTTGCACCTTAATAATGACCAAAGAAATATGTTTATGATAAATTTCTCCAGTGGTATAAATGAGGGATAAAACCAGAATTTAAAAGAACAAGGTAGAATTGGCTTCAACTTCCCCACAGTTTGCTCTAAACAAAATGAGTTTTGGGAATACCCTTTAGCAGAGAAATGGGCAGGAGTATTGCTTCAATGAATCACACAGATAGATAGGATTAATGGTCACAAAGATTCTGTTTTCCCAGTTCTTGACATTACCTGGTGTTTTGGAGCCAGAAAAAGCAAACAAACACAGNCATTTGTTTTAAAACTATATAATGGAAGCTTGTATTCTTTGTACTCTTGTTTGACACTTCCTAATCGGTAGGAGACACACTTATGAANTAACATCATTAATTTGTATTTAGTGAAGATCAAATTTGGACAGTTTTCCAAGGACATACTTGTAGATATTTTTCAGTAATGTGAGGTTATGGTGAAGGAGGCAATGTTTTCATTACAAACTTCATTTCCATAAACATAAAGTATGTAATATTATTATTTTAAATTTCTCAACTTAGAACTCATACATGCCAATCATCCAATCATAATTTTATTTTATTTATACATATCAAAGAGGTAAAACAGAGAGTACTTAATCAGCATGAGTTAAAACTTACCTCTTCTCTGATACTGTACAGGACAAGCAATGTTTAAAGTCAATAGAACATAATCAATGGCACTTGAGTACTGACGTAGTTACATTATTTAAAAGAAATGGATAGTTAGAATTATTTAGTAGGGTACAAAGTTATTTTTTCTAAGTCTCAACTAAAAGACTCTATATCCTAAGAAAGAATCTCTCTCATTGAGCATCTTGGCTGAGTAGGATGGTGGGGAGTGGATGTGTAATTTGAGGCTACCAAAAACCTCACCTGGAATCCAGTTTGGTTCCTTCTATTGCCTGCTTAGGACCGACCTAGTCACCAGTGGATTCTATGGCTATGGAATAAAGAAGCACCTACCCAGGAGGAGGCCTGAGGAGATTTAATGCATCCAAGAACTAGCATNTAAATAGTGTCTTTAGCTGATTCTCTGCAGGTCTGTAATTTTAATGTCTATGGTAAGAGGACAAGATCTCACTGGGGAGCAAAGAACAGTGGTGTCCCCAATGGAACATTTCATCTCTTAATTTTATTGTCTCTTGCATAATAATAATCTGGGGAGAGCTGTGCACAAAACTTTTTCCTTAAGTACCAGGGATACATCTGGGTGAGGAATGGGAGGTGTCACAGCCTTGTGGATGGCACCAGTGTCCCTCATTTTCATGTTAAGGTAAACCATTCCGGTACTTTGTAATCCCTCTCCTCTGTGGTCAGAGATATTGGTTTCCTCTCATGAGTTCTCAGCAGACCTGTGGGTCCTCTGCCCATCAAGAGGGACCACCTTATTTTCAAGCTCAATTCTGACATGGAAAACTTGGTTTCCAGATAGTATTGTTCTTATTTATTTATTGACACCCACTTTCATATTTCAAAGTATAATGAATTTAAATGTAAAATTTATCTAGGCAGTGTTGGCACAGGCCCTTAATTCCAGCACTTGGGATGCAGAGGCAGAGGCAGACAGATCTTTGAGTTCCAGGCTACACAGAGAAGCCCTGTCTTGAAAAAACCAAAACCAAAATAAAAAAAACAAACAAAAGAGTAAGATTTAAAAGAAATAAAAATGAAAAAAAAAATAGAAAAACAGAGACAGTGCTGGAAGTTGGGGTTGAGGCAATCACAGGTAGACTGAGCACAGTGAAAGCCGGAGCAGGACACTACCCTGAATAGTCATCCCTCATCTTCACTAATGGATTCGGCAGGAGGCTTGAACTTCCCCAGAAAAAATACAGAATTATGTTTCATCCTACAATGTAGTTTGTACAAAATTGTGATAAAATGGGACTTTTTGGCCTATAGTGGTGTGCCACGTGTAGAATTAGAAGATGTCCCATTAAAACAACTACATGAATTTCATAGATGTTGTAACAGATAAAATGGACGAAAGGCCAGGTATTTCCTCAGAGAAAGGAAACTTAAACCAATAAAATACATAAGAACAATAAGAATACTATCCACAGCCAATACTTTGATGTGGATGAACCTAGAAAGATTGGAAAAGGTGGAAGAAAGCCACAGCCAGCTTCCTGACAGTTTAAGGAAGTTTGCATTTAAGAAGAAAGGAGGGAATAAAACCTTTTGTTGTAAAAGAACATTTAGCTGGGAGGTGGTNGTGCANGCCTTTAATCCCAGTACTTGGGAGGTGAAGGCAGGTAGAGCTCTGTGAGTTCCAGGCCAGCCTGGTCTGCAGAGAGTTCCAGGACAGCCAGGCTATGTAGAACTAGTTTCTTGGGGTAATATGGAAAGATTTCAGGTAGAGCCACCGGAATTTTTATAAAAGTGCTTATGATAATTAATCTTATTGTCAACTTCAGAAGGTTTAGAATTCCTATAGAAATGAACTTCTGGGCACATCTGTGGAAAGTTTCTACATTAGGTTAATTGTAATGGGAAGACCCACCCTAAATGTGGGTCACACTATTTCATGGGTTGTGGTGCAGGACAAACTAATTAAAGTACGTACATCTCTCTCTCTCCATCTCTCCCTCCCTCTCTCTCTCTGCTTCCTCCCTGTCTCTTATACACATCTAGATGTGTATAAGAGACAGGAACAGTGGTGTCCCCAATGGAACATTTCATCTCTTAATTTTATTGTCTCTTGCATNCAGAATTTCTCTGTGTACTTCTGGCTGTAGACCTGTTTCTCTGTAGACCAGGCTGGCCTCCAACGCACCGAGACCCACCTGCCTCTGTTTCCTGAGCGATGGGATTAAAGGTGTGCACCACCACTATTCCGCTTTCTCTGTTTCATGATTGCAGATGCAATGTGACCAGCTACCTCAAGCTCTTACTGTGGTGACTTCCTCACCACGGTGGACTGTGCCCTCAAACTGAGCCTAAATAAACCCCTTTTCTTTTAAGTTTGCTTTTGTTAGGGTATCTCATCACATCAACAGGAAACATAACTAAGCTAATTTCTTTTAATGTTTTGAATTCTTTATATACTCTGGATATTAATCTCCTGTTGATGAATAGCTGCAATCTTTCTTCTTCTCGTTCATAGCCAGCCTAACAATAGCTGCATAAACTCTTACTACTTTCAAAATCCTATAACTTTTATTTCAATTTATCTATTAATTGATTTTTTTCTATTTCATTGATTTTTTTTTCTGTTTAGTTGTTGAAACAGGGTCCTTCTACACAGCCTCAGCTGTCCTAAAACTCACTCTGTGGATCAGGCTGGCCTCAAACCCACAGAGATCCACCTGCCTCTGCCTCCTGAGTACCTGGGATTAAAGGTGTGAGCCCCGATGCCCAGCTATTTCACTGATTTCTATTTTTAGCTTTGTTATTTTGTTTTCCAATCTATAAACATTTTTTGCCTTTTTATATGATTATATTTTGCTTTTGTCTGGGGTTAATTTGAGGACACTTCTGCTTGTAGAATTCTACAAACAGAATGAATCAGAACCTTTCCTCTGTTCTGTTTCTAGAAGAATGTGGAAAGTTTATGTCATTTGTCCTCACATTTGGTTAGCATTTCCTTCTAGTCCTGGATAGTCATGTTCACAAAGTGTCAATTTTTTTTTATGAAATCTGTTTAATAGGTATAGGCTCAGTCAAGTTATTTATTCTTGTGTAACTTTTGCTATTTGTATTTTTTCAGGGAAGTAGCTCACATTTAAGTATAGTGATCAGATTGTGTGCTTAGAAATACTTGCAATATTCCTTTAAAAAATTAATGAGAAAAAAATTAATGTTCATGGTGACTGTAGTAATTATAATAATAGATTCTGTTTAAAGGTTTGTTTTGGAGAATTAGCTTTTGGATTTGTTGACTTTCTGTAATAATTTTGTTTTCAATTTCATCAATTTCTGTTTTAATTTTAATTTATTTTATTTTATGTCTGATGTTGGCTTTAATTACTCTTTGGTATTCTATTTTTATTTTATTTTGGTTTTTCGAGACAGGGTTTCTCTGTGTAACAGCCCTGGCTGTCCTGAAACTCACTCTGTAGATCAGGCTGGCCTTGAACTCATGTTTGGTATTCTAAAGTGGAAGGAAGCTTAGATTATTGGCTTTTGTATAGTTTTCATTTATATGAATTATTTTCTGGAGATTTCTCTAGTGATATTTCTGCATTCCCAAATTCTGCTAATTTGTAATATTTTTCNTTTGATTTGGAATTATTTTTATTGTTTCTTGAGTTATCTTCTTTGGTATATGGATTATTTAGAAATATTTTACTTAATTTTTACATACTTGGAAAAAGTTCAGTTNTTTTGTTACTGATTTTACTTTCATTCTACTGTGGTCTAAGAGGTCTTTGGTCGTATTTCTATCATTATAATTTGTTTAAGTCAGTTTATGCCTCCAAAATGTGCTCTGCTTGGTGAATATTCCAGGTGATCTTTAAGAACATGTGTTTGGTGATGAAATATTCCAAAATGACAATTAGATCCATTTGGTTGATGGTATTTCATAGTTCAAATATATCCATGCTGTCTGATGAGTCATAATTTCAGTGGGTTTGTGTGGTAGTTTGAATATAATTGGCCATCATAATCTAATAAGGAGTGGCACTATTTATTAGGAGGTGTGGCTTTGTTGGAGTGGGCATGGCTTTGTTAGAGGAAGTGTGTCACTGTAGGGGCGGGCTCTGAGGTTTCCTGTGCTCAGGATACCGTCCAGTGTCTCAGTCAANTTACTATTGCCTGCAAGACNTAAGACTCTCAGCTCCAGCACCACATCTGCCTGCAAGCCCGTGCTCCCCATCATGATGATGAGGGACTGAACCTCTGAAACTGTAAACCAGCCCCAATTAAATGTTTTCCTTTGCCGGGCGATGGTGGCTCACGCCTTTAATCCCAGCACTCGGGAGGCAGAAGCAGGCGGATCTATGTGAGTTCGAGGCCAGCCTGGGCTATCGAGTGAGTTCCAGGAAAGGCGCAAAGCTACACAGAGAAACTCTGTCTCGAAAAACAAAAAACAAAAACAAAAAAAAATGTTTTCCTTTATAAGAGCTGCCATGGTCATGGTGTCTCCTCACAGCAACAGACACCAAAGCTAAGACAGTTTGTCACACTGGTTACTTTTTCTTTTCACACTTGTCAGCTCTTCTTTCCTTTTTATGGGTTGTACATCAGGATCCTCACCAAACGTCCACTGCGATGATTGGAGAGAAGCAAAAAGAAACGTTTGGTTTGGGCAGGGCAGTGGAAAATTCATGATGAAGTGTGCTCAAGGGAAAAGTCACAATTTTGAAATTGTGACTAGAGAATTCTCTGTAACTAAAGTCTACCTTTCATGGTAAGCCACATTAATGAAGTGTAATTGTGTTGGGGGAAAGTGACAGTTAATTAAAACCAGCCTCTACAGTTTTCTTTTGTCTTATTAAAGAAGAAAAAAGTGTCTCCTAAACATGTGTGAAGGTGAATACCTAGGGAGTTGGGTCCAGTAAAATCAGGGATTTCATCATACTATTTTGAGGGGGTTTCTCTCTCCTAATACCTCACAACCACCACACCAGAGCTCTAGTGTAATCCTGTGATTTATAACCAAGGGATCTGGGAGCTACGGTCTCCACTGAAGAAATATTTGAGGAAACTTNAAGGTAGCCAGGAAGGAAATTGAAGCCCATGGCACTCACAGCTCCAGGAAATGTTAATAAGCCCCAGTGAAGTTACCATCAACCCTTATCTAAGGCATGACCAGCCCCTTATTACCTGACACATCATACCAGCTTTAAATGAAAGTTTACAAGGCAGACTTCTAAAGTAGGATGGCAATTACAAGCTGCCTCTGTGTACACGGTGAACAAGAAGAGTCAAGAAGATAACAAAGGATTTCTCTATTCCAGAGAAAGATGCAATGAGAGCAAGAATCATAAGTAGGTAATGATACAGCTTAAACCTGTAGGTAAACAGGACAGGCAGTAGCAAGGAGGGGGCAGCATGTGGGTCCCCATCAGAGGAAGAAAAACAGAAGTCTCATCCTGAAGGTCTGACAGGTGATTCTGGGAAAAAGAGATTGGCATTCTCATAGGACAAGCCTATCATTCTCAAAAGGTTTAGACCCAATTAGGGGACTTGGGGAGAAGTAACTCTTCTTGATGATGAGTCAACATTACAGAGGTCTATTTTGTCACTCCCTGTGTCCCAGAGGACTGAGTCTTGATGCAAGCCTGCTTAAAAGTGAGCTATCCCAGAGACTCCAAAACAGGGGAAAGTGAGAAACAGAGCCTGAAGCGATCTGCCACGGCCTAGGTGGGAGATGGCCATGGAGAGTACTCATGGATGAATGGAGTGTAGGTGATAGGAGACTAAGGAAGTCATCTGTCTGTTGGAAGCTGATGGTTGCACAATGCTCAGTAGCCTCAGCTTTGATGGCAAGCAACAGATCTCAACATCTGGATATAACTGCAGAGACTCACAGCTGAAGGTTAGAAGGTGGCCTCGATTCTTGAGCCTCCTGTCTGCTGTACAGCTCACAGCCAGCTGAACTAGGAACACAGGTCAACAAGAGCTCTTCATTTCTACAGTATCCTCCTTCCCACAGGCTGAGCAGGATTTGAAAGCATGGAGACAGATTCTCCAGTATACATCTCAGAGATCTTTTTGCTTCCGTAATTCTTCAGTACTCAGGAAGCACTGANTGTCTATTAGCCACCCTACTGTGTATGAACTGGAGAGTTTCTGGAGCATGGGAAAATCTGCCGGTTTACAGGGTGCAAAGGTCAGTATGGCCAGTAGAGGCTTTTAGTGTGCAAAGAACAAACATTACCGAGTCAAAGGCAACTCAACTGTACATGAGCTTTTTGACCTGTCTGGACTCAGCACCAGTTTAAATGATAGGAAAGACAAGAGACCCTGACTTCGGCTGACCCCCACTAACCTGGGAGTCTTCAGTGTTAGAGGATCCAGGAGGAAGCTGTTCCAATCTTTTTGTTTTTAAAAACTTTCTCTCAATTGTATTTCAATATCTGGTTTGATTTGTTGTTATAGCAGTCCCAATAGTATTTTTTTATTCCCTGAGGGTTGAGCCCTCAAGAATGAAAGATTAAGAGGACTGAGGGGGCCTAAACTTGTAAGAGAAGAGCTACCTAAAGTCCAACACATAGGACGATTCTGTAGCTGGTGCTTGAGCCTGTGGAAGGAGCCTGTTTGGGCAGAGGTGGCCACCTTCCCTTCTCATAACCCCCTACGCTCTAGGCTCTGCTTGGGCAGGTTCAGCACTTGGTGAGAATTGACACCAGGTATGCTAATGCGGACAAACTAGCTGAGCAGTGCAGTGCTCTAGCCCAAGCCCACTGCAAATGCAGTGGAACCAGAAGTCACCTTCCAGGCCAAGCTCATCCAGCTTGTGCGGATCGTCTAGGGCCTGTCCAGCCTTTTATGTATTCTTGCTTCTTACTGGCTGAATGATGAGGCTCTGGAACTCAAGGAAGGGTAGCTTGACAGGTCCTAGGTCCTAGAGGGTAAGTAAATAAATGTTTAGGAGGACTGGTGGTGGCACTGCTCAATTTAACACAGCTGTCACCTGGTCACCNCTTGCCCAGAATCAATATCTGTCCATTTCTCTTCATAACCCTGATGGCCAACCACCCCCATTAGTTTTTTCTTGAGGATGTAGGGATAATGTTTTTGTATACTGTGTNGAGACGTGTCTCTGTTTAACCTCACTTGCCTAAGGTACCTTCTGATTGGTTTAATAAAGAGCTGAGTGGCCAATAGCTAGGCAGGAGAGGATAGGCAGGATTTCTGGGCAGAGATAGGAACTCTGGGAAGGAATCTGGCACAAGGGAGTCTCCAAGGAGACATGGAGGAAGTTGGACCTATGGTATTGAGGAGAGGTAATGAGCCATGTGGCAAAATGTAGATTAATATAAATGGGTTATGTTATGTGATATTTTGTTCATGATCTAACAAATAAAGCTTGCTTGGAGTCAGAGGACAGCTAGCCACTAGTTAAGCATAGAAGTTTGGAAGACTATAGAGAGGGACAGGAAGTGGTAAGGCAGGGCTGAGACAGGATCTTGGCCCTTTTGGACTAGTGGAACAGAAAAGGAGGGAAGCAACTATGGTAGCTCTGCCTCTCTGCTCTTTCAGATTTTTAACCTGATATCTGACTCTTGGTTTTTATTGATAAGATTAATTAGATTTACACTTCATCTGGCATCCAACATGGAGAGCCATATGTAAGCAGACAGCTCTCTCCAACCTGCCAGTTCCCAAGTAACTACTCAGAGGTTTAATATTACTTATAAATGCTTGGCCAATAGCTCAGGCTTGTTACTAACTAGCTCTTACAACTTAACCCATTTCTATTAATCCATGTACTGAACTGAGTCTTATGGCCTTTCCTTCTATCCTATTTTGTATGTCCAACTTGTTCTCCATCTCGCTGGCAACTCCTCTGACTCTGCCCTTCCTCATCCCATCATCCTCAGCTTGGCTTTCCTGCCAAATTTTATCCTGTGCAGCCATTAGCCAGTCAGCTTGTTGATTAAACCAATCACAGCAACAAATCTTCACAGTGCACAAAAAGATTTTCCAAAGCATTTGGTGAGACAATTGGGAATTCTTAAAGAGGGTAATTAGATTGAAAAAAAAAGAGAAAGAAAGACTGTTTTTTCCCATGTTAAAAAATAGGAAACAGCTGGGCGATGGTGGCACACGCCTTTAATCCCAGCACTCGGGAGGCAGAGGCAGGCGGATCTCTGTGAGTTCGAGGCCAGCCTGGGCTACCAAGGGAGTTCCAGGAAAGGCGCCAAAGCTACACAGAGAAACCCTGTCTTGAAAAACCAAAAA